>CP139502.1:262954416-263229355 GCA_021014915.2 Artemisia tridentata subsp. tridentata
ACTTCCGCATGGTACTAAGCACTACCAGTGCTTCCGCATCCCACTCACCTTCCACATACCTCAAACGAAGAACCGCTAGGATAAGTTGAGATAATCCCACTAGAACCTTGTCACCAACCTCACAACTCTGAAGATTTTATCTTCTTAACCCTTAGGATATCTCCTAGTAATCACATGCCTCATCATATAAATATTCTATGAATATTCACAATGATTGAGAAGAGCTACGTGACTTCAAAGGTGAAGTTTATCGCATGCTATCCACCATTTGTCATGACGTTACTAAGCTCATCGCTTTCATCAACGTTTGTCTTCCTCTTTATCTCTTACATCTTGTCCGGATTGTCATAGATTAAGGGGGAGCGAAAACACACTCATATAGTCTTTCACCAAACACTCTCAAGAACACACAAATGTGGTTCTTATTCCCTAGGAAACTTCCATTTAGCTGCCCAGAACTAGGCTGCACAGGAAAATTCGTGACTTCCAGGTCACGGTACCGTTAAATAGGCCACGGTACCGTTAAATTTAACGGTACCGTGTGGTATTTAGTGGTACCGTGCCTATGTTTGACGAATTTTCACTGTTTCCTTTAGATCCCTGCATCCCTAACCTCAAACCTACAAAATTTTGCAAACTCACATACACCCTAGGATTCCCTCACTACACCATAGGACTCTAACACCAACTTTAGTTCGAATCCCACAACTCAATCCCATTCAAACCTTTTAGCTACACTTCACTCTTGACAGTGATAGTTAGTCTAAGAACCTTCAACCCATAGATCATCACACTCAAACCTTATAACCCTCAACTCATCACACTCAAACCTTACAACTACTCGTCACTTTGGATAAGTGATAGTTAGTTCAACAACCTTTAACCCTCACAAACACATGAAACCCTTCATGCACCAAATTATCTCTAACACACAACTAGGATCATCCAACCTAGAAACCTAGAACTTCGTTACCTTAACCTCGTTAGAGATATCCACCAACAATCCTGTTAGGATCACATACACATTTTCTTTTTCCCTTTTGAAATATATCATGCATCTCATTGTCAGTGCAAACGATATATTAACCTAAACCATCCTTTCCCACCTTTCCTCAAAGGGCAAAACCAACATCTCCAACCACATCATCATCATCCTCCACCTTTAGGATTGCTACACCCTTACTTCCACCAAGTCCACCACAATCTTTAGCTATCACACTAACCCTATCACCATCAAACCTCTTTGGACTTGGCACCAACACATCATCCTTATCTCCATCACCATTACCACAACCACTAATGGGTCATCCCATTATTTATCCCCTACAACCACATAACCCAAGTTGTCCTTGTTGTCACCACAACCAACACTCTCCCACCTTATGGAATCATTTAGATATATCCTCTATCGAGTCTACTTTATGGCACGGCTTGTCATAATAGTAATCATTTAGAGTATGTCTTATCAACAAACTATCCTTAACATCAATCATCTTAGGTAGATGATTATGTTGTTCAAAAGGTTTGTTAGAACTTTCCTTCCCAATGACAACTTGGAATAAGTCATTTAGTGCGTCAGTCAATGAACGAATCTCGTTCTTGATTAGTGTGATTGTGTGAACAATTACACCTTAGGTTTTCGGTCGGGTTGTGACACTTACGTGTTAACATAGTTTAACCCATGCATGTCTTGCTATGTGTATTCTATCCCTATAATGTTGCTCCTATACTGTTATATATTATGTTGCACGAAGCTAACCCTTGATGTAGGAAAAGCCTTTGTAAGAATTTGATCCATGGATCCGCTAGATAGTAAGGTAAATAAACAAGGGGCTTAAGTCACCATAGGGGAGCATTGAGCAAGGGGGAGCTCGGGAGTATTTGAATACATAGCATGGAGTCATCTTCACTAGTGGTGATAGAAGACTTCACTGGGATGATGCAAGCTCGCCTTTCGGGGGAAAAAGGATAGTAGTGCAATAAGGGGGAGTAGGAAGGAAATCCAAGGAAGTGCTCGAGGCAACTACCTTTTTTGATTCGACAAAAGGGGGAGAAGGAAGTGTAAACAGGTAACTTTTACATTTTACTATGTCTTACGGTTTACATATTTGTCATCATCAAAAAGGGGGAGATTGTTAGTACAAATATTACGATATTTAAACTAAACGGTTTCTTCGGTTTTAATAATGACAAACATGTAACTTGTAATACATAACGTAAAATGTGCAAGTTACTTGTAAACACAAAACATCAATGCATATTTACATCAACACCTCCCGACGTCTCAAGTATGCTTCAACGAAGTCGTAGATTTCCATCCCGACATAAATCACTCAAGGTATGGACAAACAAATCTACTACTTGACAAATGATCAAAGGATTTTATTTTTCTAAACTTCACATTTTTAATGTGACAAAACATTTTTTCAAAAATATATTTTACAAATTATTTTTGAATTAAAAAGAAATGTTTTATTTTGAAAAATAAATTTGAAAACTCCCAACAGTCATTTTCCCCCCAAAACAGCTCCAACTTCCCCAAATAAACCTTCCCCACTAAAGACAAACGAAGGAGCGTCTACGGCACCATTAAATAGGTACGGCTCCATTAAATTTAACGGAGCCGTCGGGTATTTAGTGGAGCCGTGGGTCTGTAACGGTCAGATTTTCCTTTGCCTATAAATAGTAGACCATTCCACACTTCCAACTTGATTTTCCAGTGAGTTTTTCTCTGGTATAGTCCACCTCACTTAAAACACTTTCCTTGATCATTTGGAGAGTCTTAGGTTGTTTAAGAGTGATCCAATCATCCATTCAAGTGATCCTCTTCATTCCTCTTGATTAGCAAGAGAAGAACACAAAGTATCCAAGTAGATACAAAGTGTTGTCATCCCTCTTGATTAGCAAGAGAAGAACACAAAGTATCCAAGTAGATACAAAGTGTTGTCATCCCTCTTGATTAGCAAAAGAAGAACACAAAGTATTCAAGTTGATACAAAGTGTTGTCATCCCTCTTGATTAGCAAGAGAAGAACTCAAGGTATCCAAGAAGATACAAGAGTTAGAGTTGTTAGGTCTTGTAACATTTGTTACACTCTTGATTGTATCATAGCATACATCAAGATTGTTTTCTTTTGTGAGAGAGAGAGAGTCAAGATCATTGTGATCTTAAGAGATAGTGAAGATCTCTTGAAGCCATTGGGCTTGTGTGATTGATCATGTGGATCAAGGTAGATCGGGTAGATCGTGGTAGATTGGTGCTAGCTAAGATTAACACTCGACATCTAGCTTAGTGTCGGAAATAGGATAAACGACGTGTATGGTGTAGATCGGGTAGATCGTGGTAGATTGGTGCTAGCTAAGATTAGCACTCGACATCTAGCTTAGTGTCGGAAAACAAGTTAAGCGACGTGTACGGTTTTCTCCGCCTAAAGGGAGTTTGTTGATTTGTGAAGTAACTCTCGAGTTGGGTACTCGGGGAGTGGAGTAGGGCGAAGAGGAGCTTCGTGACCGAACCACTACAAATCACCGTGTCCGGTTTGCGCCTTCTAACTTATCTCTTTACTTTCATTTCATTCGTTATCGCTTTATATTTATATTTGCATAGCATATATGTTTGTGTGGCTAGTTGCTTATGTCATGATTGATTATGTATGCTCCATGGTTTGATTGTGCATATGTTGTAGTTTACTATAGTCATCTCTAGATGCTATAAACTCATAGTTGACACTTTTCATATTACGTCACACTCGATCGGGTGTTTGATACAAAAAGTTTTTAAGTTTTTAAATGGAAACGTATTCACCCCCCCTCTACGGTTTCCACACAAATCACTTTATATGATTAATTATTGATCTCTAAAAGATTCAGATTTTCTTTTGATTTTAGGGGAAAAAATTGCTTTTCATTATACATTAATTTTTTTAAGGAAGGTTATAATCGTTGTAATTTTACTCCAGCTAAATCTCAACAACCACTGATATTTGGAATCGTTGGTTGTGGTTAAAGGTTTGCTGTAATTTTTTTTTGAATAGTGTAGTTGGAATTTGTTGGTTGTGGATATTTGGATTTGGGTGTTTTTGGAATTGAGGATTAATCATGAAGGTTGTATTTTGTTGCAGCAACATGGGTTTCAACTGAGATGGATGGGGGGAGCAGGACATATCCATATAAATGGAACCGAGTATCAACTGAATGCAAGTGAGCTGAAAATGAAGGGAGAGGATTTGAAGGGGGAGGAGGAGAAAATAGTTTACTTTAAAGGTGGTAAAACGAGTTAGCTATGCCGTTTGGTAACATGTCGAAATGGGTCTGGAACAATGCAGTAGGTTGTTTACGTTAGCAATATATATTTTAGATTTTTAAACAAACCAATACTATCACTGATTTTTTTGGTATTAGGAGATCAATTGACTTTACATATATACGCTTTATCAAAACCGTGTTGTTTTGAATGATAATATTTTTTTTGAGCAAATTTTACTTTCACTTGCGAAAATAGTTTACTTTAAAGGTGGTAAAACGAGTTAGTTGTGCCGTTTGGTAACATGTCAAAAGGGGTCTGAAACAATGCAGTAGGTTGTTTACGTTAGCAATATATATTTTAGATTTTTAAACAAACCTGTACTATCACTGATGTTTTTGGTGTTAGGTGATCAATCGACTTTACATATATACGCTTTATCAAAGCCGTATTGTTTTGAATGATAATATTTTTTTTGAGAAAATTTTGTTTTGTATATTGGGATTATGTAGGTGAATCAGATAGTGTTGATCAAGACCTCTTTAGAGGATGGGCTACTTTTTTTGTACTTTATTATCTATTCGGTGTTTATTTAAGACCATTGTAAGCATTTCATTACTAATTAAGCAACTTTTTTACTCATTTAACTGGTCCTACTCATCCTTTTTGACATGTTTGCTTTAATCATATGACATACAGGTTTGGGAAGGAGAAGGTGTGATTGAGTACGCACGTAAACTTACTGGAGCCACAGATCCACAAAAAACAACCCTTGAAACCATCAGGGGTAATTTAGCTTTCAAACAAGTATTTTATATTATTCCGAAATAATGAACAGCTCCATGATCTTCATTCAGATGCTCATATTTATGTTGTGAAACTCAGTGGAATTTTGTGAATGTAGTGCAGGTTGTGGTGAGTCCTTGGGATCATGGATGCAATAGATATATAACAAAGTATACAGGTTCAGATTGACGTCATTAACGATGAGTTACTATGAAACTGTAACCTCAGTATGCACCTGCTAGAGTTTGATTTGTATTACATGTTACTTAAGATTTATTTCTTTTTTGTTTTTATTATATACAATTGATCTTGGGATTTGATTACAGGTCTTGAAAAGGATATCGCCATTCGAGAACCCCTCATTAACTGCAGCAAGGAAAAAGAAGCTATTATCATTCAAAGAAACAAGTATTTATTCCTTTGCCACTTTATAGTTCTGATTAATATGTATAAATAAAATTGAATGGGGAGTTAGATATTGACGTTACATTATTCAACCGTTCAAATGATGTGGTTCCAGTAAGGAACTCTAATGAATAATATAATTGCTGAAACAAAAGGTCCTTTCTTTTCCAAAAAAAAAAAAAGAAAAAGAAAGGCCCACTTGATTTATGGATATTTATGCACAAGTAGCTGTTGTAGCATTATATGCAGCCAGTCCCAGGAAAACGGGAGCATTTGCGTGCTGATATGGGGCCTAAAATCAGTGAGTTTTGACAGTCAAATGGGGTAGAAATGGGTGTCTTTGGGGCCTGAGTTGGACGCTAAAATGTGCCAGCTTGAGAACTGAAATGGGTATTGAATTGGGGGCTGAAATAGGGGCTGCCATAGGTCAAGTAGCTATTGTATCATTATATTCAGCCATTTCCAGGCAAACGGGAGCATTTGCGTGCTTATATGGGGCCTGAAATCAGTGAGTGGACTTGATGTCCAATAATTGCCTACAGGTAACTAAATTTGAATACGCGTCATGTCACGTTTTTGCAGTTCAACCGTTTTACAGGCTTCAATTAAAAGTGGACTTGATGTCCAATAATTGCCAAACGCGCATTGAAATTTAGTTAAACAGGTATGTACAATGTTTGCCTCTTTAATAATATGTTCAAACATTTAGCTGTTTGTTGTTTTGCTTTGTTGCAGTTGCAAATTTACAAGACTCCTAAGGGCAGAAGTGGAAGAACAACCAATAAAGCAAGTAGGTGAGTTTTCATGTGTTTCTCCAATAAATCAATATGCATATACTAGGTTATCATTTTCTATACTGGATGTGTGTGAGATCTATTATGTAGAAAATTGTAAAATGTTTATTAAACCATCACCTTCTCATATTTAGAGGGCGTTAAAGTCTGCATTCTTTAATGATTATATAACATTATATAATCAAATAGTTACTTGCAACAAGTCAGGTGAAGCTACGAAGCATGAAATGTTGCTATTATTTGGGTTTATGTATTAATTTCTGCTTCTTAATTTTCCATTCAATATATTTGCAGTACACACTGTTGTATTTGCAGTACACATCGCACATAGTCAAAGTATTTGCAATACACACTATTGGTTTAAGGGTTATGGACATAAGCTATAAGTTGAAGCTGATAAGCACATAAGTCGAATAAAGTGACCTTATGAGTTTTTCATAACTTATACAAGGCCGGAAATTGACAGGAAAAGGTGATCCAAACACCCCCATAATATTATAAATGAGCATAATGATCGCATTTTTGTTCAATTAGTTAGCATTAAGAGTGTTAAAAACTCATAAAGATTGGGTGATCCTAAAGGAGTGATTGTCTTTGACAGTGATGAGGAAACGGCCAGAATGCCTGATAGATAAAACATAAGGCTTATTTAGTTGATTTGATCGGATTGGTTCAACATATTCATGAAAGAATGTGGTCTTTGTTGGTTCTTTTTTTATATACATATTTTATTGCTTTTATACAGTTTAATAGTGGCATTATGTAGAGATGTGTTGGTGGATTTAATTAATATACCCGCTCAAGTCTCCCACCCATCCCAGAGGCCTGATCATTTCAGATATTTGTAGTGCCTTGCAGAATCCTTCATTTTTTCTTCTTAGTAGTGGTGCCGAACAACAGCCAAAAATGATTGAGCAGCTATAAACTGTAATATTACATGTTTTTCAATTTATTGAATAAAACATCCAAGAATTTATGACACATTCTGTCTCCTTCGTGTTGAGGGGTGCACCTCATAACCAACTCGAGAGTGGTAGGACTATCATATATTTGTAATATGAAAACGACCAAGTTTATTACAATATGAGATAGTTTTTGTTAACATTGTATGCTAAATGTTTTGTTTGTTGTGAAGGCGAACGTTGACAAGACATTATATTTGTTTCTAAAAGGGGCAGAACGTGGGCCAACACTTGCGATGGTAGATGTGGGGTTGGTGTACTGGCAGATTAGGAACAAGGAAGAAGGTGTAAGGATGGAAGCAGACACCTTTTCAGAAACATTGCGAAGAAAAAGGTGCAACTTTTTATGGACAAATGTATACTGATGGCAGGCAATTTTACAGTCTCAAAATTAATGCATCCGATGAATAATACACCCCTCAAGAATCACAAGATATAGCCATATAGGATTCTTATGGACCAAAACCATTGGCACTGTAGGAGAAATATATTCATCTGTTTCTGTCCTTTGTGCTCTATGCCATTTTACTTCTATAATGTAAAATACCAAAGAACCAATGAAACATAACTCATGCACAAAAGGATAAAATTTGGCAACAGTCCGCTGCTACAGCAAAACGCTAACAGGTAAACAACCTTATAATAACAACTATATCTCTATTTGTAACATGATGTTTTTATTTATCTTAAAAAACTAAGTTTGTGATTACAGGAGGAAGAAGATTAAGAAGGAAACAATGACAACAGTACCAGGACAATTGGTATGGGAGATTGTTAAGAGGAACAACTCTTTATTGGTGAAGGAGTTTGGTAATGGGACTCAAAGTCTTCAGTTTAGTAAAGAGCCTAACAATCTTTACAACCTTAACTCCTACAAATACTCTGGTAATAAAAATCATCCTATTTTTAGTTACTTTTTTCATTATTATTTTTGTTTGTTATGACGCTAATCTGTATATTTTGAGATTTTTTAGTCATTAAAGTAGTTTATGATCTTTCTTTATAAAATGATAGTTATATAATAATTTGTGAAATGAATATTATTTCTGTGGTTTATGAGGATACTATTTGTTTTAAGCTGAAAGGGTATTTGGGAGAAGCTTATTTGAGAGTTTGTAGATTTTTGTGCTCTTTAAAAAACTATTAACAGGGTGTTTGTTTGAGCTTATATGTGGGCCTATGAGCTTATTTGTGTTTAATGGTACTTTGAATATGACTTCCCACTATTTGTTCTGGCTTATATGTGACTTTAATTATCCAATGTGCTTTAATTTGTGATGGTTAAAATCTTAAATAGACCATTTTCTGTTGGTTATTTTGTAACAGGACTTGCTACAGGTCAACAGGCTGCACAGTAACGAAACATGCCATACGTCTTCACTTGCAAAACACTTCTTCGCCCTGCTTGCCAGAACATATCAGGTGATGATTTGAATGTATAGAATAAAATGAACAGGCTACTCGCCAAAACTTATGGTTTACAGAATAGAGGATTCCCACTTTATGAAGACAAATTTGTATAAAATTCTAAGGTTGTATATCGAGTTGTGTCGATTTACTTTAACATAAATATATCCAACTTATTTTTTTATGAGCAACTACATTTTAGTTCTAACAGATGGTCTATATACTAACAATTACTTGGATAATTTGTAGCAACAACAAACGATAAACAAGAAAACAAAAAAGTCGACACTATCCACAAGGCAATCCCGCGGCAACGCGCGGGCTACCACACTCGTTGCTACTATATTATAACAATTTCCACCTTAATAGTAATTCTTAGTCTATACCGATACTCAACATCTTCATCCAATGCTGGAACCTCGAACCAGCGACCACCTTGTTAGTCAAACATTGTACCTTAGTGAATATCCAAGTTAGCTTATTTAGACCTCCTTCACCTTCTTCCTTTCAGCATCATTACCCTATGCACCCTCTTGACCAGGTACTCCAGTTTCCGTAATGTCTGCCCCTACCTTTTGTGACAAGGTGTACCTTTTCCTACTCCTTTACCAAGCAGTTCGTGTTTGTCTTTCCTTCAAGTTGTTTAACCTCCAAATTTCTTTGAGCCACTGCAGCATCATCGTTACTATCCTAAATTACCTAAGCTTCACGATTTTCCTGAGCTCCCTGCAGTTCCACCTCAAACCAAACACGCATTTGAACATGTACTCCATGGATTCCTGTTTTAACACCGGGACCAAGTTGCTTGAACCTAAGTTTTTTTGAACCTCCATGTTTTTGCACACTTTTCCCATCGAGATTTTTGATGTTTAACTTAGTATTCATACTAGCCATTCTTCTTTAACATTCCTACAAATCATGTAAAGTTTTTTTTTAGACAAACTTTACCAACAAGTCTCACAAACTGTGTGCTAAACTCGCTTTCTTGTAATAATCGATCTACTAACCTTTAGAAAAGCCTAAATCTTCGATCTTTTCACCTCAGGTCAACCTTGATATACATTGTACTCCAATTAATCACTTTTCTTGAATCACAAGATAAAGCTAAACCTTACTTGTCTCCAAAGAACCACTAAGACTTGAATTCCAAAAACTCGCGGACACCTTCAAACTTCAATAGTTCAAGATTCTAGATAATCAACTAAACCTTGAAGCCTTTTCACCCTTCAACTTGATCACCTCTAGAACCTAAAAATCAAAACGTTGAAGCTTAAAAATTCGATCTTGTACAAACCCTTTTGAAGCTTGAATTCCTGGTCGAGTTTTTTGGTCGGGTTTTCGGGATTCAACTTATACAGGATTGCTTTGTTTTTTTTATCTGAGAGTTATAAGAACTAAACTGATGCTATTATGTAAGTGAAGAACAAGCTCAAAATTTCATATCTAAAAATCGTATAATAAACAAACCATAAAAATATGTAAAAGACAAATTTCCGTATCGATTAATTTCCCATTTTACTACACTAAAGACAAAACAAATACTAAAAACACATTAATGTAAATCGTGAGTTCTCAATCATACTTGTAATATCAAGAACAATTATCTGATTTAATAAAATGTTAAAATAAATAAATTAATAAAATGATAAAATAGATATGTGTAAGTTGTAAACTTGTAGTTTAAAATAGTTTGGGCTTGGGAGGGGACGTGTATGGGTTCAAAATATAAATTTATAGCTGAAGAAGTTTACATTACAATTGGGCCAAGCATAGATACTTTAAGCTCACTGCCACTTAGACTATCTTCTTCTAGAGGTGCACAAATCGGGTATTTCTCCAAACCAAATCGGTTTTCAAACCGGTTTCGGTTTGAGTCAAATTAGTCAAAAACCGGTTTTCACTCAAACTAGACCGGTTTAAAACCGGTTTTCGCCAACGAAAACCCAAACCGGCCCGGACTGGTTGGGGACCGGTTTAAACCGGTTCCAAAAACCGGTTTTTTTTAAAACAATGGAGGAGAAGCTTTTTCGGTGAGTTTCCTAGATCGAAAAAGATGCAGAAAAGTTGTTTTTTCCAGTGCCCTCCCTCATAAAATCTGTATGCCCTCGTCGAGTCATCGCTCTAAACTTACCACCAACTAAAGGATTCTCTAATGCAAAAAAGTTGTTTTTTCTGGTGAGTTTCCTAGATCGGAAAAGATGCAGAAGTGAGAAGACCATGGGAAATTGTAAAAGTTGGAGTGACTTGTGAGATGGTAGGAAGTGGGGAGAGAGGGGTAGTAGGTAAATATAAATGTATCGGTCATTGTACATTTGTATTCGAACTTTAGTCAACTAAACATCACAACATTGACAAAAGAATACGTACAAAGTACAAACAAATGAGCTTGCATGATAAAAGTAGACTTGATACACTTTCAATATATTGACAAAGGGGGAGTTTATACGGACCCTCCCATAGGGGGGTTTCGTGGGGCCCTGTGCATTGCGGGTTTGTACGGTATGCATCTCGATTTGTACATTTTGACCAAAATCCTATATTGTCACATCATGGGGGGGGGGGGTTTAATAACATAACTGTGAGAAATGGTAATTTTCACATTTTAAGTTAATAATAAATATTTATTTATTATTTTTAAGCCGAGCATTTCTATGCGTAACTGCATGTTTTTGAGCATTTCTGAACATTTTTGGGGAGCTGTCCCGCATACTGTAGCTTACAGTCACTGCTGAAAAAGTTTATTTTTGTCAGTAAGCGTAAATTATCCTATTTCTGATAGTTACTGACAAGTTTCGTATTTAAATGAGAAGCTTTCTCGTATTTAATGAAAAGCAACCCCACACGCGAACCGACACTACAGTATATATATAGTAGCAGTCAAATAAATGCATTTCTGAGCAAATAACAATATTTTATTATTATTCTGACAAAAATGTCGATAAAAACTTTAAGCTCAAACCGACACACGATACACCAATGAGGATCCAAAATATTTTCCCTCCCCTTCCCTTTTGTCTTTTGCCGCCACCAACACAAGAGAACAAAGAGGATTATTTGTTTTGTCCTATTATGATGTCATTACAATTTGTAGTTTACTCAATCTATCACACTTACTAATTCACACACACATTTTATCACTTAAACACTTCCATTCTTTCCTCTCATCACCAACAATTCGATCCATCAATAATTTCAAGATCCAAAAAAATTTATTGAGTTTCAAGATAATCGGGTTGTACTTTTGAGCTTTTGGGAACGATCAGAACGTGTCTTGGGTAAATTTGAAGCAATTTGGGTTGTTCTTTGGTCTTGTGAGTCTCGACTTTTTCACAAAGATTGTAAGGATTCTCAAAACTTGTTCAATCTTGTATTTTAAATGTTCTTGTGATGTTTAAAAATGTTACCAAGTGCTTATCATGTATGTTTTGCTAAATTAAAAAAGCTAGGGTTTTGTGTATAAATACTAGTGCTCGACTTAATTTTTGAAACATATATACAAATTATGTTATTTCTTGCTTGTGTGGTAAATCTTGTTACATGTTATGGTAGTTTGATGATACAAATGAGCTTTGAACTAATTACGCGAGTTTAAGTAATATAAGTGTTAATTTGAGCTTATATACAAATCGACACATGATAAAAATAAATAATTATTGGGGTTTTGAAAAACATAAAGTTTTGGCTCTAGTGGTGAAATGGTGTAATTTTTAGACTATCGTTTATTTTTACGACTTATCGGAACGAGAGATAACGGTATTGATGTTTGAATTTGGTTTTGGGTTTTATCTTGGTCTCGACACAAATGCGCCGAGCCCATGTGACTTTCGGCCTTGGTTGACTTTTTGACCTCGTGGCTTATTTATTGTGCTTATTTGATTTTTAGAAACTTAACGTGATATATAACGTAAACTAAAAAGGGTTATTTGGTTTCAGGCTAGATTTGAACTATTGGGCTCATTATGGCCTACTCGGCCCAATTATAGTCTCGGGAGACAAAAATGAGTTTCAGAATATTTTTCAGCTTATTATAAATATTTTGATCTATTAAAACGTTATATATCGATTAAAACCGTTTTGAACTCGTTTTGACAATTTAAGCCCAATTTGGCTATTTAATGGACTTTTCGGCCCAACATAAAGTCTTGCTGACTTTTTGTTGACTTTTGGAAACTTTGACTAAACGTTGACTTTTAATTTCGCGACATATAATTATTTTGTGAGAACGTTAGTTTAATTAAAAACGTAACGAAATATATGTTTATAACCTAAATATATACTTTTGGACTAGTTTTTCAAATAGCGATAACTTAAGGGATTATTTGAGACAATTGCAACACTTGGAAAAAATGGAAAAGTCTGAATAAACGAATGGGTCATGCCCGATTTTTCTAAAAATCCAACACTTAGAGATTTTTGGTGAAAACCGACTAAATGACGAAACATATTATTTTTATTATTAAAAATATTAATTTTCCAAATTAATATTTTTAGAATTCTTGAGACTTATAAATATATGTTATATATTTATACACATACACTTTATTTGATTTCTCTAAATTAAATACTTATAAATTCTTTTATAATTGTCATTATATTATAAATAATTATAATATTTATAATATAATAATACCCACTATCACCATTATCATATTAATTTTTCGATATATATTTGATTAATATTAAGCCCTAATTAATTAAATATTTAAATATTAAACCCTATTTATTATGCGATAATATATATATTACTTACGTATTTTGTGACGACAAGCACTAAGCACAGAAGTTTCCGTCACACGTATTTTCACTGTACACTTTCACCATGAGCCATCACCAAAGAGTCTTATACAATAAACTATTTTGAAATGTACCTTATCAGACAGCAAGCAAGAAATACACGAGCACTTGACACACATAAACCTTTCAAATGAGTTAAAACGTTTAAAACATGAATATTGCGCTAAGACTTACCATACTGATCTAGGTCGTGTGTCGGAGCGGTTGCACTGTGTTATTGTTGACTAGCAGATTGCTAATATTATTAAGGTGAGTTTATAGCCCCATTTTTATACGTATTGTTTTATAATCCTTGGGGGTGAGAAACATGCAAAACTTTTTTCATCGACCAAATTAAACTTTGTTTTTAGACACACTGGTATGCGGATAACCTAAGTATGTTTGAATCCCATTGTACCTGCTATCATCAACCGTCAATTCCTGCTGGGAAGCGCGTATGATATAAACAGATCTATTGGGGGTGACTCCCCCGTTCGGTTGGCCCGGTAGGTCAACGCGAACGTATACAATGTCGGATTTTGCCGAGTGTCTGGGGATTAACACTCGCGGGCACCCTTTGTTTGCTATGCCAGCTTGGCATATTGTTTGTCTAGTTTCGGTTGGATGAGCTTAGTGTTAGCATACAGAATGAGTGTGATTGCTGAATTATTTGCTATGGTCTATATGTGCTTATTTACTTTAAACGTATAAACTCTCCAGCGTTAGCTGACTTTTAGCATGTTTTTCTCAGGTGTTTGAGAATGTATTCATTGAAGGCAGGGTATGGCATTGGTCATACATTTCTAGAAATGTTTTTGCTTATGCGTTAAACTCTGATTTGGGACAGTCATGTTAAATGGGCTTTGTTTTAATTGAATTGAACTTTATGTATGACAATTAACTTTGGAAATGTAAACTATTTTAAAACGGATTTTAATCCATTCTCTATATCTTTGTGTTGTGATTATCGATTTTGTAGCACCCAAATATGTATGCTTCTGAAAATTCTGATTTTGGGGTGTTACAATAACCCATTGACAAAAGAATGCATACAAAGTTCTCCTTATACATCGGTGAGTTTCCTTTGAGAAGTTTTATTTTTTAACTTTTTTGATTTATATTATAATATATACTAACCATGGTTTTTGATGTGACATAAATGACTACACTTAAGTCTCTTAATCTCAATCCCTATTGGCCCAAAAATAAAATAAAAAAAAAACCATTCACAGTAACATTAGGGTATGTGTGAGTTTGCTATTGGTTCAATGGAAGGTGTGGATTTACTATTCACTACCATTGTCGCTTAATTACACCATAATAATGTATTACAGGTTTATTATATCTCTGACTTCCACACCATTCTATACTCTTCCACACACAACTTCATCTTGCAAAAATAAAACACACATAGACACACACATCTATCTTCCACAAACACAACTCACTCATAATATATTAAAGATCTCTTTTTCATATCTTTAGTTAGAAAATGCAGATGTCATTTGATCAAACCCACAAAGAAGGGGTGATTTCTTAGATCCGATGAGAGACAGAAATGCCGTAGTTGGCGACGGTGGCGTGGCAACGATTCCGTCAGTACACGCTATACGGATTCAATCTAATCTATAGGATTCCTTGCCATATGAAGAAGGAATTCATGAAGTTTATAAAAACTGTAAGAACATTACCGATTTAAGATGGTTTGATCCTATTTTTTTTACCCAATTTTATGAGCTTATTAGCTTTTTGAAAAATTGATAAGCTTTATAACACCATTTTTAATAGCGTATGTAGAGTTGTTATAAGGTTAGTGAATATTTAACAAGCACATATACCTTATCTATCATTAAAAATAGCGTATGGGCGTGTAGTGGGGGTGAGTTAACTTGCACTGTACCTGGTAGGTGAGCGTGTAGTGGTGGTGAGTAATGTTGGACTGTAGCTCCTGTAGCAAAAAGTCGCCGCCTAATTTTCAACTGCAGGTGTAAGATTATTAGCATTCTTGAGTTTAAGTAAGTAGGATTGATGGTTGAATATTTTAGGAGTGTTTGGATTAGTAACTTATGAGCTTATTTGAAATTGAAATGGCTTATATAGACATAGACCATACAAAACGGTCATCTCTAACTGTTAGTTGACGTTGGCATTTCTGGTTTTTACCAACCTTTTATATTATGAGTGAGCCTGATTTTATTTTTACTTTTCTTTCATCAGTTTATCAGTGATGGTAATTTAGTAGTCTCACGATATCGCTGCCAATTGTAAAAAAAAAAAAAAAAAAAAAAAAAAATTAACTATTGAAGTTGATTATGCAGGGTAAACATTTGATTGATATATGAGAAACCATAGCATTATGCTAGGCTGTGTTTGGTTACGGTTGTTTTAAGTATCCATAAACATCGACTTGAGCCAAACGCAATAGTACCAGAAAGTGACACTAATGAATCCATCCATGGATCCTTCAAATCGACTTGATCATAATAACATCTTCTAGATTTACACTCGCTATTGTGGTAACAACAATAAACCCCTCAATTATTTACTGTCTTAGTAAATCATCATTATTGTTTTTAGTATAGGATGATTTATTTTTGTTTAATTATTGACCGCAATTATGTGAACTATCAAGTCTTTTGAATATATGCACTATAATAAATATTATAATGTTTAGTTATGTGATATTGTGTGGCAGAAATCACATTGGAAGTGTATGCTGCTGAGAGGGATGGTTACGGGCAAGCGAATGAGTCTGCGAAAGTGATGAAGCGAAAAGTGTACCGCTTTTAGGGGGTCATTTAAGCCCTAAATCGTATTTATTTGATCAAATATTGCCCTAAATCGTTCCTTTTGTCATTTTAGGTACTTTGGAGAAGAAATCTGGAAAAGGAAGCATTTTGGACGTTTTTGGAGCATAAAAGTGAAGAAAACGACAAAGTCTCAAAATCGGCTGGAAAAGTACCTTTGTCGAAGTCAGGGATTGTTCCTGACGGCGTCATGGCTTGGCAAAAAAAAAGGTGGATATGAAAAATACACATGATAAGCCAGAGAATTTTACAATGGAAAATCTGACGGCGTCACCCTTTGAAGTGATCAAGGCCATCACGGTTTAAGTTAAAGAGAGACGGCGTCAAGCACAATTTTGACGGCTGATGAACTCAAATAAGTACATTTTATTACTATCATTTATCCTATTAATTTGACTTGTTTTACTATATTATGTATGAGGATTGATACTTAATCGTTTACTTTTGTAATTCTCCGGTAAAAACAAGCATTTGGTGAAACTTGGCGATTTTGGACTAATTACGGAGCAAAACAAGCATAAAGTGAAGAGTCTACTGAAATGGACAAGATCATGTCAAATCTGCTCCAGATGCGCCGCATCTCACTCATGACATGCGCCGCATCGCTATCAAGATCTCACCAGATACGATCCAAGATTCAAGAGGACATGCGCCGCATCCAAAGATAAAGATACGCCGCATCTTCTGGCGGTGTACGAATATTCCTGAATATTATAATCTTGGACCCCACGCGAAGTTAAGTACATGCGCCGCATCTACTTAATAGATGCGCCGCATCTTGCCCTCAGACAGAAACTATAAATACCCCAAGGCCAGACGAATTTTGGAGTGCCATATAATATATACGAGACCGAAGACCAAAAACCCTAGGACGAATTCAGTCAAGGCAGCAGCACAAGACACACTCAAATCAAGGATACAAGAGCTGTAAGAAGATGCTGCATGTGTTTAATTCATTAAGTAGTTTTGTTTTATTGTGTTAGCAAACTTTAATTCATCAGGATTGATGGCTTGTGTAATGTGACAACGGAAAGATTGCACTCCCTTAAAACTGCTTTCCCATCAATTAAAGTTTATATGTTGATGTCTTTGGTTACTACTTATTAGTGCATTGATAACCTCTATGTTTATTAGTGGCCTGCGCATTTGACTGCGGAAAAT
Source organism: Artemisia tridentata subsp. tridentata (assembly GCA_021014915.2). NCBI lineage: Eukaryota > Viridiplantae > Streptophyta > Magnoliopsida > Asterales > Asteraceae > Artemisia > Artemisia tridentata. Next base: position 262,971,754 of record CP139502.1, read on the forward strand.
AATGTGGCTCCCACGGTTGTTACTAAATTGATCACTTAGGAATAAATTTTAGACATAAGTAATCATTAAGGGTTTACTCGCCGATAAGAATAGGACCAACGAGAAAGGGTTAACTACATACACTTCATATAAAGCTATCAATAAAACATGTGACAAACTACTTAATCATAAGGACAGATCTTCTTATTGTCTCGAGTATTTATCTGTGTACGTGTGTGCTACTTGCTGATTCGTGCCTATTGGTTTAGTTTATTATTTAATTGCAACCAAATTCGTGCCAGTCTCTCAGGCTGAAACCCCCTTGCGTTAGAATATTAAAATACTGATTAGAATAACTAGATAATACGTTCCACTCTTAGTGATCGACACTCTACTTACCATTATATTCATACTGACCGGGTACACTGCTCGTTAAGTGTGTGTGTTATTGATAAGTCGGCTAAATATAAATTTAAAACTTGAGTAGGCATTAAAACTGCTAAACCGCAACGACACATCACGCGCATCAAGTTTTTGGCGCCGTTGCCGGGGAGTGAATTGTTATTATCTGTTAATTTGATTAGTATTTTAATTAGGTTTTTAATTTTTTTATCTAACCGCTAATTTTGTTGTGTATTAGTTTAATTTGCATTCATTGTACTATTTTGCATATTTTCTGTTTTTGTGTGTTATTTGTTTGCTTTTATTTGTGTTTATTTTTGTGTGTTTTTATTTGTTTTTATTTTTCGTAATTTTTGTGTTCTGCTATCGTTGTACTGAGCTAAATCGAACGATACGGCGCATCTGATTTCTCAGATACGGCGTATTGCGTTCAATTTTTTTAAAAAATACAACGCGTTTAATTAATTCGATACGACGCATCTTTACCTAGATACGGCGTATCTGTTTTTAATAAGAAATTTTTTCTAAGCGATAAAGCGATACGACGCATCTTTTCCCCAAGATACGGCGTATCTGTTTTTAATAAAAAAAAATTTTCTAAACGTTAACGCGATACGACGCATCTGTTTAAGCAGATACGGCGTATCTATTATTTTAATTAAAAACAGTTTGCGAATTATTAAACAGATACGGCGTATCGATTTTTATCGATACGGCACATCCTCTGAATCAAAAATCTTATATTTTAAAACGTAACGAAAATACGGCGCATTAACTTTTGTTAATACGACGCATTTAATTTTTATAAGTATATCGATTTTTGATAATTAAAACAGATACGGCGCATTCTAATTTATAAAGCGGCGTATCTATTTTCTGAATAAAGTCTGATTTAATTTTAACGATTATAAGATACGGCGTATCCAACTTTTTGGATACGGCGCATCATCTACAGATATCAGCTATTTGTATTCTTATATCCGTTTCTAAATTCATCAATTTCTCTTCTAGCGAACAAATCGTACTGATGATTTTACCTTTGATGACAGATTTTGCTATGGAAGACATATCAGCTAACGGATATCTTGCTAAAGAATGCTTGCTTTCAGATTCATTCAATGTACTCATGATCGATGCAGATTTATTCTCTTGGGAGACCCCTCTTGAAGCTGCTTTTAAGGAATTCATGCGTTTATGCAACATTGACAAAGGGGTATTCTCTTATGATGTATTTGTGAGGTACACTAGAGAAGAATTGTCGCTCTTATGGCCTATCATTGAAGCCAAAGGATTGAACTGGACTACTATCGAAGAAGATGATGGGAAATTCTATCTTGCATACATGGACTCGAGCAACAAAAGCTGTGGTGGAGGCAATACCCAAATCTCTTACATGCCTTATTCCGAACAGTACTGGGGATTAAATGAGAACTATCTGGATGATGAAGGAATTTATGCTGTGGCGGAGTTACTATTTCATGGCAGGTTGGTAAGATTGATGGACCTCTCGCTCAATGATTGGCTAGAACTTAAATATGGTAGTCCGGAATTCGCCCCTGCAAATGAAGTCAAGCTGATTATGACTTCATGGTTGATTCGGAGTTTTAAGAAGCAATTTAACGAGTTCATGGAGATAAGAAGGAATATGATTGGAAAGGCTTGCTTTGACGTTAACCACGATCCTAACGATGTTGATTTTTCAGAGTGGTTGGCTAGTAAGTTTAATAACCATAAGAGCATGGATCGAGCTACTAAGGATGCATTATGGGTATATTGGATGAGAGGTGAAGACGAAGAAGTAGAAAGCGATTATGGGTCGTCACTTCATAATTCTATAGTCAATGAGGGGATTGAAGAATTATTCAAAATTGACATTGATGTGTTCGATTATGAGACACCCTTGTGCAAGCAGTTCAAGGAATTTAACTACCTTCTTCGAGTCGACGATGATGTGCTTACTGGAGATCTACCAGGATTTAAGACTTATGACGATTTCAAAAATACCTGGTACTACGAATGGAATGACCAAATACCATGGGTTTGGGATAAACCATGGGAATTTGAGCACATTAATCACACCTGTACACCCTTCGTTTTCAAGGATGGGAGTAGTGTTTGGCCGACCTGTGATTATAAGAGTGACGGAACCTGTAATGGGGGAAGTATAATTGGGATGAAACGGGTTGGAAAAGATGTAACCTTTGAAGATTATGAGTGGTACGATAATGTTGAAGACTGCCCACGAAAAACTGAAGCTTTGCAAGAAAAGGGTAGAATTGAATACTTGAAAGGACTTAAAGGTACATCAAATACTACTTTCTGGGAATGGGTGCATGAACAATTTGATGATTACACGAAGCTTAGTCGACGGCTACAATGGGAATTGGAAAGAGAATGGGAGGCAATTCAAGATGATAACAATGAGTCATTAATCAATGAACTTGATGACTATTTGATTAAGGATCCTTACTTTAAGTTTGTTGATAAAGACGAGGAAGAGTTCACCAAAAGAAAGTGTCAACTACTTGGAATCCCTTATAATAAGCCACCCATGATTATTTCTGAAAAGTTTAAAATCATCAAATATTCTTTGGGACCAGAGGAAGAGTATGTTGCGACGACGACCAAGAGTTATACTAGATTAAGTCGAACGGAGGAAAACGTCGCAGAGCTATACGGGAAAATCTTTCGGATGAAGGAAGAAGGATGGACCGTAGCAAGGACTAAATAAAGAGCTGAACGTGAGTCTAACTTGAAGACTCTGGAATAAAGAGAAGTGCTTACCGGGAGACAACCCGGATTTATCTTTTTATTATTCTGTTTTTTTGTGTCGAGTCAGTCAGACCGCCGAGGATACGGCGCATCTCAATTCTGAGATGCGACGCATCTCCTGCAAATGGTCATATCTTATTTTATTTTTCTGCATTTTCTATTTTCGAATTTAAAACTTTTTATCAGTTTATTTTAATGCGGCGCATCCCTGGTTAAGGATGCGGCGCATCTTTTATTCTGATCCGTATTTATTCCAGGCTCGATACGGCGTATCTTCTTCCATAAGATACGGCGCATCGACTGACCTGATGATTTTCATTTTTAATTTTTACGTTTTATTTTTACCTAACTACTAATGTATTATGCAAGTTTGAACCTTTCTTATCTTAGGTGTGTTTTGAAGCCTTGGTGGTATTATAGATTCCTGCGTTTCCTGTGGATACATCAGCTATGAAGAATTAAACGTTCTAATCCACAAGAAAGATGATTTTTGCTCTAATACTAATGGAGGATCATACCGAGCAAATCTCAGGGGAGTTTTTTTCTGTTCTAATTCTTTTATTTTCCAGTTTTTAACCTTTTATACAAACAACGAGGACGTTGTTTAACTTAAGTGGGGGGATTGGAGAATTAGAACACTTAACACTTACTTGTCCTAAACTTTTCAAAATATGCTTAAAATGTGCTTAATATATCGAAATTTAAAATTTTTAGCATGTTTTTGTTTAAAGTCTAAGTTGCATAGCTGCACACATGACGTTATTTTAAAAAATTGTGATTTTTCAAAAATTCACAAATCTATGAGTGTGCCGGTGACTTGTAAACTTTAGAACTTGGCTTGTATACTATTCGAGACCACCATAATAAGTATTATTTATATAATTGGAATGACTTGTCTAAATTGGTAAATTTCTAGGATTACACCCAAATAGCCTTATATGTTATGTGTTATTAGCTAACTACACTGGTTAGTTAACCCCCGTATAAACCCTTTTTGTTACTCTCATTTTTAGAGTAAGATACCCCTAGAAAAACACTCAGAGACATTCCTTTCGTTTCTTACACCTATGTTTAAAATGTTTCGTTACACCTTACACCTTAGCCTACCCTGTAGATTAGAATCCGTGGTTGGTTAATTGCTATAGGCAAAGTGTGTTTCCTTACATTACCTGTGTTCGCGTGCGTAATTCATTATCTATGGTTAGGTCGGGAAATTGCACAATGCAATTGGAGTGAAAGTAAATATTGTACATCTATGAGTTTATTTTTCGTGTGTTTACTACTTTCACTATTACCGTTATTTCTGAAGTTATAAAAAGTATGGAAAAATTATCCAGAATTATTGTTTTGGTGATGTGGTGAAATTTTACACATCTATGTTTATGTTTCATGTTAAAAAAAAAAAAAAAAAAAAAAAAAAAAAAAAAAAAAAAAAAAAAAATCGAAAAAATGAGAAAAGAAAAAGAAAAAAAGAAGAAAGTTGGATGTTTGTTTTAACCAACGATGTAAAGTTATGTAAGTGGTCGATATCACCACTATTTGTTGTACATTATATTTATGGATTGAAATGGGAGTTGGCAGTTATGGGAACGTCAACTAAGGTTTATTCTTTGATTAAGATCTTGTTGAGTATAATTCGTGTCTACCTAAAGCGTGTGTTTCAAGTGTTAAAGCGTGAGTTATTCAATGATATGAGTCTTATTCATGGGATGGTTGGGATAGTGATTAACCACACTTAGGATTTTAATTTATTTGTTTTGTTTATTTTTTTTATTTTACACCAATTTATATCCCAAATGTTATCCATACCCTATTCTTTATCCAACCAAACCTTTGATTTATTGAGATTAGGGATTTGAGCAATCTTAAGTATCGTAGTCGTGGATTCAGCTATGTATTTATGATTTTGTCGCCCTTTTTGATATATTATTATTGGTGAAGTTTGGACCTATCTTTAGCCTATTCGAGTTAAGGATTTGAGCAATTGCAAGTATCGTGTTCGTGGATTCGATCATGTATTTGTGATTTTGTCGACTTTTCTGGAATTTGAGATCGATAGTGAATAAGAATAATTAACCCTTAAGCCTAAAAACCCTTTTTACCGCTTTAGACTTGTTATTCCTTGGCTTTAGTGGGGGAGATGTGTATACTTGCCAAGCTTATGATAGAATATTCGTCGCGACTGGACAGTTAAACGATTAGATTTGCTTTTATCGAAATATTTTTATTCTACTTCTAATTCGTTAAGTGTTTAGTTGTGTGATTATGACAAAAAATGAATACATGCTTAAATATAAAAATAAATCCTAACATTTTTAGGATACATTTTATTAAGATTAATTCTAAGGTTTACTTGGGGACAAGTAAAGTTCAAGTGGGGGGATATTTGATGAACTCAAATAAGTACATTTTATTACTATCATTTATCCTATTAATTTGACTTGTTTTACTATATTATGTATGAGGATTGATACTTAATCGTTTACTTTTGTAATTCTCAGGTAAAAACAAGCATTTGGTGAAACTTGGCGATTTTGGACTAATTACGGAGCAAAACAAGCATAAAGTGAAGAGTCTACTGAAATGGACAAGATCATGTCAAATCTGCTCCAGATGCGCCGCATCTCACTCATGACATGCGCCGCATCGCTATCAAGATCTCACCAGATACGATCCAAGATTCAAGAGGACATGCGCCGCATCCAAAGAGAAAGATACGCCGCATCTTATGGCGGTGTACGAATATTCCTGAATATTATAATCTTGGACCCCACGCGAAGTTAAGTACATGCGCCGCATCTACTTAATAGATGCGCCGCATCTTGCCCTCAGACAGAAACTATAAATACCCCAAGACCAGACGAATTTCGGAGTGCCATATAATATATACGAGACCGAAGACCAAAAACCCTAGGACGAATTCAGTCAAGGCAGCAGCACAAGACACACTCAAATCAAGGATACAAGAGCTGTAAGAAGATGCTGCATGTGTTTAATTCATTAAGTAGTTTTGTTTTATTGTGTTAGCAAACTTTAATTCATCAGGATTGATGGCTTGTGTAATGTGACAACGGAAAGATTGCACTCCCTTAAAACTGCTTTCCCATCAATTAAAGTTTATATGTTGATGTCTTTGGTTACTACTTATTAGTGCATTGATAACCTCTGTGTTTATTAGTGGCCTGCGCATTTGACTGCGGAAAATAATGTGGCTCCCACGGTTGTTACTAAATTGATCACTTAGGAATAACTTTTAGACATAAGTAATCATTAAGGGTTTACTCGCCGATAAGAATAGGACCAACGAGAAAGGGTTAACTACATACACTTCATATAAAGCTATCAATAAAACAAGTGACAAACTACTTAATCATAAGGACAGATCTTCTTATTGTCTAAAGTATTTATCTGTGTACGTGTGTGCTACTTGCTGATTCGTGCCTATTGGTTTAGTTTATTATTTAATTGCAACCAAATTCGTGCCAGTCTCTCAGGCTGAAACCCCCTTGCGTTAGGATATTAAAATACTGATTAGAATAACTAGATAATACGTTCCACTCTTAGTGATCGACACTCTACTTACCATTATATTCATACTGACCGGGTACACTGCTCGTTAAGTGTGTGTGTTATTGATAAGTCGGCTAAATATAAATTTAAAACTTGAGTAGGCATTAAAACTGCTAAACCGCAACGACACATCACGCGCATCAACGGCGTCAAGCCTTGATAAGCCAGAACGGATTTTGGAGAGCTAAAGAGGGACGGCGTCAAGAAGGCCATCCGGGAACCCTAGACACGGCGAGGTGACGGCGTCAAGATCTACAACGTGACGCCGTCAGCCACTAAGTTCTATATATAGTTTTGCAATTTTTTGTCATTAGTGTGCAACTTTTGGTGTGCAACTTTGTGAGGAGAAACCCTAAGACGAATTTCTGCCATTTTTAAGGGTTTTCATACCCTTGGATCTCCCATGTTTAATTGAAGATAAGTATTCATTTAATCAATCAATATGTCTATGTGTTGTTTGATTATATCTTGTTCTTGTCTTTTGATTAACATGCTAGGCTAGATTTATCTTGTGTTTGCTTAGATCTAATGAAACCTAACTATTGATTATTGGTTATTAGTGTGTTATTAATTGTATTGGATGAATGTTTATCGATGTTAGGCTTAAGAAAACTGGCTAACTTCCTATTCGGTAACTTGCTTGAACGTCTTAAGAAACATGAACCAATGTGTACTAGGTTTTTATGGTTGTATTTAATGCATGAGCGAATTCTAGTGATCCCATGTTAGGAGCTTCTTATCCGGCTCGACATAGGAGTGAAGTAGGAGCTTGTAGAGTTGGGGAAGTACGTACGCCACCCCACGATTGGTATTAAGGAATACACCCGTCATCCACGCAATTAATACACACTAATCAACCGGTAAAAGATAGTTAGGGAGTAAGGAAATCTAAGTAAACACATTTCTCCCCATATAAGTTTCACAACTCTTTTCATTTTTAGTTATTTTATTTTATTTGCAATTGTAGTTGATCCGTCTGAAAACGTATATATAAATATATGCAGTCTCAGAACGAATACTCGTGTGTAGTGTGAAACCAGGCAAGTGATCACCTGGGTCGTTTCCCAACGAGGTGTGAATGGAAAACTGTGAAAAGCTTTGGATTAGAGTGATTGATGAATCAAATATTTTTTTTGATTTTGCTTTTTTAACAATTCTAAATAACCAATTAAAACAGATATACACAGGAAAATTAAACGCGAATTAAATTAAGAAAACGCGTAACGAGAAAGCTAAAATGGGACAAAAACTGAAATATTATAAAATTTAAAACCTAAAAATGTAAAATTACTTAAAACTTATTTAAAAACTTAAATTATATTTTTTATACTTTTTATTTAATTATTATTAATTATTTATTATTTAATTACTTATTAAACCATTTAAATTTATAAAAAATACTAAATGAACAAAGAAAATTCTAAAACTTTTTCTAAAAATATTATAAGATGAGAAAAAGCTAAGAAAATTATAAAAATGAAAATTACTTAATTAAAATTTAAAAAGATAAATTCTATTAAATAGATGCTATCACTATATTTCTATTTTTGATTTTTCTTAAAGTCTAAAAATGTAATTATATTTTTCCTAGATTAAAAATAACAAAAGAAAATTATGAAAATTAAAATTATATTTTTTTGATTATTTTTCTATTTATTATGATTTAATTACTATTAAAAACTAATAAAAAAGATTAAAAATATTAAAACTATTCAGAAAATTATGAAACTTTACAGATAAATCTAAAATATTATTAAAAAGATAGGAAAAATAAAAGGAAAAGCTGGCTAAGCCTAAAAAGCAGATTTGGGCTAATAAGCAGTTTGCTAATAAGCCAAAAAATAAGCTAATAAGCACAAACAATTACCAAAGGCTCAGGAAAGGTTCAAACAACTTATATGAGCTTAAAACAACTTATTTCAAATAGCCAATCCCACAGATTAAGCAAATGAGCACTTTAAGCAATTGCAAAATTGAGACAGAAACTCAGGAATATGGCAATATTGCAGAGCAATTTAAGCAGTGAAATAAGCTATTGAAACACAACCTAATGGGGGCAAAATCTTCTCTATACTACTGGGTACTCTAAAAACCTAAAAGCCCCATCACAAACATACCAATCGAAGTCCAATTAAGCTAAAGATCAGGTGGCTCAGCTGAGGGTATGCTGATTTTGGTCAGTGTTGTGCAGAGTTGCACAGATGTGCACAAAACAAATAGGAGACAAACTAGGCTTTTGTGGACTGACTAAATGTACTAAATAAACTTCAAAAATGCCAAGTTAAGGGTCTGAATGAGCTTGTGGCTATAACTAGCTTGTATGAGCTTGTTGAGGTCTGTTTTGATCACAGGTTACTCAAGCTTAGACTTTCTATCTAAAAAGCTGATCAGAGGTTGGGAATGGCTTCTAAGGACTGAGAAAAGCTTGTACAAAAGTGGGCTTGTGGTCAATCTACAGTAGCATTGGTTTTGCCTATGTGACAGTGTTAAACCAAACACCCCTTAATGGGTGCTGTTTGGGTTTTTTGAACTGAACATGGTGATATTAAGCACTAATGTGAACTCTAATGATACTACTGAGTATATTAAGCTATTAAAAGTGACTAGTAACTGAAAAAGAAGCAATCTAATTAAGCTAGCTTATTTAAGTTATTTTTGGTTTTTCTAAGTTTTTAAGTAAAATAAAGGTAAGTACTGATTAAGACTGATATGACTGATGAAATATGATCACAAAATACTGATAAGCTGGAAATAATAACAATAAGATGAAATAAGCACTTAAACAGTAGAATAGAAAAATAAAGCAAAATATAGAAAAAATGAGCTTACAACTGTGAAGTAATGAAACAGAGAAAACTGATTAGGAACCAACTTGGCTTGTCATTACCAAGCTTAATACCCCATTCCAGCTTAATCACCCCAACTTATCAACCCAGTACAGCTTATTTCCACTTCTTTGACTTTATTTGACTTTTGTTGTTTTCTTGAATTAAGGCTGAGTTAAACTAAAATAAACTCACAATAAGCTATATAAGCTTATATGAGATTATTGAAACAGAGAATAAGTTATATGATCAATATTAAACTTGATTCGAATTACACAGGAAACATGAATTTTTATTTAAACTTAAGATAGAGTACAAAGCTTGAAAACATAAAGATTACTGAACTAAATTAAACTAGAATTACAACTTGAAACTACTTTTGAAACTGAAATAAACTTTAACTAATTTTCTACACTATTTTTGGTCCTAATCTACTGACAAAGTATTCTTCTGTGGCTTCTTCTCTTTAAATAGCAATCCCAAATGCTTTCTCTCTCCATTCCGAACTAATCCCACCCATTTAATTGGGTTGAAGTGATCTCAATCGTTCATGGCCATTTTGGCGGGAAAAGTCATCAAGTGGGATTTTAACCTGTGAGGTGGAAGAATGCATTAAATGCACTTGGCTTTGTTAGGTAATGTGTTTGAGGAGGGGGAATGAGGTGGTGATACAGCTGTGGATGGTGAGGTGGGGGGATAAGGTTGCAGAGGTGAGGTGGTTTTGGCGGTTTAAGGGAAGGAGACGGGTCAAACCAATGTTTGACCCTGGGATATTTCGCAAAAATAAGTTGGGCCGGGTTTAATTGTTTTGGGATTGGGCCATGTGGTTTATTGGTCAGCTGGGTTTAGTTAGGATTTGGACTTTTGGATTTTGGTTTTAGTTAAATCACAAGGACCATATTTGTAATATTCTGAAACTTGAGGGACCTGATGTGACAAGCTTCCAAATTTCATTCAAAGGACCATACCTGCCAAGTTAGATAAACCAAAGGACCTTTATTGTATTCATTTACAATTTAAAACACCCGAGGACCTTTTATGTAATTTTCCAAAGTTTGAGGGGTGAAATTGTAATTTTTCCAAAAGTTATCAAAAGGTTCCAAATTGTAAGTTATGAATAGTACAAGGGTATATTTTGATAAATTTCACTTTTTAAATACCCAGGGACTAATTTTGCCAATTTTGTAACTTGAGGGGTAAAAGTTGCCATTTGTAGAAAACTTTCATCCAGGGATTATTATTGAACATATTTGATATCCCAAGGACTAAAGTTGACTTTTTACTCATTTTAAACTTTCAGGGACTAGTTTTGCCAAATTATGAAACTTCAAGGACTGAAAATGACAATTGTGTTAACTTTGTGTGTTTTTCACTTGTTTTTCAATCTTTTGTACCTGAATCACATAAAAACACATTTTCATGATATTTGTACCATTTTGTGAGTCATTTGTGTGTTTTTGGTCGTTTTGTGGGTTTAATCAATACTAAATATATGTGTATTTAGACACATATCAAATCCCCCACACTAAACTATTGCTAGTCCCTAGCAATCTTTTATGAAAACTTAATGGGTTTCATCTCTTTACCAAAAGCCATTACTTCTGGAGTAGCCAATTGTTTCAGTTCAAGTAAGAACTTTGGTACAATGATAACCAAATGATTTTGAGCAAACCATAAGCTGTCAACGGTTTTGATTTGTCTTTACCAAAAGCCGTTTGCTTCTGGACTAGCCAACTCTTAGATAAATTATCAATATTATCTTTGGTGAGCTGATTACCAATCATGGATTTTCACTGCCTTAACCACAAGCCATAACCTTGCGGGCTAGCCAACTCTTCACTTATGAAGATATGGTGAGTCGAATACCATACAATTTTGGGCAAATTGTAAGCCATAAACGGATTTGATTTATCTTTACCAAGAGCCGTTTGCTCTCGGATTAGCCAATCCTTATGTGGGTTAGACATGGCGGACTGATAACCATTTATTGCGTTCTAAGTGAGAAAAATTTTAAAATTTTGGCCAAAAATGGGGGTACTAGATGGTACATTTGATCAAATTCGCTAGAATTCCCCCCCCCCCACACTTAGAACTGAATATTGCCCTCAATATTCAAAGAACCGGTTGTTAAACCAACACTTAGAACGTGAAAGGGAAATACTTATAGCCATTATTTTTATTTTATTTATTTATTTTTTTTTTTGTGAAGATGTACATATATACAACATGTGGGGCATCTCCCCCACACTTAGGTGAAACATGGGTGAAAACCCATATTTTGCTACTGTTTTTATTAACCGAGTCGCTAGCTTGACTCGACCCCGAATTCATTGGTTCATGGGGAAGTAAGTGGAAGAAACCATCTCCATCGGACTTTCGTTCAAGATGTTTGGAAAAACACTGAAGTACTTGAAAGTTCCACTCCGATGAGATATACACAGATCCGGCTCACAAATGATAAATGAAAATGCCGGGATCAAAGATAGTGTCTTCATTCCCTAAGGAGTGAAGAACAGGAGAAGTCACCGTGTAGGTGAAGAAAAGAAATAAAGTCATGATAAAAATCATGACTAATTCATCCTCATTAGAAGGAGAATTCATGATTTCTGGATCATGAATCTCATCATTTAAGCTCATTTGATCAAGACATATTCTGGGTGGGAGGGATGGGATTTTGAGATTAATCAAATTCTCAGTGTTGAGAATATTTCCCTCCAGGACATAAAGAATATCTTTGTCAAGATCAAAGTAGAAGTTATCATACTCCGGCGGAGATATGATATGAGTGAGTTCATCGGAGAACTCCTCGAAGGCAAATGATTCATATTCCGGAATAGAGTCATCGGAAAATAGGTCACTATCCTTTATGGGGATAGGAGATGAAATGGATTTTTCATTGAAAGCCTCGATTTTAGAAATGAGAAGATTAACATTTAATAATGTTTCACGAAGAATTTCGTCTTTGATTATTTCTTCATCATTCTCTTCTTCTAAGCTGACAAGCTCAGAAGGTAATTCCTCAACATAATCGATGTCCTCACAAAATAAAGAATCATCATTACTTGAAGTATAATCATCGTCAGAATTGGAAAACATCTCAACATGATCATGTGAAATGTCAAGAGGAGGCAAATCACACATATTATCAGAGATACCCTCGGACTTACTTGGGATTGGGACAAGGATTTCAGCACTAGACTTTATGAATTCGTCCGATTCCTTTTCAGGAATAGTGCTAATATGCTCATCCCCCATAATAAGAGAGTCCTTGGGTTCCAAAGCTGGAAAGAACGATGGGATTGTAATAGACTGAGGGAGTTGAGAAATGATGCCACCCAAAGGAACAACACTCTCCTCGTCTTCCTCCTCATCAATATTGCTAGCATAAATGGCTTTCATTTGCTCGTCGGCTAGCAATTCTGCAATAGTCTTGTCTTCCTGCCTTTTCTGGACAGGTGTAATTGCAGCTGATGAATTCTCGCAACCTTCGCACATAGAATCATCATCATCGTCATCGTAAATGAAAGTTTGACGATATTTGGAACTCATTCTAGCTGTTTGTTCTTCTTCAGCTAGAAGCTCTCCAATGGTTTTCTGATGATCTTCTTGGGTATTTTTAACAGCCAAATCATTAAGTGCATCCATCATATTTTGGAGTTTTTGGGATACATTTTCAAAAGATTTTTCAAAAGGAGATGGCTGAGGTTGAATCATTTGATACTGTGGAGGTTGGTCATGACAAGAATAGTCGTAATTGTTACAAGGGACATGCTCATAGACAAGCGGGGACCTTGTTTGACAATCGGATTCATAATGTGGACCACCACAGTACTCACAACAATACATTTGCTGTGACTGATTCGGTGAATCATATGGATATTGGTCATACCCGAAGTTTTGATTACATGGATCTTGTTCATAGACAGACGTATTTCCTGCTTGACAATCAAAACTTGGGTGAGGACCTCCACAATATTCACAAGGATCATTTGGCATATTTTGAAATGATGTATCATCGAAGTTTTGATAACACGGCTCTTGCCAAAATGAATCCTGAGAAGGGGTACTGAAATCGTTGTGAAAATCTGGATAATCAAGTGTGAATGGCTGATAAGTGCAAAAACATTGCTTACACTGTGAATCATCCCCCAACGGATTTTCACACATACAACAATTAAGCTGAGTGGGTGAAGATGGCTGAGGTTGTGGAGGGTGTTCGGGAAAACTTTTGATGGAATTAATGATGGAATTAAGCTCTCTTTTACGGGCTACTTCACACCAATGACAAAATCCTTCTGGTGCATACTCTCCACACTTCTCACACTTACACTTGGAACAACGATTATTATCATCCAGCGGACCTTTACAATTACAACAGTGATAGTCTCGCGACGACATGAGAATTAAATATTAAGGAGGGTTTAAGAAGATAGAATCAAACGGATAGAGGGTAAAGGGATAAAGAATCAAAAAGGGTAAGAGGGTAAAGATGAATATTTTTGGGTTTTTTTGGTTTTTTCAATCAAAACAATATCAAAGCACAACACAAGGAACTTAAACCTTAAATCAACCAGCGTACGGTAGCTCTCTGACTGAAAAACGCACAGAGTGGCGGAGAAGCAAAGGTGGGCAATTAATGCTCCTTAAAAACCCGCTTCTTTCAGTCCGACAATTTAATGTCAAACTATCCTTAAACCTCCGTTATAGTTTGTTTAACAATCAAAGGTGAGCCGAATTCGCAAGCGACACAAAGGCAAGTTTTAATGTTAGGTTTGGGAACTTATTATGGTCGTACCCCCAGTTAGGTAGTACTCTGTCTTGATTTTCGATGGTAATTTTTTATTGTTTGTTTATTATTAAAGAAAACGGAAAATGTTTTTGGTGTTTTTTAATTTTTATATGATAATAATAATAATAATATATATAGAAAAGAAAAGAAAAATATTTTTGTATTTTATATTGTTTTTGGGAAATAGGAACTTCTGATAGAAGGATCTCGAATCACTAATCGCTAAAACTCTACACAATAGTCGCAGCACAACCTCCCCGGCAGCGGCGCCAAAATTTGATCCGTCTGAAAACGTATATATAAATATAAACAGTCTCAGAACGAATACTCGTGTGTAGTGTGAAACCAGGCAAGTGATCACCTGGGTCGTTTCCCAACGAGGTGTGAATGGAAAACTGTGAAAAGCTTTGGATTAGAGTGATTGATGAATCAGATATTTTTTTTGATTTTGCTTTTTTAACAATTCTAAATAACAAATTAAAACAGATATACACAAGAAAATTAAACGCGAATTAAATTAAGAATAAAACGCAAACAAAAACTGAAATATTATAAAATTTAAAACCTAAAAATGTAAAATTACTTAAAACTTATTTAAAAACTTAAATTATATTTTTTATACTTTTTATTTAATTATTATTAATTATTTATTATTTAATTACTTATTAAACTATTTAAATTTATAAAAAATACTAAATGAACAAAGAAAATTCTAAAACTTTTTCTAAAAATATTATAAGATGAGAAAAAGCTAAGAAAATTATAAAAATGAAAATTACTTAATTAAAATTTAAAAAGATAAATTCTATTAAATAGAAGCTATCACTATATTTCTATTTTTGATTTTTCTTAAAGTCTAAAAATGTAATTATATTTTTCCTAGATTAAAAATAACAAAAGAAAATTATGAAAATTAAAATTATATTTTTCTGATTATTTTTCTATTTATTATGATTTAATTACTATTAAAAACTAATAAAAAAGATTAAAAATATTAAAACTATTCAGAAAATTATGAAACTTTACAGATAAATCTAAAATATTATTAAAAAGATAGGAAAAATAAAAGGAAAAGCTGGCTAAGCCTAAAAAGCAGATTTGGGCTAATAAGCAGTTTGCTAATAAGCCAAAAAATAAGCTAATAAGCACAAACAATTACCAAAGGCTCAGGAAAGGTTCAAACAACTTATATGAGCTTAAAACAACTTATTTCAAATAGCCAATCCCACAGATTAAGCAAATGAGCACTTTAAGCAATTGCAAAATTGAGACAGAAACTCAGGAATATGGCAATATTGCAGAGCAATTTAAGCAGTGAAATAAGCTATTGAAACACAACCTAATGGGGGCAAAATCTTCTCTATACTACTGGGTACTCTAAAAACCTAAAAGCCCCATCACAAACATACCAATCGAAGTCCAATTAAGCTAAAGATCAGGTGGCTCAGCTGAGGGTATGCTGATTTTGGTCAGTGTTGTGCAGAGTTGCACAGATGTGCACAAAACAAATAGGAGACAAACTAGGCTTTTGTGGACTGACTAAATGTACTAAATAAACTTCAAAAATGTCAAGTTAAGGGTCTGAATGAGCTTGTGGCTATAACTAGCTTGTATGAGCTTGTTGAGGTCTGTTTTGATCACAGGTTACTCAAGCTTAGACTTTCTATCTAAAAAGCTGATCAGAGGTTGGGAATGGCTTCTAAGGACTGAGAAAAGCTTGTACAAAAGTGGGCTTGTGGTCAATCTACAGTAGCATTGGTTTTGCCTATGTGACAGTGTTAAACCAAACACCCCTTAATGGGTGCTGTTTGGGTTTTTTGAACTGAACATGGTGATATTAAGCACTAATGTGAACTCTAATGATACTACTGAGTATATTAAGCTATTAAAAGTGACTAGTAACTGAAAAAGAAGCAATCTAATTAAGCTAGCTTATTTAAGTTATTTTTGGTTTTTCTAAGTTTTTAAGTAAAATAAAGGTAAGTACTGATTAAGACTGATATGACTGATGAAATATGATCACAAAATACTGATAAGCTGGAAATAATAACAATAAGATGAAATAAGCACTTAAACAGTAGAATAGAAAAATAAAGCAAAATATAGAAAAAATGAGCTTACAACTGTGAAGTAATGAAACAGAGAAAACTGATTAGGAACCAACTTGGCTTGTCATTACCAAGCTTAATACCCCATTCCAGCTTAATCACCCCAACTTATCAACCCAGTACAGCTTATTTCCACTTCTTTGACTTTATTTGACTTTTGTTGTTTTCTTGAATTAAGGCTGAGTTAAACTAAAATAAACTCACAATAAGCTATATAAGCTTATATGAGATTATTGAAACAGAGAATAAGTTATATGATCAATATTAAACTTGATTCGAATTACACAGGAAACATGAATTTTTATTTAAACTTAAGATAGAGTACAAAGCTTGAAAACATAAAGATTACTGAACTAAATTAAACTAGAATTACAACTTGAAACTACTTTTGAAACTGAAATAAACTTTAACTAATTTTCTACACTATTTTTGGTCCTAATCTACTGACAAAGTATTCTTCTGTGGCTTCTTCTCTTTAAATAGCAATCCCAAATGCTTTCTCTCTCCATTCCGAACTAATCCCACCCATTTAATTGGGTTGAAGTGATCTCAATCGTTCATGGCCATTTTGGCGGGAAAAGTCATCAAGTGGGATTTTAACCTGTGAGGTGGAAGAATGCATTAAATGCACTTGGCTTTGTTAGGTAACGTGTTTGAGGAGGGGGAATGAGGTGGTGATACAGCTGTGGATGGTGAGGTGGGGGGATAAGGTTGCAGAGGTGAGGTGGTTTTGGCGGTTTAAGGGAAGGAGACGGGTCAAACCAATGTTTGACCCTGGGATATTTCGCAAAAATAAGTTGGGCCGGGTTTAATTGTTTTGGGATTGGGCCATGTGGTTTATTGGTCAGCTGGGTTTAGTTAGGATTTGGACTTTTGGATTTTGGTTTTAGTTAAATCACAAGGACCATATTTGTAATATTCTGAAACTTGAGGGACCTGATGTGACAAGCTTCCAAATTTCATTCAAAGGACCATACCTGCCAAGTTAGATAAACCAAAGGACCTTTATTGTATTCATTTACAATTTAAAACACCCGAGGACCTTTTATGTAATTTTCCAAAGTTTGAGGGTGAAATTGTAATTTTTCCAAAAGTTATCAAAAGGTTCCAAATTGTAAGTTATGAATAGTACAAGGGTATATTTTGATAAATTTCACTTTTTAAATACCCAGGGACTAATTTTGCCAATTTTGTAACTTGAGGGGTAAAAGTTGCCATTTGTAGAAAACTTTCATCCAGGGATTATTATTGAACATATTTGATATCCCAAGGACTAAAGTTGACTTTTTACTCATTTTAAACTTTCAGGGACTAGTTTTGCCAAATTATGAAACTTCAAGGACTGAAAATGACAATTGTGTAAACTTTGTGTGTTTTTCACTTGTTTTTCAATCTTTTGTACCTGAATCACATAAAAACACATTTTCATGATATTTGTACCATTTTGTGAGTCATTTGTGTGTTTTTGGTCGTTTTGTGGGTTTAATCAATACTAAATATATGTGTATTTAGACACATATCAGTAGTTATTTGGGTTAGTTGTCTAGCAACTAATTCCGCCCACTCATTCAAACCCGAGATTTTACTTGCTTTCATAAAATATAAAAAAATACAAAAAGAATCTTCTCTCACCCTTAGACCTATTAGAGTAGTTTTTCAATCCTAACGACACTATTCCCTGTGGAGAACGATCAATCCCCCGTACTTACCGCTACACTATACTACATCGGTCAGGTACACTGCCTGGTGGGGTTGTAAGCCTCTTGAGATCCCTCGAGAGGTAAAACCTGTTGTAAGGTTGCAAAACTACGCATCAAGTTTTTGGCGCCGCTGCCGGGGAATAGTTATTGTTTAGGTTGAATTTTTATTTTATTAGGTCTACTCACTAGATTCCTTTCTAGTGAGATTTTTTATTTTATTTTTCTAGGATTTCTTGTAGTCTATCTTTTTCTTTGTGCCCTTTGTTTGTAAAACCATTTTCATTTGTCACTATGACGGATGAAATTCCATTTAGATCATTGACAATAGAGGAACAATTATATTTCACCAATAGATTTGTTTCCTATCATTCCTATGAATTTTTGTGTGATCTTTGTGATTTCCAAAAGGAGTTAGGGGTAAGGTTAGATGGGTTTAATGAATTCTATGCATGTGAGATTTCTATTAGACGAGCATTATCTGGATCAATTCCTTTTAGTCAGACCCTTTGGATGAATTTTGAGGAAAACTTCCTAACCATGACCCATAAGTGGAATGAATTGGTGGATTCGTATGAGCAAAGAGACCTAGTTTCTAAGAACATGGACTTAGAATCAAACCAAGATTCTGAGATGGTTAGTTGCATGAGTGGGATAGATTTCACCAAAACATACGACACACATGAGGGTAGAATTGAGCCACCTAGCTGCATGTCATGGTTAGGCCCTACCATAATACAAGATAAACACATTGGTGATCTTAATGTGATGGAGGATATAGTAGAGAACCCAAGCCCACCAAGTACCCCACAAGTCCCACCATTATCTGAGGCATACACACCGCCCTTGACTTACCCGGAAGATGTAGAAGTGACTATAGGAACCCCAATAGAGGTAGAACCCTTGGACCAAACACAACTAGAGGATGTAGGTTTGAACACTTGTAATGATAACCTTACTCTTAGTTCTAGGGAATTTCCTAGTGTTGATGAACCGGAACCTCAATCTTTGCATAACTTTCCATCCTTAGATTTACATCTAGGAGACAAAAGAGGAACCGACCCACCCATAAACCAATATTATCCGGGTAGTTTTAGGATGAAGGAAGCCATTCACTCACCCCCTTCACCTCACGTGGCATATTCACACCCTAAGGGTGTGTATCGCTACTTTCACCCGCACTTAATCCTAAGTGTAGGGAAAACCTCCCCTATTTCCGTTAAATAAGGGTAGAGTCAGGCTCGTGACTCGAACAAAAACAAGCGCTTCTTGGGAGGCAACCCAAGCTTTATTTGCTTTGTGTGTTTATTTATTTGTTTGTTTGATTTTATTTGCTTCCGTATGTATGTTTAATTTTTATTATTATTGATTCATGTTCAAAACTAAATCCAAATTGGGTTTATTTAGATACAAATGAACATGAATCGTAACAATATTAAATTAACATACATATTAGTATTTGTTTGAGTCAAATGCTTGTATCGAGTCATAATGATGTTTTGCAGGATTTCCAGGAAGTAAGGTATAGGTTTTTCCAGAAATTTTCCGGAAACTTAACATGAAAATTCTGTCAGATCATTTCTGACGGCGTCAGGTTTTAATTTTCTGAAATTTTTGAAAGTTTTGTTTTCATAAAAAGTTTTTATTAAATCTCTAACTTATAAACTCCAGGAATCTGCAAAATTATCATTCCACAAGCATTATATCCTTATATATAGATTTATCCCGCCGATGTTATGCAGGTCTTCGTGTTTGTTTTCTCAGGTTTAACAGGTTATTTTGGACAAGGAAATGTATGTGGAGTCAAGCTTTTGGCGATGCATTAGTCTTGGAGCTTCTACATTCTCTTGGAAGAAGATCTAACCATGTTACCTCTTTATCCACCAAACGAATCAGGGGAGTATTTGATTTCATTCGTTTACCTTATTTACTTTTACATCTTGTTATTTGAACATTGGGGACAATGTTCATCTTAAGTGTAAGGGGGGTAAAAGTACGATACTTTAGAGAATGCTATTACGCTTGATTTTTGTTTGTTTAATGGTAGATGTGTAATAAAACTGAGATAAATACCTGTTAGGGCAATTTTAGTGCCAAATTTAAATTTTTTACAACATATAGGAGTGAAACTTTGATCTTAATGAGCGTCTCACGGATAGGAGTTATATGACTAGCACAAAAACCGTACCACTAAAAAATTTTCCACCCCCAAATATGTGAGGTTCGCCCCTAGAATTGGTAGGAAAAGCATTTATGTTATGATGTGTGTACCGGTAGCACTTAGATTCTAGAACTTGCGTTAGGACCATTCCGAGGCCACAAGTGAGACTACATTCGTGTAGTTAGATTTACTACATGATAAGAGGCATTAGGATTAACCCATTGTTTTACACCTGTGTTTTTGTTATAATTACATTGGCTACATTGGTCAAGTAATTCCCCCACACCCTTTGCGTTGTACTCATTTTTAGTACACGATACCCCTAGTAACCCCTCAGAGCCTATCTTTTCGTTTCTAACTTTAAGCATTTTACTTAAAGGAAGAATTTGTTTACACCCCACTTAAATGTACACCCAAATCGCCTTAGCCTACCTTGTATGCACTCATTTTTAGTGCATTATTGTGACAACATTTGTTTAAACCCCAAGTTAATTATCTAATTGATTACATGGTTGCTAAGTCGAGTCATATCCTTGTACATATTGTTTTGGGACGATTGGGACTTATGGGTAAAGTACTAGTGTAATGGAGTAATGGGGAAGAACATCATTTATTACCCCCATATGTGCTAAATATTTTTAAAAAAGTACTCCAAGTGTTTCGATTATCTTAATTCGAGTCATTAGAATAGTTATTTGTAAAGTTATGTAAAAGTTCAAGTGTAAGGGGAATGCAACGCCCCTATGATGTATTATTTTTGGATGGTAGGGCAAGAGTGTATGAAAAAAAAAAAAAATCAAGAAAAATAAAAAAAAAAATGAGAAAAAGAAAAGTAGAAAAAACATACGGACTACCATCCCGTTTCATTTTATGTTTGTTTTATGTTTTTGTTATTTTGTTTTTAGCTTAAGTCGAGTCTAGTCTTGGCGTAGCAACGCCATATTGTACATGTAATTAATCAAGATCTTTAACTCGCCACCAGTAAAATATCCCTTATCCAACCAATCCGTGTTTATCATATCCCTACACCTCACGTTATAACCCATGTAAAAGCCCTCTTTGATAGTTTATCTTAGGAGCTTACGCCTAGTGGAGGAGGTTTTTGATCCTTTCCCAAGCCTATGGTAATTTATTTGCTATGACAGGTAGTGAGAGATATTATCCGTTTTCATTTATGAGATTTATTTTGATGACACCTGAGAGATGTGAGTATCTAAACACTACTTATGAGGTGCTAGTTTGTAATCTCCGTGCTTATTATGATTAAAGTGGAACGATTATTTGTTGTAATTACTTTTATATTAGCATTAAATGACCCCTAACTTGTATTTTGATTAGAATAAAAGCGCATTTGCTTGAGGACAAGCAAATCTCAAGTGTAAGGGTATTTGATGAAGCGAAAAGTGTACCGCTTTTAGGGGGTCATTTAAGCCCTAAATCATATTTATTTGATCAAATATTGCCCTAAATCGTTCCTTTTGTCATTTTAGGTACTTTGGAGAAGAAATCTGGAAAAGGAAGCATTTTGGATGTTTTGGAGCATAAAAGTGAAGAAAACGACAAAGTCTCAAAATCGGCTGGAAAAGTACCTTTGACGAAGTCAGGGATTGTTCCTGACGGCGTCATGGCTTGGCAAAAAAAAAGGTGGATATGAAAAATACACATGATAAGCCAGAGAATTTTACAATGGAAAATCTGACGGCGTCACCCTTTGAAGTGATCAAGGCCATCACGGTTTAAGTTAAAGAGGGACGGCGTCAAGCCCATTTCTGACGGCGTCAAGCCTTGATAAGCCAGAGCGGATTTTGGAGCACTAAAGAGGGACGGCGTCAGGAAGGCCATCCGGGAACCCTAGACACGGCGAGGTGACGGCGTCAAGATCTACAACGTGACGCCGTCAGCCACTAAGTTCTATATATAGTTTTGCAATTTTTTGTCATTAGTGTGCAACTTTTGGTGTGCAACTTTGTGAGGAGAAACCCTAAGACGAATTTCTGCCATTTTTAAGGGTTTTCATACCCTTGGATCTCCCATGTTTAATTGAAGATAAGTATTATTATCAATCAATATGTCTATGTGTTGTTTGATTATATCTTGTTCTTGTCTTTTAATTAACATGCTAGGCTAGATTTATCTTGTGTTTGCTTAGATCTAATGAAACCTAACTATTGATTATTGGTTATTAGTGTGTTATTAATTGTATTGGATGAATGTTTATCGATTTTAGGCTTAAGAAAACTGGCTAACTTCCTATTCGGTAACTTGCTTGAACGTCTTAAGAAACATGAACCAATGCGTACTAGGTTTTTATGGTTGTATTTAATGCATGAGCGAATTCTAGTGATCCCATGTTAGGAGCTTCTTAGCCGGCTCGACATAGGAGTGAAGTAGGAGCTTGTAGAGTTGGGGAAGTACGTACGCCACCCCACGATTGGTATTAAGGAATACACCCGTCATCCACGCAATTAATACACACTAATCAACCGGTAAAAGATAGTTAGGGAGTAAGGAAATCTAAGTAAACACATTTCTCCCCATATAAGTTTCACAACTCTTTTCATTTTTAGTTATTTTATTTTATTTGCAATTGTAGTTATTTGGGTTAGTTGACTAGCAACTAATTCCGCCCACTCATTCAAACCCGAGATTTTACTTGCTTTCATAAAATATAAAAAAATACAAAAAGAATCTTCTCTCACCCTTAGACCTATTAGAGTAGTTTTTCAATCCTAACGACACTATTCCCTGTGGAGAACGATCAATCCCCCGTACTTACCACTACACTATACTACATCGGTCAGGTACACTGCCTGGTGGGGTTGTAAGCCTCTTGAGATCCCTCGAGAGGTAAAACCTGTTGTAAGGTTGCAAAACCACGCATCAGAAAGCAAAATTGGCTAGGGATGCATTGTCGCAACTCCTGTTATCGGTCGAGTCTAGGGTATATAGAAGGTGGTTCTTACTATTCTAATGTTTATCTTTGAGAACATGGGATAATTTTAAATTGGAATGAGATTGATAAAAGATTTTTTTACGACCCATGGCAGGATATCGATTCTTGAAGAAGTTGTTGTCCTTATGTCAAGATTTAATCAGCAGGCATACATTAATGAGTTCTAGAGATTCTACGACTTTGTATTCTTCATTTGTCGAGAAAATGGTCAAAGAAGCATTAGTAAGTGGAATATGTATGCTAACGTTTTTGTTTCATCTTTCAAATATGAAAAATCTAATCGCATTCGCTTTTTTTATAATTGTTTTCAGCTGTAAGTAGGGCAATCATGGGTTGGAAATTAGTATTTTCGGGAAGATTTAGATTGCTCAATTAGCGGTACAGCTTTGTTGAGGTACTTTTACTGATAAAAACTCAATTTTTTGGGGCTGATTTAATTGTATGTTTGAATAGAACGAGTAGTAAAAACAGCATGGTTCTTACTATTCTAATGTTTATCTTTGAGAACATGGGATAATTTTAAATTGAAATGAGATTGATAAAAGCTTTTTTTACGACCCATGGCAGGATGTCGATTCTTGAAGAAGTTGCTGTCCTTATGTCAAGGCTTAATCTGCAGGCAGACGTTAATGAGTTCTCAAGATTCTACGACTTTGTATTCTTCATTTGCCGAGAAAATGGTCAAAGAAGCATCAGTAAGTGGAATATGTATGCTAACGTTTTTGTTATATGAAAAATATAATCGCATTCGCTTTTTTTATAATTATTTTTAGCTGTAAGTCGGACAATCATGGGTTGGAAATTAGTATTGTCGGGAAGATTCAGATTGCTCAATCAGTGGTGCAGCTTTGTTGAGGTACTTTTACTGATAAAAACTCAATTTTTTTGTGCTGATTTAATTGTATGTTTGCATAGAACGAGCAGTAAAAACAACACTTTGTATTTAGGAGAGGTAGTGGTTGTGTTGTCTGTGTGCGGTATTACTTCAATTGTGTTGTAATTTACATCAGCAAGGGTGTCATTCAGATGGATCAAGAGAAGATCAGGTCTATTTTGGACTGGGAAGTGCCGAAGAAGGAGAGAGCAGGCAGCAGTGGTGAAGCCGGATGCTCGAAGCAATTTTCTTTTTTTTACGACAAGACAGCTCAGGAGGAGTAGAAAGTTGCCACGCCTATCCAACTAACGGAACAACCCTGACATTTCTTTAATGCATCTCCAGGGTTGCAGCCAAGGCGGGTGTATTAGCTATAAATTTTACATTTATTTTCTTTACATCTTATTTTGTATATGCTAACTAACTATGATTTGCAGCTCAGAAGCCACAACCTAGGAAACAACCAGGAATCATACAACGTACCAAGTGAGCAGTGTAGCGATTCAGAAACAAGTATGATACATTTTACTTACGGCTGTGGCGAGTCAGCAAGTGGTTAGTTTTTTTATCCCACAAGGGTTAAATAGGTAGAAGGGGTTAACCAGGTTGAAAGTTGCACAAATTGTATTTGAATATATGAGTACAAACTCCTAAATCGTTTAATCTAAATGATTTTTAGTATGATTTAGGAGTTTGTACGCAATAATCTTTGAGTCAATGCAAATCCTTTGATTTTGAATATGGGCTCAGCTTATATTTTCTTCGTCTGAACTTTACAGGATACAATATCCAACATCGGGATTTAGCATAAAAATTGTTCATAAGTGTCCCCAAAGGAAGGTAGATTATTTGCACTTTCTTTTGATGGAATTTCTTTATTAGAGGGTGTTTGGATGTGATTTTTCAAAATGATTTTGTGGTATTATCGTTTCTGCAGCATATGCAACATGAACACGATAACAAACTCCACAGGAAATTCCTTCCATAAGCTGCAGTCAGAAAAAATGTATTCAGAGTCGCTATGAAGTCACTCGACTTTACTTTCTTTTTTGCTTTCATTTCCTATTATGTTGAAAAATATTTGAGGGGTATAGAAACAAACTGCAGGAAAAAAAATTAGATGTCTTGACGTATAATCCCGCTTAAAGTTGGAACTTTTTTATTTCGGTTCACCACTTTACTATGAATGCTTAAATTTATTTAGGTTCTATTATCAGAAGAAAAAGCGGTGTTTGCAATAATCTTTAACTCATTTACAGCACATCAATAGTCACAGTCACTGCTGTTATCGGTCACTGATGTATTTCGCTTTCTCTACGTTTCTACAGACGCTGCAAGAGAGAATAAAAGGTTGACAGTTGACGTCTTTGACAATGGGAAACCGTTAGGAAGGGGAAAATTCGGTCATTGCTATATAGCGAGGGAAAATACGGTACGTAAATTAGATCTAATTACCATAATTAACATATTATATTTTGTTGTATTAAGTAAAATCACAATGTTTATCTTTTTATCAGTTACGAGTAATCAACTTTGTTTGGATTATCGATTTGTTTAACTTTCTATATGAATATCTTTGGTCTGAAACAGAGCAATCATGTTATGGCATTGAAGGTGCTATTTAAAAGCCAGCTTAAACAGTCTGAAGTGGCGCTCCAGCTTCGTCGGGAAGTAGAAATACAAAGTCATCTTTGACAGCCAAATATTTTTAGACTTTGTCTACTTGACCAGGGGACGTTGCCTATGAGAAGAAAAAACATCATCACGGTATGAACATTATACTCTTATATATTATGAGATGCAAGAGTAACCTCTTCATTTGGGTTCCACCCACCCCCAATTTTATTTTCTTTTTCATTTATCTCATTTCATGATATTGACATAGAGGGGTTTGGAAAAGCTGCTTTGGTGACTGCTGTATGAAAAAAACAAACTTCTAGCATTTACATTCAATCTTACATCTTAGATTCAGCAATTGAGTTCTTCGACAGTAGAACTAGAAAGAAAACCACCTTGATGACGAGTTGTCACCTTATTTTCTTTATTATAGGATAAACCTTATGAGCCTGACACCTATCTTCCATCAAGCACGAAAGCAAATCAGTCAAACAAAGCCCCAGGATAGGGGAAAGCAAGGAACTGATAGTCTTAACGGTAAGTCTATGCTATTTCTTGATGAGATGAGGTCTAACATTCGATTGATATATGAGAAACCATAGCATTATGCCACTAGACCAGAAGGAAAAAGGCTCACAGAGGCCAGGTTAACATAGACTACCTTCCCACATTTCAGGGTCAGGAAGAAGAGAAGAGCACTGATGGAGCGTGATGTGTCATTGCGGTTTAGCAGTAATAATGCCTACTCAAGTTTTAAATTTATATTTAGCCGAATTATCAATAACACACACACTTAACGAGCAGTGTACCCGGTCAGTATGAATATAATGGTAAGTAGAGTGTCGATCACTAAGAGTGGAACGTATTATCTAGTTATTCTAATCAGTATTTTAATGCCTTAAGTCAATTATACAACCTAATCTAACGCAAGGGGGTTCAGCCTGAGAGACTGGCACGTTTTGGTTGCAATTAAATAATAAACTAAACTAACGAGCACGAATCAGCGATAAGCGCGCACGTACACAGATAAATACTTGAGACAATAAGAAGACCTGTCCTGATAATTAAGTAGCTTGTCACTTGTTTTATTGCTAGTTTTATATGAAGTGTATGTAATTAACCCTTTCTCGTTGGCTCTAATCTTATCGGCGAGTAAACCCTTAATGATTACTTATGTCTAAAAGTTATTCCTAAGTGATCAAGTTAGTTATAACCGTGGGAGCAATATGATCTTCCGTAGTCACATACGACAAGCCACTAATAGACACAGAGGTTATCAATGCACTAATAAAAGTCACCAAAGACATCAACATATAAACTTTAACTAATGGGAAAGCAGTTTTAAGGGAGTGCAACCTTTCCGTTGTCACATTACACAAGCCACCAATCCTGATGAATTAAAGTGTACTAATACAATGAAAAAAACTACTTAATGAATTAAACACATGCAGGACCTTTCTTACAGCTCTTGTATCTTCTTCGGGTGTGTCTTGTGCTGCCTATTCGTCTGAATTCGTTCGCTCGTCTAGGGATATATGGCACGTACGTCAAAAGCCTAAAGTCTATGAAATTCGTCTGGCCTTGGGGTATTTATAGTTTCTGTCTGAGGTAAGATGCAGCGCATTGAATAAGTAGATGCGGCGCATTGACTTAACTTCACGTGGGGTCCAAGGTTATTATATTCCAGAATATTCGTACACCGCCTTGAGATGCGGCGTATCTTCATAACTGTATGCGGCGCATGTCTTCTTGTATCTTGGATCGAAACTGGTGAAATCTTGATAGTGATGCGCCGTATGTAAGAAGTATAATGCGGCGCATCTGGAGTAGAACAAGTTGGTTCTTCTTCGATGACCAAAGTTTCATATGCAACGCATGACAGAATTGCATGCGTGCATTCTTCAAAGTCAGGAAATGGTCTTCAATCTCTTCATTTCAGCAGCCTTTTCCAATCTTGATCATTTTTCTCCATTTTTAGTCCATAATAGCTAAGTTTCACCAAATGCTTGTTTTTAACTGAGAATTACAAAAGTAAACGATTAAGTATCAATTCTCATACATAATATAATAAAACAAGTCAAATAAATAGGATAAATGATGATAATAAAATGTACTTATTTGAGTTCATCAAATATCCCCCCACTTGAACTTTACTTGTCCCCAAGTAAACCTTAGAATTAATCTTATGAAAATGTATCCTAAAAGATATTAGGATTTATTTTTATATTTAAGCATGTATTCGTTTTATCATAATCACACAACCAAACACTTAACAAATTAGGAATAAAATAAAATATTTTGATAAAAGCAAATCTAATCGTTTAACTGTCCAGTCGTGACGAATATTCTATCATAAGCTTGGCAAGTATACACATCTCCCCCACTAAAGCCAAGGAATAACAAGTCTAAAGCGGTAAAAAGGGTTTTTGAGGCTTAAGGGTTAATCATTCTTCTTAATCTCTATCGATCTCAAATTCCAGAAAAGGTGACAAAATCACAAATACATGATCGAATCCACGAACAAGATACTTGCATTTGCTCAAATCCTTAACTCGAATAGGCTAAAGATAGGACCAAGTAATCTTCACCAATGATATTATATCAAAAAGGGCGACAAAATCATAAATACATAGCCGAATCCACGACTACGATACTTAAGATTGCTCAAATCCCTAATCTCAATAAATCAAAGGTTTGGATAAAGAATATATAGGGTATGGATAATATTTGGGATACAAATTGGAGTAAAATGAAAAATAAACAAAACAAATAAATTAAAATCCTAAGTGTGGTTAATCACTATCCCAACCATCCCATGAATAAGACTCATATCATTGAACAACTCACGCTTTAACACTTGAAACACATGCTTTAGGTAGACACGAATTATACTCAACAAGATCTTAATCAAAGAATAAACTTTAGTTGGCGTTCCCATAACGTTCAACTCCCATTCAATCCATAAATATAATATATAACAACTAGTGGTGATATCGACCACTTAATACAAAACTTTACATAAGTTGGTTAAAAACATCAACATTCCAATTCTTTTCCTTTTTCTTTTCTTTTCTATTTTTTTTTTTTTTTTTTTTATTTTTTTTTTTTTAACTTGAAACATAAACATAGATGTGTAAAATTTCACCACATCACTATAACGATAACTCTGGATAATTTTTCCATACTTTTCATGACTTCAGAAATAACAGTAATAGTGAAAGTAGTAAACACACGAAAAATAAACTCAAAGATATACAATATTTACTTTCACTCCAATTGCATTGTGCAATTTCCCGACCTAACCAAAGATAATGAATTACGCACGCGAACACAGGTAATGTAAGGAAACACACTTTGCCTAAAGCAATTAACCAACCACGGATTTTAATCTACAGGGTAGGCTAAGGTGTAAGGGTGTAACGAAACATTATAACAAAGGTGTAAGAAACGAAAGGAATGTCTCTGAGTGTTTTTCTAGGGGTATCTTACTCTAAAAATGAGAGTAACAAAAGGGTTATACGGGGGTTAACTAACCAGTGTAGTTAGTTAATATCACATAACATATAAAGGCTATTTGGGTGTAATCCTAGAAATTTACCAATTTAGACAAGTCATTCCAATTATATAAATAATACTCATTATGGTGGTCTCGAATAGTATACAAGCCAAGTTCTAAAGTCTACAAGCCACCGGCACACTCATAGATTTGTGAATTTTGAAAAATCACAATTTTTGAAAATAACGTTATGTGTGCAGCTATGCAACTTAGATCTTAAACAAAAACATGCCATCAAAATTTTTAATTTTGATATATTAAGCGCATTTTAAGCATAATTTTTAAAAAAGTTTAGGACAAGTAAGTGTTCTAATTCTCCAATCCCCCCACTTAAGTTAAACAACGTCCTCGTTGTTTGTATCAAAGGTTAAAAACTGGAAAATAAAAAATTAGAACAGAAAAACTCCCCTGAGATTTGCTCGGTATGATCCTCCATTGTTTGTGTAAGAGCAAAAATCATCTTTCTTGTGGATGAGAACGTTTAAGCTTCATAATTGATGTATCCACAGGAGATGCAGGAATCTATAATACCATCAAGACTTAAACACACCTGAGTTAAGAAAGTTCAAACTTGCATAATACATTAGTAGTTAGTAAAAATAAAATGTAAAAATCAAAACTGAAAATCATCAGGTCAGTCGATGCGCCGTATCTTATGGAAGAAGATACGCCGTATCGAGCCTGGAATAAATACGAATCAGAATAAAAGATGCGTCGCATCCTTAACCAGGGATGCGCCGCATTAAATAAACTGACAAAGAGTTTTAAAGTTAAAAAATAAAAATGCATAAAATAAAATAAGATATGACCCGTGCAGGAGATGCGTCGCATCTTAGGATGGAGATGCGCCGTATCTTCTGCGGGCCTGACTGACTCGACACAGAACAGAATAGTAAAAATTCTCCGGGTTGCCTCCCGGTCAGCACTTGTCTTTATTCCAGAGTCTTCAAGTTAGACTCACGTTCAGCTCTTTAATACCGATCATTGAAGGAGTCGGAAGCATCACGCTCCCTCATCGCCAATTCAGTAATATTGAACACTCCTTGCTCGTCCTTAATATCCACGCCATTCTTCTTTAATATCTGTATAAATAAAGTTCTGTCCCTTTCGGGTAGAGACGACAAAATGATAGACGGGAAATTCTTATTATCATAAAGGCATAAATAAGCAAGGTGGGGTGGTAGTTCAATAAACACATCATTATTCAAATTTGTATTCTCAACTATTCTCCTACGTTTGTTAATTACTACGCAATCATACCACTCATCATTAGAATCATCAATAATATCGCGCCTAAGTTCGGTAGGTACATTAAGGTCAATAAATTCCTCAAAGTTCTCATGATTAGGATTAGTTGAGTTGTTTTGAATCAATGTTTCTCCCATAAGCCTAGCTTCAAGATCGAGGTCCATACGTTCTCTTAATCCTAGCATATAGACGCCTCTAATTATGCTTTTAACAGGATCTTGGCACTTATAGACTAGTTTATTATTCCCTACCCTTAATGAGATTTTTCTTTTAAACACATCAATCTTAGCACGGGCGGTAGACAAGAAAGGTCTTCCAAGGATTAAAGGAATCTTAACATCCTCGGGCATATCTAATATAACAAAGTCTACAGGGAAAACAAACTTCTCAATCTTAACTAGCACATTATTAGCAATCCCTTCAGGTCGTTTTACCGTTTTATCAGCCAATTCAATAAGCAACTTAGTTGGTGCTAATTTTCCTAGTCCTAGGGTAGTGAATGTCTTAAGGGGCATTACACTAACGCTAGCTCCTAAGTCAGCTAACACATTATTGAAAGATATATCATTAATTGAACAAGGTAAAGTAAAACTTCCTGGGTCCTTTTCTTTATGAGGCAAGGCATGTAAGTCGGTTGCAGAGCTCTCTTCTTTCATTGTAGCCTTGATCTCCTCTTCAATCTTTGTCTTCTCTTTTAGTAGTCTCCTTAAACTGATTAAAGAATTAAAGAAAAATTCGGGTCTTGCACCATCATTACCATTCATCAGTCTTCTAGGAAAAGGAATGTTAGGAGTGACTTCTTCAGTGGTGCTTATGGCCTTGACATGATCTCTTGGGTTGGTTTCAGTTGAGCTAGGTAAACTTCCATATCCCCTTTCTTGAAGAACTTTGCTCATTTGTCCAATTTGTTGTTCCAATGCTTTGATCGAAGCTCCTTGATTTCTTGTAATAGTGTCCGTTGAAGCTCGGATTTCTTTGATCATAGCAGTATTCTCTTCATGTCTTTTAGCAGCATCGGCCATAATTTGCTTTAAAGTGTCATCTAAAGTCTGCATCCTTTCTTGATAAGTGGATTAAAGTTGTTCTTTTGATAGAATCCCGGAGTAGCTTCCCTAAATCTTCTTGAAGGTCGGAATGGTTGCCCAAATTGTGTGTAGTATGCTTCCTCAAAAGTCTCACTTTCATTCTTATTAGGGCAATCCTTAGTGTAGTGAGGTCCTTCGCATTTTTCACATCCAACTTGGGCAGCATACACTTTCTCATCACGCTTCTTCATCTCTCTACTAATTTTATCCAATTGAGCTTGAATAGC
This sequence comes from Artemisia tridentata subsp. tridentata, assembly GCA_021014915.2. Taxonomy (NCBI): domain Eukaryota; kingdom Viridiplantae; phylum Streptophyta; class Magnoliopsida; order Asterales; family Asteraceae; genus Artemisia; species Artemisia tridentata. The sequence goes on from CP139502.1 coordinate 263,003,617, forward strand.
AGCAAACCCGTCAAAATTAGTGCTGCTCTTAGATCTAGTAGAGGTCCCATCGTGCCATTTTTGAGAATGATCAGCAGCTTCTTGGATAGCTTTCCTAGCATTAGCTGCACTCATTTGAGGCACAGCTCCCTTAGCATCCAAAATCTGTCTAGTAGGCACGTCCAATCCTTGATAAAACAATATTATCTCCTGCATTGGGGTTAGATAGTGTTGAGGACATTTCACCAGTAAGTCTTTAAATCGTTTCCAAGCTTGATAAAGAGTTTCATCAGGCTCTTGCTTGAAACTGTTGATAGCCTCCATCTTTTTAGCAGTTTTAGCAGGTGGACAATATCTTTTCAGGAATTTGCTCTTCAAATCTTCCCATGTTGTGATTGAACTAGCAGGTTCATTCCTTAGCCACTTACTAGCAGCTCCTTTAAGTGAAATTGGAAAGATTCTTAGCATGAGTTGATCGTCAGTGACTCCTTCTGTAGTAAACAAATCTGCAATCTCGAGGACCTTTTCAACATGTTCATTAGCATCTTCATGTTCCGATCCACTGAAAGCATTTTCTCTTAGCTCCTTGAGAAACTGACCCTTCAACTCAAACTTTGACTTATCATCAAACTTTGGTCTAGCAACTCCTGAACTGTAGTCAGCACGGGTACTGTTCATGTATTCCTCCATAGTTGTGTTTTCGCCCATTGCTTCTGTTTCTACTTCCTCTTTCTCTTCAGAAAAATAATCAAGCTCGAATGAACTTGAAATATCAAAGCTTTTGTGTTGAAAAGCCTTTTAAGCGAATGAAAGGCTCGTTCAGGATCTTCGAAAGGTCTAATCAAGTTCTTAGTAGAACTCCTGGTCATGCACTTCCTGAAACTATCACAAAAGCATCAGTAGGGTATGTTCAAGAAAGTAATATATCAGAAAATCAACAACGAAAACGGAATACGAAAAATAAAAGTTACTGATATCTGCAGACGATGCGCCGTATCCAAAAAGTTGGATACGCCGTATCTTATAATCGTTAAAATTTAATCAGACTTTATTCAGAAAATAGATACGCCGCTTATAAATTTAGAATGCGCCGTATCAGTTTTAATTATCAAAAATCAATTTTATTTATTAAAATTAAATGCGTCGTATTTTCGTTACGTTTCAAAATACAAGATTTTTGATTCAGTAAGATGCGCCGTATCGATAAAAATCGATGCGTCGTATCTGTTTAATAATTCGAAAACTGTTTTTAATTAAAATAATAGATACGCCGTATCTGCTAAAGCAGATGCGTCGTATGGCGTTATCGCTTAGAAAAAATTTCTTATTAAAAACAGAATACGCCGTATCTTGGGGAAAGATGCGTCGTATCGAATTAATTAAACGCGTTGTATTTTATAAAAATTAAACGCAATACGCCGTATCTATGAAAATAGATGCGCCGTATCGTTTATATAAGCTCAGTACAACGATAGCAGAATGCAGAAAATACGAAAAATAAAAACAAAAATAAAAACAAACGGAAATAAACAAAAATAAAAACACACAAAAAACAGAAAATATGCAAAATAATACAATGAATGCAATTAATCTAATACACAACACGGTTAGCGGTTAAAATCTAAAAATTAAAAAGAAAAAACCTAATTAAAATACAAATCAAATTAACAGATAATAACAATTCACTCCCCGGCAGCGGCGCCAAAAACTTGATGGAGCGTGATGTGTCGTTGCGGTTTAGCAGTAATAATGCCTACTCAAGTTTTAAATTTATATTTAGCCGACTTATCAATAACACACACACTTAACGAGCAGTGTACCCGGTCAGTATGAATATAATGGTAAGTAGAGTGTCGATCACTAAGAGTGGAACGTATTATCTAGTTATTCTAATCAGTATTTTAATGCCTTAAGTCAATTATACAACCTAATCTAACGCAAGGGGGTTCAGCCTGAGAGACTGGCACGTTTTGGTTGCAATTAAATAATAAACTAAACTAACGAGCACGAATCAGCGATAAGCACGCACGTACACAGATAAATACTTGAGACAATAAGAAGACCTGTCCTGATAATTAAGTAGCTTGTCACTTGTTTTATTGCTAGTTTTATATGAAGTGTATGTAATTAACCCTTTCTCGTTGGCTCTAATCTTATCGGCGAGTAAACCCTTAATGATTACTTATGTCTAAAAGTTATTCCTAAGTGATCAAGTTAGTTATAACCGTGGGAGCAATATGATCTTCCGTAGTCACATACGACAAGCCACTAATAGACACAGAGGTTATCAATGCACTAATAAAAGTCACCAAAGACATCAACATATAAACTTTAATTAATGGGAAAGCAGTTTTAAGGGAGTGCAACCTTTCCGTTGTCACGTTACACAAGCCACTAATCCTGATGAATTAAAGTGTACTAATACAATGAAACAAAACTACTTAATGAATTAAACACATGCAGGACCTTCTTACAGCTCTTGTATCTTCGTTCGGGTGTGTCTTGTGCTGCCTATTCGTCTGAATTCGTTCGCCTCGTCTAGGGATATATGGCACGTACGTCAAAAGCCTAAAGTCTATGAAATTCGTCTGGCCTTGGGGTATTTATAGTTTCTGTCTGAGGTAAGATGCAGCGCATTGAATAAGTAGATGCGGCGCATTGACTTAACTTCACGTGGGGTCCAAGGTTATTATATTCCAGAATATTCGTACACCGCCTTGAGATGCGGCGTATCTTCATAACTGTATGCGGCGCATGTCTTCTTGTATCTTGGATCGAAACTGGTGAAATCTTGATAGTGATGCGCCGTATGTAAGAAGTATAATGCGGCGCATCTGGAGTAGAACAAGTTGGTTCTTCTTCGTTGACCAAAGTTTCATATGCAACGCATGACAGAATTGCATGCGTGCATTCTTCAAAGTCAGGAAATGGTCTTCAGTCTCTTCATTTCAGCAGCCTTTTCCAATCTTGATCATTTTTCTCCATTTTTAGTCCATAATAGCTAAGTTTCACCAAATGCTTGTTTTTAACTGAGAATTACAAAAGTAAACGATTAAGTATCAATTCTCATACATAATATAATAAAACAAGTCAAATAAATAGGATAAATGATGATTATAAAATGTACTTATTTGAGTTCATCAAGCACAAAGCAAAAGCAACTGTTGCAGGTTATATTGAGATGGCTGTTTTTCAACAACGAAATCAAGTCGTTTTTTGCTCGGGGCATCAAGTCGTATTTATTATTTCTATTGTTAGAGATTTTCCGTATAAAAATCAAGAATTTAAGTTGTAGTTTGCCTAAATGTTTTAACATAAACACGTTATCCCCGCAACAACGCGCGGAAAAATATACTTGTTTAGAACAATTCATCATGCGAAAGTAACGTGAAATCTTTTTATGTTTTTTTGAAACTTAGCCTACTTGTATTTTGTTTGTACTTAGCCCACAATATTTTATTATTTTGTGATTCATTTTATGTAAAATTTATTATCTACCCAAACATAAGTACTGTATATTCAATAGTTAACTTAACTTTAATATAAATCAATTTTTTGAGAAAAAGAAAAAAGAAAACAAGAAAAAAAATAGTATTGTACGTCTTGGAAGTTGTAAAGGCTACAATAGGCTATTATTTTAAGAGTTAACTACATTTTTAGTCATTGTGGTTTGCTGGTTATTTCACTTTTGGTCCAACTTTTCAAAAAGTTTCGGATTCAGTCCGATAGTGATAGTTTCGTTCTAGTTTTGGTTCATTTCATTGTTGACTGTTAGTTTCACCAGTTAACCAACATAAAATGACAAAAATACCCTCCACTTCATTCTTTTTTAATTATTATTATTATTATTATTATTATTATTATTATTATTATTATTATTATTATTATTATTATTATTATTATTATTATTATTATTATTATTATTATTATTTTATTTTTTGTTGGGAATTAAATGTTCTAAAGATTAAGTTTCAAGAATTACAAGTATTAACAGTTCCAACTGCTGAGAAGAATACTTTAACAGTTCCAACTGCTGATGTAAATCTTAGGACTGCTCAAGTTATAACTAACCGTTCCAACTGCTGGTACAAAGAAGAGACTGCCAGTTGATACTGTTGAGTTGAGACTGCTAGATGGATAAGTATTGAAAAGATATTATTTGTATTTTGGTCAACAATATACGATAGATAATATCTTACCCCATGTGCTTAGTTAACAAGTTGTGTACACAGATACATGTTGTATCTTATGTACTGACACACTCAAGTGATAAGTTAACAAAGTAAGTCGGCTAAGACTTTAAGCAATATTGTAATAGATCTCTTGGACTATAAAAGAGATCTTAGACTAGAAGTTAAATATACATGCATATGTTATTTTTGCAAGAACTCATAACTGTTAGATAAGAACAAACACAAGAATATCATAAGTTAGAAAAACTTAAGATTCAAGGTTGTATCCCTAGTGATATTTCAAGATCACTCGTATTATTATCATTAATAATATTGAATCGTTTGGTGATAATATTTATGTGTTCATTGCTAACTAACAAACATAACAATTCCATTTCCATAACATACACAACCTTCTAAGTTTGGTTGAGTGAATTCCGCGCACTTAATCATATTAACACAACATATCATATACACAAAGTTGACAAGGTTTAACCACCTTATAGTGTATCTAGAGGGTCCTGGCAATTGGTATCAGAGCAAGGCTGATATAGTTGTTTTTAGAAGAAACAGAAATGGATGTACAAGATGTTCAAACCAATGTTGTTGCAAAGTTGCCCATGATCAAACCGAATGAGTTTGAGTTATGGAGGATGAGAGTTGAGCAATATTTTATGGTTCAAGATTATGCTCTTTGGGATATAATTCAGTATGGTGATTCCTTCACTCTAGGCTATTCAGATGTTCTTGTTGAAGGGAAAACAGTTAGAAAAAGAAATACTGGACCAGTTTCCAATGATGAAAAGATACAGAAGAGAAATGATCAGAAAGCAAGAAACCTGTTGCTTATGACCATTCTTGGTGAGCAGATGCTATCCTTTAGCAAATATCTTGATGCAAAAACTCTTTTTGAAGAGATTTGTGCATGGTTTGGTGGTAATGAAACTACCAAAAAGACACAGAAGACATTACTGAAGCAACAATTTGAAAACTTTACTGCTTTTAGTAATGAGTCTCTTGATAAGCTATTTTCAAGACTACACAAGCTTGTCAGTCAGTTAGCTGTGTTGGGTGTTGAGACAGAGAAGGAAAATCTCAACATGAAGTTCTTGAAAAGTCTACCTGATGAATTCCATACTCATGTTATTGTCTGGATGAACAAACCAGAAATTGAAACAATGAAACTTAATGATTTGTTCAACAACTTTAAAATTGTTGAACAAAGTCTAAAGAGGGGTGGAAATTTTGGTACTAATTCTGGGAATGCTGCACTCTTATCAGTTCCTAGTGTTAGTCATTCAGAAGAGGTAGATGAAGTTGAAAGTGTTTCTAATGCTACTTATGGTGGTCCTTCTGCTAGTTTACAAAAGGATGTTGCTGGACTTGGAGATCCAACATTTTATGCCTTTATAACCCGTCAATCTAGTGGTTCTCCTCTAAATCATGAAGACCTTGAGCAGGTAGATGGTGATGATTTGGAAGAGATGGATATTAAGTGGCAAGTTGCCTTACTTAGTATGAGGGCTAAGAAGTATTGGCAGAGAACTGGGAAGCAGATAACCATAAATGGTAATGATACTGCTGGGTTTGATAAGAAGAAAGTGGAATGTTTTAACTGTCATAGGTTGGGACACTTTGCTAAAGAATGTAGAAGCCCAAGGAAGCAGGATAATAGAAACACATGGTATAAGCAAGAAAGGAAGAAGGAAGTACTGGTGGAAGAGCAAAGGCTATGCTGGCTATTGATGGTATTGGATATGATTGGAGCTCTATGGCTAATGAAGAGGAAGCACCACCAAATGCTGCCCTTATGGCCAATGAATTTGCTCTAATGGCTTTTTCTGATTCAGAGGTAGATGCCATTTCTACTTGTACTAATTCATGTCCTAATCTTAAAAATTATGAAGACATTAAAAAGAGATTTGATGCTTTTAGAGAAGAGTTAATTGATGCCCTTCATAATTTAGCTAATCATAAGAGGTGTGTAGGAGTTCTAGAAAAACAGATCCAACATTTTAAAAAGAATGAATCTACGTTTACTGATGACTTAAATGCTTTAAAAAGAGGAATAGCATTTAGAGATGAATTACTTAATGATCAAAGTAGACAGTTATCTGAAGTCAAAAATGAAAAAGAAAATGTTAAGGTTACTATAGATACTTTAGCACATGCCTCAGAAGGAATGAATAAGATTTGGGAAGCTCAGGTAATTGATAAAGCTAATTCAGGGTTAGGTTACAAAACTGTCCCTCCACCATACAGAGGTGTTCCTTCACCTCCAGGTGTTGACCTAGCACATACAGGTTTAGCTGAGTTTCAAGAACCAATCATGGAATATGGTTCTAAGGCTAGTAAGAGTCTTAAGGTAGAAAAGATAAGTAAAAGTTTAGATAAAACTTTACTTTATCAGGACAAGGTGTCCTTTGTTAAGAAAGGAGAAACTATAGTTGTTGAGGATTGCACAACTGATAGTGATAATGAAGAAGAACAGGTTATGTCTAAACCTGAAGTGGTTAAGAAAGTAGGAACAAGTGTTCCTAAGATAGTCAAACACAATACTGATAGGCCTAAATCAAACATTAAGCATGTTAGGCAACCAGTTAGATATTGTGAGCAATATAGAACCACCAACAAGCCCAGAGGTAACCAAAGGAATTGGAACAACCTCAAGTCTAACCAATTAGGTGATGACTTTGCTTTTTATAACAAAGCTTGTTACACATGTGGTAGTTTTGACCATCTTGCAGCTTTCTGCAACCATTGGGTATCTGGTTATGAAAACAATAGGGTGAAATTCAAAAGGCAAAATCCTCAAACTCTCTTTCACTCTAAGTCTAAAAGTATAAAACCCAGAGCAGTCTCGACAGCAGTCTCTACTGCTAGGCAAGCAGTTTTAACTGCTAGACCATTTAAGACTGTTAACCCAAAATCAACAGCTAAGGGTGCAAAAAAAATTTCAATCATGCACCTACAACTGTTTTAAGGCCCATTCAAACAAAAGCAGTGGTCCAAAAACAAATTTGGAAACCAAAGAGTACAACTGCAAAGCCAGCAGTTAAGACTGCTAGGAAAGCAGTTGGTACTGCTGCTTGGAATAACAGGGCAAATGCTGTTAAGGCCTCAGCATGTTGGATTCTTAAATCCAATGTTGCATCAACTGTCCTTAAAAGATTGAATTACATTGATGCAAGAGGCAGATCCAAGTCAGTAATGGCTTGGATCCCCAAAAGAAACTAACACTCTTATTTGTGTGCAGGAACATTCATCTGATAAACAAGAAGATCAAGGATTCTCATATAGTGGATGTTCAAGGCACATGACAGGCAACATGTCTTATCTTTCAAATTTTCAATCATTCAATGGAGGATATGTTACCTTTGGAGGGGGTGTTCGTGGCAAAATTTCTGGTAAAGGTACAATCAAAACCGGAAATTTAGATTTTGAAGATGTGTACTATGTAAAAGAGCTAAATTATAATCTTTTTAGTGTCTCACAAATGTGTGACAAAAAAACAATGTTCTTTTCTGTGAGACTGAATGTCTTGTACTTTCTCCTGATTTTAAGATGCCTGATGAAAGTCAAGTACTTCTTAGAATTCCTAGAAAAGGCAATATGTACAGTGTAGACATGAAGAACATTATTCCTAAAAAGAATTTAACTTGTCTTGTTGCAAAGGCCACATTGGATGAATCAATGAAATGGCATAGAAGGCTTGGTCATATTAACTTCAAAACCATAAATAAAATTGTTAAGAATGGTTTGGTAAGAGGTTTACCTCACAAAAGATTTGAAAATGATGAAACATGCATTGCTTGTCTAAAAGGCAAACAACACAAAGCCACTTGTAAGCCCAAGATTTTTAACTCTATCAGTCAATCTTTGTTTATGCTACATATGGACTTATTTGACCTGTTTCAGTAATAGTATAATGCATAAGAGATATTGTCTAGTTATTACTGATGACTATAGTAGATTTACATGGGTTTTCTTTTTAGCCACTAAGGATGAGACATCAAGCATCCTTAAGGACTTCATTACACAGATAGAAAACCAAGTAAGCAAGAAAGTGAAAGTCATTAGATGTGATAATGGGACAGAGTTTAAAAATAGAGTTATGGATGACTTCTGCAAACAAAAAGGTATTAGGAGAGAATTTAGTGTTGCTAGAACTCCACAACAGAATGGAGTAGCTGAAAGAAAGAATAGAACACTAATAGAAGCTGCTAGAACAATGTTAACTGATTCTAAGCTACCAATAAATTTTTGGGCTGAGGCAGTCAACACTGCTTGCTATGTTCAAAATAGAGTTTTAGTTGTGCAGCCTCACAATAAGACATCATATGAACTTTTTAATGGTAGAACTCCTGCAATAGGATTTCTTAGACCTTTTGGATGTCATGTGACAATACTCAATACCTTAGACCATTTAGGAAAATTCGATGGAAAAGCAGATGAAGGATTCTTTGTTGGTTATTCTCTTAATAGCAAAGCATTTAGAGTTTACAACACAAGAAAAGAAATAGTAGAAGAAAATCTACATGTGGAGTTTTTGGAAAACAAATCCAATGTAGAAGGTCAAGGACCAAAATGGCTATTTGATCTAGAGTATCTAACCAATTCAATGAATTATGTGCCTTTTGTTGCAGAAACTAATGATTTTGCAGGTTCGAATACAACAAATGAGGCAGAGTTAGAGAAAGATCAAAATGATGTGATCATGCCAATATGGTCAAGTACAATTGTGGAATCAACTTCAACAACTGATGAATCTTCTTCTAGCAAAGCTAAAGAAGGTGTTGAAGATGAAAGCAAGAAAGATGGAACTGAGAAACAAGACAGTCAAGTTAGCAGTTCAAAAGCAGTTTGTACTGCTGAGACAGAGCATTCAACTGCTGGCTCTTCAGAAATGAAAGAAGCAAAATTCTCAGATAATGAGGTGGATTTCAACAATCTTCCATCATCTTATCAAGTTCCTACTACACCACAAGCAAGAATTCACAAAGTCCACTCCCTGGAACATGTGATTGGAGATGTACAATCTGGTGTGAAGACAAGACATCAATTGATGACTTCAGACCAACAAGGGCTTCTTGATGCCCTTTATGCTTCAAAACAGCATGAGCTTTCAAACTCTTGCTTGTTTGTATGTTTTCTCTCACAAGCTGAACAAAGACAATTCTGACAGCCCTAGATGATTCAAGCTGGGTAGAGGCTATGCAAGAAGAGCTTCTTCAGTTTAAGATTCAAAAGGTTTGGATGCTAGTTGATTTACCTAGGAATGCAAAGGTGATTGGCACTAGATGGGTTTTTAAGAACAAAAGGGATGAAAGGGGAATTGTGATTAAGAATAAAGCTAGATTAGTAGCTCAAGGGTACACACAAGAAGAAGGAATAGACTATGATGAGGTTTATGCTCCAGTAGCAAGGATTGAGGCAATTAGGCTGTTTCTAGCTTATGCTTCATTTTTAGGCTTCACAGTCTACCAAATGGATGTCAAGAGTGCATTTTTATATGGTAAAATTGGAGAAGAGGTGTATGTTTCACAACCTCCAGGCTTCATTGACCCATTACATCCAAACAAAGTGTACAGAGTAGTGAAAGCTCTATATGGCCTTCATCAGGCACCAAGAGCTTGGTATGCAACACTAGCTTCCTATTTATTAGAAAATGGATTTCAAAGAGGAAAGATTGATCAGACACTTTTCATCAAACAGCACAAGAAGGATCTTCTGTTAGTGCAGGTGTATGTGGATGACATTATCTTTGGATCTACTAGGAAAGATATGTGTTTAGAATTTGAGAAGCTTATGAAAGATAAGTTTCAGATGAGTTCCATGGGGAACTTACATTCTTTTTGGGTTTGCAAGTTAAGCAATCATCTGAAGGCATATTTATTAATCAAGACAAATATGTTGCAGAGATACTTAGAAAATTTCAATTTGCTGATTCAAAAATAGCAAGCACACTAATGGACTCTGAGAAGCACCTTCTGAAAGATGAATATGGAGAGAGTATGGATGTACACACTTACAGATCTATGATAGGCTCTTTGATGTACCTTACATCATCTAGACCTGATATCATGTTCCCTGTTTGTGTTTGTGCAAGATTTCAAGTTACTCCAAAGGTTTCTCATTTAACTGCAGTCAAGAGAATTTTTAGAAATCTCAAAGGTCAACCAAGGTTGGGTATATGGTATTCTAGGGAATCTCCTTTTGACTTGGTAGCATATTCGGATAGTGATTATGTTGGTGCTAGCTTGGACAGAAAGTCAACAACTGGAGGATGTCAATTTCTTGGGTGTAGACTTGTCTCATGGCAGTGTAAGAAGCAAACAAGTGTGGCAAATTCAACAACTGAAGCTGAATATATAGCTGCTGCAAGTTGCTCTAGTCAAGTTCTATGGCTTCAAAACCAACTCCTTGATTATGGGTACAATTTCTTAAACACTGTTATTCATATTGATAATAGTAGTACAATTTGTATTATTAGAAATCCAGTGCAACATTCTAAAACAAAACACATTGAAATTAGACATCACTTTATTAGAGATTGCAATGAGAAAAGATTAATTCAAGTAATGAAAATTGCTTCAGAACATAATTTTGCAGATCTACTTACAAAAGCTTTTGATGTTGGAAGGTTTCAGTACTTGGTAGCAAGTATTGGAATGCTTAATCTTTGAATTTTTCAAATAATGTGTTGGTACTGCTGGATTTATAAGGTACTGCTAATATATCATAAGGTACTGCTAAGCACACAAGGTGCTGCTAGTACAAATGTAAATTGTGTTATTCATTCGGTTAGTCCTATGTTTATTCTAATGCAAGACAAGTACTTTGTACATTGTTCTTTTTGTTTTTAGACTAACTTTTTCAGGTATGAATATGTGAACACAAAGAAAATTTCAAGTGAAATGGAAGCAACACAATGCTGATGTTGGCTGCTAACATGTTTAGGTTTATGATGGACTGAGTTTGGGAATTCAAACCTCCTTAAAACTTCTTTCTTGAAATCTAGTTATGATATTTCACATTGAATTGATGACTTAGTTGATCAGATAGTAACTGATGCAACTCACTTTCTATCATTTTATACTTTTAAGTATAATGTGTAAGTCTGAGGATATCTGATAGAAAGAACAGCTAGTAAAAGTGAATCTAACACTTGTGTTAGAGGCAACAATTACTATGAGCTGGAAACCCTGTCAGGAAAACTCTTTGAATGAGTTTATCTGCACACAGGCAGTTATTTATAACTGAAAACATTGGTTCTCACACAACCAGAGGTTGCTTTAAACCGAAATTTTGATTAAGTGTCTGTTATACACTTAATCCCTTCAAAATGGTTGAAAGCAGTATGATTTTTAAATTCTAAAATCATGAACATACTGCTAAGTCAAAAAGGTTTCTTAAAAGGATTTTCAAGGATTCACAAAAACCATCCATTGATGGATCATGAATCAAATGTCCACTGATTCACCTCTCATAGGAGTTAACACACCTAGATGTGATGAGGGCAATAACTTAAACTCTTAAGGAATTGATGGCTTCATGTACAACATTGTCTGACAACAAGTTCAATATGATGGATCAAATGATAAAAGGAAAGATATTTTGGTACATAGTGAGATCTTCCAAACAAGGGGAGGAAACAAAAGTTATTTGTATCTCAGGGGAGGAAATAATCACCCAGAAAAGGAAGATAATCCAATAAAAGGAAGGAGAAGACAAGAGCATACAAGATGATGAGGAGGTTGAAAATGACAAGAATAGAGCTTATTCTGGAGTATTATATATATTCAGAAGGGATGAAGCATTCCAAAGGAGAAAGTTCTATCTAGGTCAAACGAAGAAAAGTTTCAATTTCACTTCAAAGACATGCTGGTTAGATGATTTCACTTGTTGAAACAAGCATCCAAGATACACAGCACCATTGCCTCTTATAATTCCTCCATCCAAGGAAATTACACCATCTTTTAGTCCAAGATTGGAGCAATGTGTTGATATTGTTAAAGTCAAAGATCAGAGAGCAGATGAGCTTCTAAAAAGAATATTCAATCTCTCATAACAGAAGAAAGTTCAGATCAAGGGTCTGACTATGAAGTGTTTTAAAGATCTTCACAATCCATAAATTTAATTCAGAAACATGTTGGAATGAATTCACATGTTTAGGGGAGGATTGTTGGGAATTAAATGTTCTAAAGATTAAGTTTCAAGAATTACAAGTATTAACAGTTCCAACTGCTGAGAAGAATACTTTAACAGTTCCAACTGCTGATGTAAATCTTAGGACTGCTCAAGTTATAACTAACCGTTCCAACTGCTGGTACAAAGAAGAGACTGCCAGTTGATACTGTTGAGTTGAGACTGCTAGATGGATAAGTATTGAAAAGATATTATTTGTATTTTGGTCAACAATATACGGTAGATAATATCTTACCCCATGTGCTTAGTTAACAAGTTGTGTACACAGATACATGTTGTATCTTATGTACTGACACACTCAAGTGATAAGTTAACAAAGTAAGTCGGCTAAGACTTTAAGCAATATTGTAATAGATCTCTTGGACTATAAAAGAGATCTTAGACTAGAAGTTAAATATACATGCATATGTTATTTTTTCAAGAACTCATAACTGTTAGATAAGAACAAACACAAGAATATCATAAGTTAGAAAAACTTAAGATTCAAGGTTGTATCCCTAGTGATATTTCAAGATCACTCGTATTATTATCATTAATAATATTGAATCGTTTGGTGATAATCTTTATGTGTTCATTTCTAACTAAAAAACATAACAATTCCATTTCCATAACATACACAACCTTCTAAGTTTGGTTGAGTGAATTCCGCGCACTTAATCATATTAACACAACATATCATATACACAAAGTTGACAAGGTTTAACCACCTTATAGTGTATCTAGAGGGTCCTGGCATTTTTTTTTTATTATAAACATCACTTTATTAGAAACTCATAGGATCTACAAGAAATTAGAGGGGAGCCAAGATACTAACTGGGCCCCCACTTCTCTAGCTATTGTAAAGCTAATCCTACTAAAAATATGAGCAGCAGCACGCGCTCCAATGTCCTGAGTCACAGAGAACTTTCGGATCCGCTTTAGTATGGCCACCGCATCCTTGCCAAGTTCCGAAAAGGAAGAGAATGAGAAGGAGAGAAACCCATATCCAATATCGGCACACTTGGTCTCATACTTGACGCGTTTGCGCTGTACTGCTTCAAACACCACTCTTCCTGGCACAAAATCAACCATACCAGTTTGCGTCAAAGGAGACGACCCTGTCAAATCGACACAAACATCTTGCCCACCATCCTAAGAATAGAGCAATATATCAGCTGGGCGTAAGTTTTTGTCCCTTTCTCTACAAAGACCGATGTCAACCTCTTTACGAGCCGAGATCCCGGACCGAGAATAAATGTCAGCGAGAGTGTCGCGTACCACGTTATGCCGATGCTTAATACCAATAATACCAGCACACGACACTGCATGTGTAACACCCCAACCCGGCAAGGGTGGAAGTATCACATTAATGGTTTCACATCAGATCAAAACAAAGCATACATCAATAGTAATACAAGAGTTCTCAAAGGTTACAATTGAAATACTGAAAATACAAGGCTAACAAGGAAACAAAAGCTAAATACTAAGTCTGCGAGTGCAAATCCTTCTAAGAGTCTCTACTTCAGCATAACTATCAAGGTCTTCTAAGTCCAAAAGTCTCTTCACTCATACCCAGCTTCCAACTAAAAACTTGTCGCGGAAAAAGAAACGCGGCTGAGCTTAAAAAACCCAGTGAACAGATATATAATAAACGGAAACGAAAACGAATGAAAACGAACATGTATAATTTAGTGTAATGGAATACATAAGTCATAGGCAAGGAATATAATAAGAATGAAATGAAAAGAAAAGGAAAGGAAAGGGGGTCAGTAATCCTCCACGAGCCCGAACAAACCAAATGTAGTAACCCTGTAGCAATCTAGAGGGGATGCCTCTCAAGTAATTAGATAATATGAGGGGTGTCCTCATGTATCAAATTTAGAGTGATCAGCTCCCAAACTTTGTGAAAGACGTGTATTGCACAACACATCAATCACCGAACAATATAATATAATATCCATTAATACAAACACTAACCTAGGATGCATCCATACGCCCCCCCGAACAATAATATAGGCCAATAATAATTATAATGTGCACGTTACGAACAAATATGGGGACGGTGTGTAACATCACTCGAACACACTGGAGTCATGCCATTGGTGCATCAATGACACGGCCATGTTACCTTCATGGTAGGTAACTAACTTGGCTCGGGTATCAACTGAAAGGTCAAAAGTCTAAATTACAGAAAAGGTCCAAAAGGTCTAAGTTACCGAATCATTGTCAAGTCCAAATATCAAAGGTTCATGGTAAAGGGTTCACGTCAAGACATTTCAGAAGTAAATGACAAAGGTTCAAAATCCTTTAAAACGTTTTCTTATAAAAATAATCTTACAAATTGATCTTCATAAAATGGTCTTTCAAAACAGTTTTTCATAGAGACAGTTTTAAAAATAGTTTTCTTGAAACGTTTTCATAAATAATCAAAAAGGTTTTCTCATCCCCTTTACAATGTCCAATCATATTTGGGTTCAATTCAAAGTTCCTATCAAAGTTCACAGCAGGGTTCAGGACAAGATTCAAGACAAAAGATCAAGGCAAAGGTTCAACTCTAAGGTTCACAATACAAGGGAACATAGCAATGGCTTTGGGAAATCCTAAACGAATCAAGATAAGAAATCAAGAGAACGAAGGCACCTTACTAAAAAGGCCAGAATATCTGTACCTTATTAGCAGGACACAAGGATAGCAAATGACAAGGATCAACTTACTCCTTCCTCGAACCTAAGGAAGTAGAAGACAGAATGACAAATGGCTTTTTAGTTATCTTTCCATTTTAAGTAACTTTCTATTTTTAGCAGGTTTCCATTTTTAGAAGTTTCCTTATTTAGTAAGTTTTAAGTATTTCAACTTAGGTTAAGCCATAATTTAAGGATATTATGGCCATAGGGTACATTTTAGCAAATTATGATAGTTCAGGGTTAATTATGACAAGTTTCCATAACTTAGGGTTTTAAATGTAAATATATCAAAGTTAAGGGTTTAAAATGAAATTATCACAATTTACTAGTTCATAACACATAATGGATTCAGAATCACACTTTATTCCTTTAAGTTTCATTATTTACACTTTACACCCCTTTAGTTACTAAAGTTACAAAATAGACCTTATAGTTACATAATTTACAATTTAATCCTCACTAATATTCATAATTACCTCACAAGTCCTTATAATTACTAGATTACAGAATATACCCTCATATTTGTCATATGTTACTAATTACACCTCCATGTTTCACATATTTACATAATTAGTCCCTTTTGTTTACAAATATTACAATTTACATCCTTACTTTATTATAATTACACAATAGCCCCATAAATACCCAAAATCACATATTACCTCCCTAATAATATTATTTACACAAAATAATCACAAGTTTCCTAAATTTACACTTTTAGTCCCTCTAATTAATTTATTTATAATTCGAACCATAAATTAACAAATAAATCATGTTCTTGCAAATTTTACACATAAGGACCTCATCTTATAATTTTTTACACATTTGCACTGACCTAATTAACATTATAAAAATAACCCTTAAGTTTCAGGAATAACAAAACACACCCTTCTTATTTTATTTCTAAATCGTATACACTTTTTATTAACCAAAACAAAACCCTAGATCATCCAATCATCCAACAATCATTACCACATTATTACGCATTTAATGTTCAGATCCAAACACAAAAACCCTAACCCTAATCGTATCTAGGGTTTCTTATTATTTTCCATTCGATATACATAAATCCGATTATAGAATAATTAGACCACGATCCATCTAAGCTTCTATAATTCGTTCTACTATTTTTCCTAGATCATATAACTCATATAAGGTCCAAAATAAATAATCAAAACACCTGGAAAAATCGTATGGCTTGTCTTGGATTTTTTTATACGTTTTTGCTCTCAAAATTCATTACGATCTAGTTAGCATGCATGATTCGTGTTATATATTTTATTTAAGTCTTATATGATCATAATAACATAAGAAAAATACTACATGCAAGATCGAACGTGTAAAAGGGATAATAGGATTTTATACCTCTCGTTAAGCTTAATTCGACAAAACTAAAACACTAGCGATCAACGAATGAATCCCACGACCTCCAAACAATTTTCTAAGCTTCCTCCAATATTTTAGATCACCAGAAAAATAGTACACGAATTTCCCTTGGTCGAATGGAGGCTAGTCGAATTTTTGTTTAGGTTTTTAGGGTTTTCGGTATATATATTATATATACATAAATAAGGAAAACGTGTATATATGATAAGGGATCATATATTTCGGTCCAAGATAGTATGTTTGAGCTCAATTACTGATTTTGATAATTTCTTAATTTTATTTGTAATTATCTTGTATTTATTTAATTTACTTTGAATTAATTATAATAATAATACACGAATAAATATACAACCGGCCATAATAATTATTTTGTATATTTGTGTACACTTTTCTAAATGTTAAAATGTAGTCACAAAAATTATTTGGCTTCATATCTAGTTCATTCCCGAAGGTTTGGAATTTATTTGGTGATCATAAGCTTATTAATCAAATTTTTAAATGATAAGGGCAAATTGGTCTTTTTGAATGTTTTAGATTTTTGGGTATTAAAGCATGGTCCCCATAAATGTCTCCTGCAAATACCCTGGAACAAGCTGAACACGGAATCTGAGCAAAAAATAGGGGGACACCTAGCCGATAGCATAACACACATCGGTAAGTTCTGGCATTCATGGTCTGCCCCAGCCTAGATATCGGAACCACCCTAAGCCAGTCTGAAGTGTAGTCCTCCCTTTGCGATCTCCATAAGGCCATCTATCTAGTAGATAAGCGAAAGGTGGATTCAGACAATTTGGCGACACGCGTGAAATATATATCTGCCAATTTCTTCATGAGTTTGGGGGCAATGATCTCACATGAGGTAGCCAAAAGGTCGGTATCCATTTTCGCATTAAAAGCGTACAAGGCATCATCAAAGGAAGATCCAGAGGTTACAATGTCAGAATATCGGAGGAACTTAGTTTGTAAACTAGCAGATTGGAGTCTGGATGCAAGAAAATCATAGTTCAAGACATCACCTGCAGAGTATACACCAAACCCCCCAAATTCAAAAGGTAGTGTGGCCAGTCTCCATTGCCACTCACCAAACCCAGGTCCAGAAGCAGTGACAATACGCTCCAGAGAAGAACGAAGTGCCGCATCAAATAAAATCTGAGCACGCTCAAATACCCAAGGAGAAAATTTGCGCATAGAAAAATATAGCTTGGAAATGCCGGCACAAGCACGAAGGAGCAACAGCTCACATTGAGGGTCCTTAAGCTTAGCGACAGCATCCATGAGCTCAATAGTTTTGGCAACCCTTTTCATAACAAGCTCACTGCTAAACTCAATGTCCATACTAGCAGGCCCACCCAATAATTTAACACCATGTAACGGTCGAGCAATAATTTAACACCAGTTTTATCAACATTGAGGTGCAGACCGCACCGTGGTCCATCCATCATAATAAACTCTAAAACCTTCCCCACTTCCAAAGTATCTCCGATAATGGTGCCATCATCTAGATACCAAGCTTGAAGGGAAAGACTTTCTCTAATTTTGCATACCAGAGGATGTAACACTAGGGCAAAGAGAAGAGGTCCAAGTGGATCACCTTGTTGTACCCCTTGGTGCGACCATAACGTGTGTTCTCCGTAGTATAATCTAGCAGGGCTGGAGTAACAAAATTCCACCCAACGTGAAATGGCAGGACACCGCAGGCGAATGTCATACCCCTAAATACCTTATTTGCAGCAGAATGGAATACCTGGGGCGCAACTGCCATAGCATCATAGTTACAGTTATATTGAACGAACTAAAGTGTCGTTTTTAAAATACATCGTTTGATTTCATAAAACATTCAGAGTTTACAAAAGATAGGTCCCAAAAGATGATTCAAGTTTGCGGAAATAAGTTTGTTACAAACCAACCGATAGTTTAAAGAGCATATAAATACAAGTGAGACGCGTCATCACCGCGACTCTATGATATGTCCACATGCAGGCCATGATGCGAATGCCTTAATTACCTGAAAATACATTGCTAAAACGGTCAACAATAATGTTGGTGAGAATCATAGGTTTATGTAAATGATAAGTCTCTACGGTAACCACAAGTATAAAGTGAAATGACAAATATGCCACATAAAATAGTACATTGGCTCTTAAGCTCATGACCCTGAAGCTAGACTGAAATGAATGCCCCACCAGAGTGTTTTTCCAGACACTCTGAATCTGATATCAACTGAAATGCATCCGTTTGACCAGTTGGATCCACCAACCCGGATGGAGGAGTCACCCTCAATAGATCTATTCACTCACTCTCGCTTACTACGTAATTAACGGTTCATGATAAATAAAAGGGGACTTTAACATAGCAATGAGGTAACTTAAGCAATGTAAATTAATTTGATACTTTGGTCCGTATGAAAAATGGTGCAATGTATTCTCCCCTGCAAGTTTAGAAATGAAAATATAAATTGAAAACGGGGCTATGAAAACTCACCTGATGCAATAGTTATGATGACAAAACTGGATACACTGAAATGAGGCACGATCTCTAACCGCAACCTAATATGAATGATATGATCTAATGTAAGTCATGAAATGATGTTACACATGCAAATACGTATGTTATTGATACCACTCGTGAAATTTGGAAATAATGTTTATCGTCAAAAAATGTGTTTTTGACGTCTTGTTAAGCTATAAAACACTTTACGCGTATATATGTTGTAACGACATTCTACGACCGTCATTTGGTGATTTATTGAAAAATGGAGTTTTACGTCACAAATAAAACACTTTGATAAATTTCTGAAAATGACTAAGTAGTCTCGCAAAGCTAGTCGTAAGTTGGTGAATATTGAGTGTTAGGAAACGATCCCCGTGGTTTTAGAAAGCTTGTGACAATATCTTAAATTAATAACACCGAAATTTCTTCCATACGAGTCCCGATCATAAAGAAAAATAATAGTCAAGTTAGATAGTCGGCTAAATATGTTGTTTTTGTGTAGTTTTCGGGTATATTTGAAAGGTCTTATTTTACTCGTTACAAGTCCGATGGACGAACGGCTGGTCAATTTGGAAAATAGGCCGGGAGTACTTGATTTTACCTCAAGGTGTTAATGTCTCAAACTGACTCGATCCATGAGAAAAATGGCTCCAAACTTGGTCACTTGCAAAGACAATTTTAACACAATAATTATTTAAGTAAAAGCTTATGGAAAATGTGTTGTGAGCGTCGGGTTTCAAACGCTTGTATCTCGGTCATTATAAGCTCGTTTTCTACGTTCTTTATGTCTTCGGCTTCGTATTACAGTGAACTAATAGATTTTTGATATGTTGGCTCGTCTAGTTTGCGTTCAATTCCTCGTTTTAACAACGGAAAATCGTGTGACAGCTTGTTATTTTTCAGAAAATAGTTTTTAGTCGTCAAACTTAGAATTAACGTATGTTTCTCGTCGTAAGCTCGTTTTTACTCATTCCAGCGGCTACGGATTCGTTTTTGAGTGTATTTTCTAAATATGTAAACCAAAATAACCTATAATCTACCGAAATTCCAGATTTTATAAAAATGGACAGATCCTTATTATATATTGTCAAAAACCATTTTTATTAGTTCAAGGCTTGTACATATCCCTTCCAATCAACACCAAAGCTATTCTAAACCTACCATACACCTTCTTAGGGTGTCATGGGTTCCTAATCTTCACCAAAAATGCCAGAGTTCATAAGAGCACTAATAAGATCCTTTAACTTCATTTTAATGAGAAAAACAAGTGATAAGTGGTATATAACATAAGTATACATGCATGTCTTGTTACGAGAACATAAAAATAGATCAAGTAGAAGTATGTAAGAGTAGAAAATTTATTTAGAAACTTACTTGATTATGAAGAGTTTTTGAGGTAAATGACTAAATTACTTCAAGGTTTTTATTTCAAAACCCTAACTAGAAGCACTAATGGAATTAGGAAAATACTAGATCTTGAAATTGCTATGGTTTCTCCTTGGTTCTTCTTCTTGGCCGAACATACACAAGGGTGGGAAGGTGATGATATATATATATATATATTTTTTTACTTGATGTATTTATGCGGAACATGTAGTGATAATAAGCTAGCTATCTAGTCTTGGTCAAATAGTTAGTCAAAGTGGGCTGGGGGGGCAATGGGCCGGCAAAAGGGTGAAAGGTGGATGAGGTGGTGGCTTATCATAATTAAACTTGTACTTGGTGCATTTTAGCTAGATTTAGTTAGGATATTATGTGTTATCGGGTATTGAGTTAGCTAGAAATAAATTTTGATGGAACAAAATAAAGTATGACGAAGTTGTAAAATTTATAAAATCACATTTCTTGCATGTATCGGGTGTCCAATTAGTTATCGTGTTGAAATTTCGTAAACCGTCGTAGTTATAAGCTTTTAACGGTATATATAGCAAATAATTTCAAAACACCGGGTAAACTAGTAATATAATTTTTGTATCACTGTAATGAGTGTGAAAATATATTAGGATCATGGTCGGGAGCGTCAGGTATATTGTTCGTAGTAAATGATTGAGTGGTAGCGTTTATTTAATAAATAAATATACGTGAATTGAAATTAAGCAAACCCGTGAATGACCTAATATGAAGATGATGTTACTGATGATATGTAGACTACTCTAGTCTATATGATGTGTCCTTAGTGATGCTCCATGAATACGCAGCTAAACCCTTACGGTTACGTGAATTTTGATACCCGTAAACCTAGTTTACGAAATGATGAATGATAACCATGAATAGTGATTTCCCTCCGGGAATGAATAGTGTTTTGTGAATAGTAAAATTTTTGATAACGTTTCAAAGTCGCAAACTGACTTCAAAAATGATGAATATTGAAATGATGAATAGTGAAATGATAAATAGTAATCCGTGAATAGTAATTTTTGAAGTTTGGAAAATGACCTGAAATTACGATTTGTCACAGTCGTCCACCCTAAGAGGAATTCAGTCCCTGAACTCAGTTAGTGTCGTTCTCTGGAATGGATTTGGTGAAAAGATGTGGATATTTGAGTCGCATCTGGTCTTCCTGCTCCCAAGTAAACTCGGGACCTCTTCGAGAATTCCAACGAACCTTCACGATAGGAATTCGACTCTGCTTCAACTGTTTGACCTCACGGTCCATGATTTCTACTGGTTCCTCCACGAAATTGAGCTTATCGTCGAGGTGAATTTCGTCTAATGGAATTACGAGTGATTCATCTGAAAGACACTTCTTGAGGTTTGAAACATGAAATGTGTTATGTACGCTGTTGAGCTCTGACGAAAGCTCAAGTCTGTATGCCACTGGACCAACTCTATCCAGAATCTTAAATGGCCCAATGTATCTCGGGTTCAATTTCTGGCTCTTTTCGAATCGTATCACGCCCTTCCAAGGCGAGACCTTCAGCATAACTCTGTCGCCAACTTGGAATTCTAATGGTTTGCGCCGAACGTCAGCGTAACTTTTCTGTCGGCTTCTGGCTGTTTGGAGTCTTTCTCGTATCTGGATTATCTTTTCTGTTGTTTCGCGAACCATGTCTGGACCAGTGAGTTGTGCTTCACCAACTTCGGCCCAGCAAACAGGGGACCAGCACTTTCGACCATAGAGTGCATCGAATGGTGCAGCTTTTATGCTGGTGTGATAACTATTGTTGTAAGAGAATTCGATCAATGGCAGATGGTTAGCCCAACCATTTTCAAAGTCAATCACACATGCCCTGAGCATATCTTCCAATGTTTGAATTGTTCTCTCTCTCTGACCATCGGTCTGAGGATGATAGACAGTGCTTATGTCTAATTTGGTTCCAAATGCATCTTGTAGGGACTGCCAAAAGTTTGAAGTAAATTGACTATCTCTGTCGGAAATGATGGAAATTGGTGCACCGTGCTTTGAGACTATTTCCTTGACGTAAAGTGTGGTAAGTTGATCCATAGAATAAGTCTCTCTGATTGGTATGAAATGGGCTGATTTGGTGAGACGATCAACGATTACCCAAATAGCATCGTAACCACCTGATGTCTTGGAAAGTTTAGTGACGAAGTCCATTGTAATGCGTTCCCATTTCCACTGGGAATTTCTGGTTGCTGAAGTAATCCTGATGGTTTATGGTATTCGGCTTTTACCTTAGAGCAAGTAAGGCATTTGCTAACATACGTAGCTATTTCTGCTTTCATATTTGGCCACCAATAAAGTCTCTTGAGATCCC
This sequence comes from Artemisia tridentata subsp. tridentata, assembly GCA_021014915.2. Classification (NCBI taxonomy): domain Eukaryota; kingdom Viridiplantae; phylum Streptophyta; class Magnoliopsida; order Asterales; family Asteraceae; genus Artemisia; species Artemisia tridentata. The sequence continues at coordinate 263,026,234 of CP139502.1, forward strand.
GATACATCTTATCAGAACCTGGGTGAATAGAATACCTCAATTTGTGTGACTCATGCATAATCAACTCTTGTATCCTGCCATAGAGAGGTATCCAGCTTCTATCCTTGAAGCATAATACTCCGTCTGATCTCTTTACAAAACCATTTGCATTCTCTGACATTCCATAGAGTTTCTCATTTGGTCGATTTTCTTCCTTGAGTACCTCCATTTGAGCCTCGAGTATTCTTGATGGTAGAGGTGAACTGATCGTCATTCCTAATTATCTGACTCTCAAAGGCTTGAGTCGTTCTTTCCGGCTAAGGGCATCTGCCACAACGTTAGCTTTCCTTGGGTGATATCGAATTTCACAGTCGTAATCACTATGTAATTTCAACCAACTACGCTGCCTCATATTAAGCTCCCTTCTGATCAAGTATATACTGTAAACTCTTGTGGTTGGTAAACACTACGCATTTAGTACCGTAGAGGTAGTGCCGCCAAATATTGAGTGCAAGAACCACGACACCCAACTTTAAGTCATGAGTGGTGTAATTCTTCTCATGAGTCTTGAGTTGTCGAGATGCATAAGCTATCACCTTCTCATTCTGCATTAATACGGCTCCAAGTCCTTTATGTGATGCGTCATAGTATACCACAAAGTTATCGATCCCTTCGGGTAGTGCCAAAATTGGCGCACTGCAAAGCTTTTGCTTCAATAACTAAAAAGCGGACTCTTGTTTCTTTCCCCACTCGTACTTATGGTTCTTCTGTGTCAACTTGGTCAAAGGTTTAGCTATCTTGGAAAACCCTTCAATGAATCTTCTATAATATCCGGCAAGTCCTAAGAATTGACGAATCTCTGTAGGAGTCTTGGGCGTCGCCCAATCTTTCATAGCCTCGATCTTTGTAGGGTCAACCTGTAATCCTTGGCTATCAATGACATGACCAAGAAATTGTACTCTTCAGATCCAAAAATCACACTTCGAAAATTTAGCATACAATTTCTCTTTCTTGAGTAGCCCAAAGATCGTTTTGAGGTGTTCTCTATGCTCTTCTTCGTTCTTCGAGTAAATCAATATGTCGTCGATGAATACGATTACAAACTTATCCAAATACGGCTTGCACACTCTATTCATGAGATCCATGAATACCGCAGGTGCATTGGTTAATCCGAACGGCATTACTTGAAACTCATAATGACCATAACGAGTTCTAAATGCTGTCTTCGGGATATCTTCCTCCCGAACTCTGAGTTGATGGTAACCTGATCTCAGGTCGATCTTTGAGTAAAAACTAGAGCCTTGCAACTGATCAAACAAGTCATCGATTCTGGAAAGTGGGTAACGATTCTTCACCGTTAGCTTGTTCAGCTCTCGATAGTCTATACACATCCTGAAAGATCCATCCTTCTTTTTCACAAACAAGATCGGTGCTCCCCAAGGCGAGGAACTTGACCTAATGAATCCTTTGTCTAAGAGCTCTTGTAACTGGTTAGACAACTCTTGCATTTCCGATGGTGCTAATCGATAAGGTGCTCGTGCGACTGGTTCAACTCCTGGCACCAATTCAATCTGAAATTCTACTTGGCGAGTAGATGGAAGTCCAGGTAAGTCTTCGGGAAAGACTTCTGGAAAATCTTGAACAATCGGTACATCTTCAAGTCGTTTCTCATCCGCTTTCTTTTCTGTTACATGTGCTAAGAAAGCATAGCAACCCTTCTTTATGTATTTCTCGATTTTGTTGCATGATATGATACTGAGTCTAGTTCCGCTTCGTTCGCCACGAATGATCAAGGTTTCACCGTTGTAAGGAAGATGAACAACTTTCTCATCACAAATGATTCTTGCATGATGTCTGGATAACCAATCCATACCGATAATGACGTCGAAACTTCCAAGTTCTACGGGCATAAGGTCTATATTGAACGGATGGTTTAGGAAATTGAGAGTGCAACTACGGACAATGGTGTTGTTGCCAACTAAGTTACCGTTAGCTAGTTCAATGTGGTAAGGAGTGTCTAGTGTGGTTGGTTCGATGTTGAGTAAAGGTGCAAATATAGTAGAAACAAAACTTCTATCGGCTCCTGAATCAAATAAAATGGATGCATAACGATTATTGATGAGGAACGTACCCGTGACAACCTTCGGGTCCTCTTTGACTTCTTCTCCTCCCATAACATAAACTCTCCCTCGAGCTGTTCCACCTTGGTTCCCGTTTCCTTGATTCTTCCTTTTTGGACAGTCATTCTTGAAGTGTCCTATTTCTCCACAGCCATAACATGTCACTGGGGGTGTCTGATTTTGAGCCACAATTGGAATCTTGCAATCTCTGGTCGAATGACCAACCTTCTTACAGTTACCACAAGGATTAGGACAATTCCCAGGGTTATGATGACTTTGACACTTGTTGCATTTGGGTAAGGTACCATTGTAACCTTTCTTCTCAGTTGGGCCTGCAACATAGGCCTTAGCAACTTCTTATCTCTTTGGTGGTTGTTGAGTAGCATTGCCACCCTGATTGTTGTCCCACCTTCTCTTGTTGTTTTTGTTGTTGTTGTTATAGTTGGTATTGTTTCGGTTGTTATTGGAGTTGTTATTGTTGTTATTACGGTTATTGTTGTTGACAGTAGTTCCCTTCTTTATCACTTGAGCCATAAGCTTTTGAGACATTCTGATAGCTTCGTCAAGTGTGAGTGGATCAAAAGAAGTTACATCCCCACGGATGCTGTGTGGTAGCCCACCAATGAAGTTTTCCAGCAACTTCTCGTTATCTGAAACCATAGTTGGGCATAGCGCGGCCAACTCTTGAAATCTCCTGATGTAGGCTTCGATATCATTACCTGTGGTTACTAACTCATAAATCTGTCTCTAGCTTCTTCTCTTCGGTGCATGGACAAAACTTCTTAGTCAGTAGCTTCTTGAATTCTTCCCACGTGAGCTTGTAAGCGTTTTCCATACCAATAGGCTGTGCATAAGAATTCCACCATGACATAGAGTCATCAATGAGTGTACCAGTAGCGAACTTTACCTTGCAATCATCTGGACAATTGCATAAAAGAAATACATATTCCGTCTTTTCAAACTAACGGATCATAGCAATGGCTCCTTCAGTGCCTTTGAATTTTATGGGATCGCCGTTCTTAAAGTCCTTGTATGTACATTTGCGAACATTAGTACCATTAGCAGCCAGCCCGACAGCTTCTGCTGTTTCTGCCTGAGAAGTGGCTTCAGCAGCCCGAGCAGCTATGGCCTCTCTTTCAGCTACTAGTGCTGCCTCTATACTATGCGCAACAAGTTTTCTAATATCAGCTGGTGTCATCGCTTGAGTAGTTTTCTTTGGCGGCATAATTCTTCATAATCACAAAAGATAACAATAATGAGAACTCACAAATAGAAATGATCATCATACACAATATACAACCACAACATGTATAAATACAATGAAATCACAATGAGAAACAACCACGAAATATCATAAATATAATCACAACATACATGAATATAATACATTGAAAATTTAGGCCTATATGGACCGATATCATAGATAGCATAACCATTCCTACATAGTAGAGTCAACACTTGATACATTTTGTTTGTACAACAACCAAAAGACTACAAGTTCTTTAAACTATGTCACACACCCCGTGACTAGGATAATAATAGTAAAAGCTAGCATGATATAAGTCTAGTCTAGGAATCTCCTGGTGCTCCGCCTGATCGACCCTGAAGCTCTCGGACCTCTGCAGCTAGTCTGACCACAACTCCTCCAGATGCTGAATCTGAAGCTGAGTAGCAGCATCCTAGCTCTCCAAAGAAGCAATCCTCGCACGTGCGGAAACTAACTTACCTGCCTGTCGCTGCTGCTCCTCCTGTGACATCTGGGCTCTATCAAACAGTTCTGTCATCTCCTGCCTCAGATCAGTGATGCGCTCACGATCCTCCTGCTGTCTAGTCTCTAAACCCTGATAGGAAACATCAATGGAAACCCTGCCTAAAACCAAACCCTCTATTTCCTCCTCCATCGCCTCAACTTGGCTCAATGGAATCTCCTCTAACTGACCTAAGGCCCTGCCAATCTGCTCCTGCTGATGGTCTAATCGTGTCTCAAGTGTAGGAGCAGTAGGCTGTCTAGCGGCTGCAGCTCTAGAACTCTCACCGACCTCAAACCTACTAGGTCGTGTAGTCTCTGTAGTCTCAGTAGTAGCTGGTGATGGTGTGTCAAATCGTGCACGCTTCTTGAGCGGCAAGTCAGATATAGGTGTAGAGTCTCTGAGATGTGATTGTGCTGGTGGTGCTCCAGATGATGGTGAGGATGGGGATAATGATGATAGAGAGGATGGTGATGATGGTGGTGATGGTGTACAGAATACTACTCTCTTTCACGTTGTCAAGCGGCGTCTGAGAGGGTAAGATGAAGTAAACACTCTGGGACGACCACTAGTGTTAGGGATAAGTGATGGTGGTGGTAGTGGTACATAAGCAGTAGGTGATCTAGGAGTGCGAGTAAGAGAACGTACCCTCTTCCTAGTAGTGAGCTTCATAAGAGGCCTATTAGGATACAGTCGGTATGCCCGATCGAAAGGTAACGGCTGTCCTGGCCGAATGATAGGGACAACTCTAGCCCTACGGCGAATCAATGGTAATAAGGGTGGTGTAGGTGCAACTTCGCCCTCCTCAAAGGGTTCAGCCTCAGCATCGGATGGTATGGGTGATCAGTCTGGTGTAGAGTCAACTGATGTTAGGACTATAGTAGGTGGTGACGAGACATCCTCTATGTCAGAGTCTGAAGTAATGATGATAGGATGAGTATCTGAAGACATCTCTGTGACAATCGACGTGAAATGAAAGTAAATAACCCGCATAATGTATGTATGAAACTGCATGTATAGTGAATATGCACTTATGATGAAATGATAAGATGCTATGATGAAGTGGTTATAGTCTAGGGTATCATGGACAACCTAGTTCGCTATAACCTGGCTCTGATGCCAATATGTCACACTCCCAAATACCTAATTTGCAGCGGAATGGAATACCTGGGGCGCGACTGCCATAGCATCATAGTTACAGTTATATTGAACGACCTAAAGTGTCGTTTTTAAAATACATCGTTTGATTTCATAAAACATTCAGAGTTTACAAAAGATAGGTCCGAAAAAATGATTCAAGTTTGCAGAAATAAGTTTGTTACAAACCAACAGATAGTTTAAAGTGCATATAAATACAAGTGAGACGCGTCGTCACCGCGACTCTATGATATGTCCACATGCAGGACATGATGCGAATGCCTTAATTACCTGAAAATACATTGCTAAAACGGTCAACAATAATGTTGGTGAGAATCATAGGTTTATGTAAATGATAAGTCTCTACGGTAACCACAAGTATAAAGTGAAATGACAAATATGCCACATAAAATAGTACATTGGCTCTTAAGCTCATGACCCCGAAGCTAGACTGAAATGAATGCCCCACCAGAGTGTTTTGCCAGACACTCTGAATCTTATATCAAATGAAATGCATCCGTTTGACCGGTTGGATCCACCAACCCGGATGGAGGAGTCACCCTCAATAGATCTATTCACTCACTCTCGCTTACTACGTAATTAACGGTTCATGATAAATAAAAGGGGACTTTAACATGGCAATGAGGTAACTTAAGCAATGTAAATGAATTTGATACTTTGGTCCGTATGAAAAATGGTGCAATATATTCTCCCCCGCAAGTTTAGAAATGAAAATATAAATTGAAAACGGGGCTATGAAAACTCACCTGATGCAATAGTTATGATGACAAAAGTGGATACACTGAAATGAGGCACGATCTCTAACCGCAACATAATATGAATGATATAATCTAATGTAAGTCATGAAATGATGTTACACATGCAAATACGTATGTTATCGATACCAATCGTGAAATTTGGAAATAATGTTTATCGTCGAAAAATGTATTTTTGACGTCTTGTTAAGTTATAAAACACTTTACGCGTATATATGTTGTAACGACATTCTACGATCGTCATTTGGTGATTTATTGAAAAATAGAGTTTTTCGTCGCAAATAAAACACTTTGATAAATTTCTGAAAATGACTATGTAGCCTCGCAAAGCTATTCGTAAGTTGGTGAATATTGAGTGTTAGGAAACGATCTCCGTGGTTTTAGAAAGCTTGTGACAATATCTTAAATTCATAACACCGAAATTTCTTCCATACGAGTCCCGATCATAAAGAAAAATAATAGTCAAGTTAGATAGTCGGCTAAATTTGCTGTTTTTTTGTAGTTTTCGGGTATATTTGAAAGGTCGTATTTTACTCGTTACAAGTCCGATTGACGAACGGCTGGTCAATTTGGAAAATAGGGCGGGAGTACTTGATTTTACCTCAAGGTGTTAATGTCTCAAACTGACTCGATCCATGAGAAAAATGGCTCCAAATTTAGTCACTTGCAAAGACAGTTTTAGCACAATAATTATTTAAGTAAAAGCTGATGGAAAATGTGTTGTGAACGTCGGGTTTCAAACGCTTGTATCTCGGTCGTTATAAGCTCATTTTCTACGTTCTTTATGTCCTCGGCTTCGTATTACAGCGAACTAATAGATTTTTTATATGTCGGCTCGTCTAGTTCGCGTTCAACACCTCGTTTTAACCATGGAAAATCGTGTGACAGCTTGTTATTTTTCAGAAAATAGTTTTTAGTCGTCAAACTTAGAATTAACGTATCTTTCTCGTCGTAAGCTCGTTTTTACTCATTCCAGCGGCTACGGATTCGTTTTTGAGTGTATTTTCTAAATATGTAAACCAAAATAACCCATGATCTATTGAAATTTCCAGATTTTACAAAAATGGACAGATCCTTATTATATATTGTCAAAAACCATTTTTATTAGTTCAAGGCTTGTACATATCCCTTCCAATCAACACCAAAGCTATTCTAAACCTACCATACACCTTCTTAGGGTGTCATGGGTTCCTAATCTTCACAAAAAATGCTAGAGTTCATAAGAATACTAATAAGATCCTTTAGCTTCATTTTAATGACAAAAACAAGTGATAAGTGGTATATAACATAAGTATACTTGCATGTCTTGTTACTAGAACATAAAAATAGATCAAATAGAAGTATGTAAGAGTAGAAAATTTATTTAGAAACTTACTTGATTATGAAGAGTTTTTGAAGTAAATGACTAAATTACATCAAGGTTTTTATTTCAAAACCCTAACTAGAAGCACTAATGGAATTAGAAAAATACTAGATCTTGAAATTGCTATGGTTTCTCCTTGGTTCTTCTTCTTGGCCGAACATACACAAGGGTAGGAAGGTGATGATATTTTTTTTTACTTGATGTATTTATGAGGAACATGTAGTGATAATAAGCTAGCTATCTAGTCTTGGTCAAATAGTTAGTCAAAGTAGGCCAGGATTGGGGGGCAATGGGGGGGGGGGGGGGGCGAAAGGGGGAAAGGTGGATGAGGTGGTGGCTTATCATAATTAAACTTGTACTTGGTGTGTTTTAGCTAGATTTAGTTAGGATATTATGTGTTATCGGGTATTGAGTTAGCTAGAAATAAATTTTGACGGAACAAAATAAAGTATAACGAAGTTGTAAAATTTATAAAATCACATTTCTTGCAAGTATCGGGTGTCCAATTAGTTATCGTGTTGAAATTTTGTAAACCGTCGTAGTTATAAGCTTTTAATGGTATATATAGCAAATAATTTCAAAACACCGGGTAAACTAGTAATTTAATTTTTGTATCACTGTAATGAGTGTGAAAATATATTAGGATCATAGTCGGGAGTGTCGGGTATATTGTTCGTAGTAAATGATTGAGTGGTAGCGTTTATTTAATAATTAAATATACGTGAATTGAAATTAAGCTAACCTGTGAATGACCTAATATGAAGATGATGTTACTGATGATATGTTGACTATTCTAGTTTATATGATGTGTCCTTAGTGATGCTCCATGAATACGCAGCTAAACCCTTATGGTTACGCAAATTTTGATACCCGTAAACCTAGTTTACGAAATGATGAATGATAACCATGAATAGTGATTTCCCTCCGGGAATGAATAGTTTTTCGTGAATAGTAAATTTTTTTATAACGTTTCAAAGTCGCAAACTGACTTCAAAAATGATGAATAGTGAAATGATGAATAGTAATCCGTGAATAGTAAATTTTGAAGTTTGAAAATGACCTGAAATTACGATTTGTCACAGCGAACCTCCTGTAACATGACCCCACGCTCCACCAAATTGAAAGCGTTTTTGAAATCCACCAATAACATCGAAAGACCCTCCTCGCCGCCACGGTCTTCAATAAACCTATTCACAGCATGAAGAATAGCCTCCCCTCCTCCAGGCACCCCGACACTAAACTGAAGATCATTTAAATAACCATCTAAAGAATGGCCGATCATAGAAGCGCCAACCTTGGAGACTAAACGCCTCCAAACCGTCCCCACAACAATGGGACGTATACCACCTCCAGGCTTGATCAGCGGGGTAAGAGGAGCACTAGCAACATACTCGCCCAATGCCTTGGGGCATTTACCAACAAGAAAAAGATTTACCACATGGGTGATAGAAACGATTAACTCATCGGAAATAGCCACAGCAGCACCACTAAAACAATCCAAAAGGTGTTGGGCGCGCAAGCTATCTCGACCACAAGATGTACCACGGGGGAAACTCTTAATAATATCAAGAACCACAGCAGGAGATGCAATGAGGTTATGATGATCAATAGGTATATCCGGAAGAGAAGGAGCAGACTTGAAGGGATGCTTAGCCTTTAAGTCCTCAAGAGTAGTATCGTTATAAGGAGCAACACCTGAAGAAGAAAGAACTCTGACAGCCGCAGTATAATGCCCATTGCAAATCTTCCTCTTACATAGCTTGACATTGCGCTCACCCAAGTCCAAGTTTTCCTCATCAATATTAGACCATGCAGGGGAGGGTTCAACTAAGACCTCTCTAACAAGCTGCAAACTACCACCAGACATACCCCAAGATCGAATGACATTAGCGATATATTCTTCTTGGCGTTGGCGCTTAATAGCAGACCTACACTCCATGTTACTCATCGGGCAAAAGGTTTTAAAGAGACAAAGAGGCAAGACTAACAGGCTAACCCAACAAGAAACGTCCTCAGGTGTGCAGATCACCTTATCAAGAGCCCCTTTCAAAACACGAGAGAATCCCAAACGACATTTTGGAGGGATGGATTTGACAGTGTGCAACCCTTTAGAAAGAAAAGTGTCAAGTAGGTGTAGATCAAAACCATAATGCTCCTCCAAAACCTGGTCTTCCACACGAGCGAGTTGGATAGAAGAAGGAACTTGTGGCTTGGCGAGATCAAACAACACAAACCTAACAACACCATCACCACAATCAGGGGGTGACACAACATCGGATCCATGTCGGCACTTAGAACGAAGAGTATGTGTCTTAAAACAACCCCCACATAACCAAAGACCCATACGTTTTAACGTAACCTCAGCCGCCTTAAAAACACCAAGGTTATTGGCCAAGGAAAGTTTTGTGGTGGCTAGCGCATCCTCATAGAAATGACGATCACGAAGATGAGAGATCAACGAGGTTTTAGTGAGCCCATTTCCACTACCGTCCTGACAGCCACTTAAACCAACAAACGGGCAATGAAACTGTATGATTGCCATAGCAAACAGTATCAAGGCACCACAAGTCTAAACCACAAGTCAGACAACAGATTTTCCAAAGTCAAACCGCAATACTTTTTTTTTTTTTTTAGTCAAACCGCAATTTACCAAGAGTCAAACCGCAATTCGTTCCTGACGCAAACCGCAATATAGTCAAAACACAAGCTCCTAAAACGCAGACCAAGAAGGTCAAAACGCAGGCCTATCCGCCAAGGGCAAAACGCAAAAGGATAGAACCCAATCAAGGGGCAAAACGCAATTCCGAAAACGCAATCAAGGGGTTGGGTCCACAAAGCAAAACGCAAAACCGCTTTAACCAAAGCACAGAACCCCAGAAATGTTTGGAAGAAACCAAAACCAGCAACCGAGGAGATAACCACAATCCAAACTAAGAGAAACCAACTGTTTTGAAGAAGCAAAACGATCTCGCAACAACAATCAAACCGAACCGGATTTCGAACCAGATGTTCATAACCGAGCACAATAGAAGGAAGAAACCGAAACCCAAAAGATCATAACCGAAAACAATCCTATACAGGGAAGAGACCAAAGATCCAAACGAGACCCTTGAATCAAGGACAAGGCAGGAACAAGATGTTCATGAAGAGATCGCCATAATCGCCCCTAGTGGGTTCAGCTTATTATTATTATTATTATTATGGGAATATTATTATTATTATTATTAGTGGGTTCAGCTTATTATTATTATTATTATTATGGGAATATCTTGGCTACAATTTTTGTAGCCAATTGACTACCATCTTTCACAAAAAATACATTAGCAATGAATTAAGGTTCCACAGAAAAGAATCAAGACCCACAAAAAAAATCAATGACCCACATTTATAGCATAAAATTGTAACCAATTAACTAAAAAAAAATTTAGCTAATATATTCCCTATTATTATTATTATTATTAAAAATAAATACTCCCTCCGTCCTAAAATTATTGTCCCCCGACAATAAACACACAGTTTTAAAAAAAACATAATCATGCATTTTCTCTCTTACTTTTTTGTAAAATATTATTTTTACCCTTATGCAATTAATTAAATCTTTTAATAATGTTTATAATTTTTAATATCATTAAGTGCAATATGATAAACTTGCTATATTATTTAACAACTATATTTAAAAAAAGAAAATGAAAAGAGGAATTATAAATTTGGTTTATTTGTGTTATAACCGAAGTGTACATCAAAACACAATCAAATACCATCATCTTTATCCCTACCTACCCACCCACAGTTTACATCAAAACACAAACCCATCACATTTATTTCATCTACCCATACACCATCATCTTAATTTACACAATCAAATAAAGCAAACAATGAAATAAACACCACTATAAAATCACCGGTTCGGGTCTGATTTATATGTATATGTTTGTGTTTGTGGGTGCAAGTGTGGGTTTATGTCCACTTTAGAATTTCTTTAAAAGAGGGTTTGACTTTGTGAAGATACTGATGAATTTGGGTGTGCCGGATAATATTAATTGAGTTAATTCGTAGTGAGGTAAGTGGTGGTGACTAGTTAGGTGACGGCTGTAGAGGTGGTGATGAGAGGCGGTGGCAGTAGGGGTGGTAATGGGTGGCAGTAGAGGTCGTGACTGGTGTAAGTGAATGGTGGAGGTGTTTTTGTTTAGTTTGTTTTTTAAAGAGGGAACTAAATAGAGATAATGAGTTAGGTGTGAGGAAAGAAAAGGAAGAAAGAAAAAAAGATAAAAGGAAAAGAGTTCATGCATCCTAAAGATAAAAATACCCTCCTAAGTTAAACTGACGGTGTTAATAAAATTGGACCAAACCTGAAATGAAGAGAAAAGTCCAAAATACATCCCTGTGGTTTCCTCAAAAATCAATTTACATCCCTAAACTTTTTTTTGGAACAAAATCATCCCTCCGTTAGTAAAGTTGGCACAAATACATCCCTCTGGACTAACGATGCAAAATTTTGCCCGTTAAGTGCCTCACGTGTTAGTCACGTGAGGGGTATTTTGGTCATTTTATTGGTCCACCTTTGGCCCCTCCCAATAATATAAAAACCCTCATTTCACACACACACACAACTAATGTTATCCTCTCCCCTCTCTCTTCTTTCTTCCCCAACCGGTCACCACCATCACCGCCGACAAACCACCACCGGACTCCGGCCACCGGAAAACTTTTCCGGCCAAACTTCTGGCCAACTTCTTTTCTTGTTCCAAAAGATAGATCGGGCTATCCCGACCCCGATTCAACCACCCACGCGCCTTCACCGTGCCTCCACCACCACCAACTCACCATCACCGCCACCACTCCACCACCGAACACCCTATTTTTCCCCCTCTCTCCTTCTCGGTAAACCCACACAACTCCTTATTATTTTTGAAACATTTTAAAAACCCTAATCCTATTTTTTTCAATAAATCCGAATTTAAATAATTATTTTTAATGAAAATGGTTTTGAAAAACTTGTAAAACTCGTGTGGATTTGTTTCTTGGCCGCGACTCGGTGAGGGTTTAATATTTTGTTGGACTTGTAAAACTCGTGTGGATTTGTTTCTTGGCCGTCGCCAGTGATAGGCGAGTTTAAGATCTGTTTCGTTCGAGAGGGCCTAGGGTTCTATTCGGTTGATTGTTTGCTGCTGTGTCTCGCCATTTTTCGCCGGAAAATCGCCGAGTTCGCCGGAAAAACGACTGGTTCGTCGTTTTAGATCTGAGGGTTTTCAGAACTGGCGGCTTGAAGGTGGTGGTTTAGGAGGAAGACGAAATACGCATTTTCTTTTTTGAGGAAGACAAAGTAGTTTTCTTTTTTGAGGAAGACGAAGTACTGTTTTCTTTTTTGGAAGAAGACTGTGAAAAAAAGAGATACCAATTATCTTCGTCTTTTTTGGTGTTAGCAGGAGACAAGAAGTCAAAAGAATAAAAAAGTTGGTTGCTTTTTTTTTTTTTTTTTAAATAACTTTGGTGTTATTGCACTTTAGTCCCTGAAATTTTGAGGTAATATTATTTCAAGAATTAAAGTTTAACTTTAGATTTTAGACCAATAAAATGACCAAAATACCCCTCACGTGACTAGCACGTGAGGCACTTAACGGGCAAAATTTTGCATCGTTAGTCCAGAGGGATGTATTTGTGCCAACTTTACTAACGGAGGGATGATTTTGTTCCAAAAAAAAGTTTAGGGATGTAAATCGGTTTTTGAGGAAACCACAGGGATGTATTTTGGACTTTTCTCTTGTTTAGAAATGAAACTATAACTTTTGGACTGAATCCAAAACCTTTTGAAAAGTTAGACCAAAAGTGAAATACCAGCAAACCACAAGAACCAAAAATGTAGTTAACTCTTATTTTAATTTACTTTTCATCTTCCAAAGTTGTAAAGGCCGGCTGTTATTTAATTTACTTTTCATCTTCTTCAAAGGGTCATCTTGTTCCTTCTTCCTTTGGTACCTGCAGCAGAAAGAAAAAAAAGCTATCCAAAAACCGATTTCAGAAACCGGGTTTTGTAACCGAATCGGGTTTAACCGGTTTTCAAACCAGACCAACCAAAAAAACTATAACCGGTTATAAAACCACCGGTTTCGGTTTTTATTTCCGGTTCGGTTCATGAACCGGGTTTTTTTTGCATCTCTATCTTCTTCTTCTTCAACATATAGCCAACACAATTGTACCAGTCAAACTTTTTTTTTTTCTTCTCTTTTCTTTCGAATCTAGGATGTGTACTGATAATTTGTATGTATTTTAGAAGGTGTGCACTTATAAATTTGTAGCAACTCTTGAAAAAAACCAAAAAATTACGCTATTAAATTTTTACACAGGGTATGAACGTTCATACTTTGTGTATAAGCTAGATCCGCCCCTCCTTACTAGTACTTACCAACTAAAAATGATAAATGTTAACACTTTTTTTTAATCATATGTAAATCTATAGAAATTCCTTTTACACAAATGCAATATTGAACACGTCACGTCGCACTAGACCGCTTCTATGTGAATTTGACAAAAAAAAAAATTGCGAATAAAGAAAGCAACACGAAACAAAAAAACAAAAAGCAAAAACAAAAAACAAATAAAATAATAATAATAAAATTAAAAGTGAACGCCGTTGCCGGGGATCGAACCCGGGTCACCCGCGTGACAGGCGGGAATACTTACCACTATACTACAACGACTTTGATATTCTTTTTATTCTAATGAATCTACTTTTATATATTTATGGTTAAAATTTTACTCACATTTTTGCTTACAACTTTGGTTACACTGTGTTTGTAAATACGACGATCTGGGTTATCTAGATATAAAAAGAAGAACTGAACATAGTCTTGAAACATATCATCACACCTACTTAATTAGTTGCTTCCAAATTATAGATTGAGATATGAAATCGTTTTTATGGTACACCTCTTTTGGCTTCAATTATAACCAATATAATAGTGTCATTGTAAAAAAAGTTAAAAACTTTTGATATATACTATGCAGAATTTCCATAAGAAAACGAGAAGATGAAAGTTCACGCTTCTAGTTGGATTGTATTTCACTGAGTACACAACGTACACAAGAGTACTCAATCATCACTTTACACTATTAATTCTAGTGTTTTTTGGACATCTTGTCAATATCAGATTTGGTATTCTGATATTGCCGTCTTTCTTTTTTGTGAATAACATGGAAAACTAATTTTAGCTTTAGAGCTAGAGCAAAGTGTTAAATACTGAAACCATAGGTTTAACTTTATTGATAACAAATATTTATAGATTACAATGTAGCATAAACTTAACCTTAATGGACCCTAAGCCCACAGACCAAGCTTGGACCGATTAATCTATTATATGGTGTTGATACAAAAATTGGGCGTTCCTTGTTTGGATTCCTGTTCCCGTATCAATTGAATCTTAATGCTTGAGACCTGCGCACTAAAAGAACAAAAAACACCGTTAGGCTTATCGTGGGATTGTCTCCCATGATTATCCTCCGGCGTGAGAGTAAGTAATCGGTTTTAGGGTTTCAGTGAAGAGTTAGGGTTATGATATGATACATTTAATGAGAGCCGAGATGCCCTATATATACACACGAAATCCTTGTTGGTTTCGTGTTCATTACCCTTCGGCGTATCCCGCCTTATTTGGTCCTTTGATCCTTATCCCATAAATAAGAGATCCTATATCAAGGCCAATAATAGATTTCGGATTTGGGCCGTTGTAAGCCCAAATCTTTATTGTGATAGCCCACGCGTGATGGGCTTGAGTATTGGTCGGGTTCGTGACCCGAATGCGGACTATACGTCATCATATGGCTAATACAAAGTTGATCTTCTTCGAGTACCTTATGTCATTTTACCTGTGATACAAAAGCCCTTTTAATAAAAAAACTTGCAGTAGCCTGATAATATTGTAACCTTTGTAGATTTTGTATACAGAAATTCTTAGATATCTATCATTCAAATTTACAGAGTTAATCAGTTTAATCAGTCCATAAAAAATTTCCAGGTTTCGCTTTGATGTTGTCATCTCATAAGCAACAACGCCCATGCATTGATCATATTATTATTTTCACACAATGCCACATTACACGTTAGGTGCTAATACTGATAGACTTAAAGTGGATCAGTGGATGCACATATGGTTCAATTTAATAATTAGATGTTGACGGCATTTATTGATGTGGTATCATGGATAAGGTGTCCAAGAACCACAAACATAATTGAGACGACGAATCTATGTGGATGAAGGCATGAAGCTATCAGCTAAGACCACATGCTACAAATTTTTCCTTTGGTTTCTTATTCGACCAAAGTTTATGTATAGCATATATATACATGAATAACACCGTCCTTTATTTGGCATCGTTCATTCTTTCTAGCTAATATTAGTATGACATTTTCTGCCTTTATCAAGTAAGAAAGACAGACAATTGTGTGAAATGGAAAACGGCTAAAACGAGACAAATACTATAAACAAATCTTGTCCTAGACGTACAATTGTAGGAAAAAACAGTAACTACAACTGGCTTCTTATTGGGCCTTCAGGGCCTCTATTAGAGGAATCCTTGGGGTCGCCTATTTTAGTTAAAATATACAAGTTTTAAAGCAAACAGTACAGACGACGGTAGCAGGCAAAAGTCAACACCCCCTAAAGGGGGGTAGGGGGTTAGAATAAGATGGGCCTTCAGTTATTTGTCGATTGTGAACCTAATTTATGCATTAAATAAGTTGTTTAGTAAATGTCCCTCAAAGTACAAAGATAGTACATCGGTAGTAACCCTAAATCACACGAGTTAATATTTTAATGAATAAATATTGATTTTTCACCTAATGCCACACAAGAAGTTTTGCACTATAGATAACGACTATATGGTATGAAGATAATGTCAAATAATAGCTAAATGACTTCTTAACAACAAAGGAAATGCGACTAAAAAGTAATTAATTTTTTAATGGATCAACTTGTATAAGTTTAAGTTCGATCTTTCAGAGAGATTAAACCACTCAAGTTTTTTAATTTGGTTCAATATGATGGAATACTTAAAACAAATAATGTAGAACATATCTTTAACCTAATATGTATTTTAATTTTGGGATATAATATATCTAAAGACCATCCAATATTAATTTTTTAATCTATATGATGTTTGTTTATTTATTTATTTATTATTCTTTTTGTGAAAAGGTGAAATATATTAGTTTCAAACAATTTGTACAATTACAAAAACTGACAAATTTGATGATAGACATATCTCGAACACCATGCACCTAACAACAATAGAAATAGTGAGAGACTATCGGTCAATACTTGTTTCACAAACTATAACAACATATTAAGCATTCTAAGACAGAATGCTATATTCACCTTTTTTTCACAAATGCTCTGAGAATATCCTATAACATAGACTACATTTTCTTTTTAATGCCAAACATTCAGCTATTAATCTTGTGCAGTTTGTCATCCTCACACAAATAACAACAGAACATAAAGCATAATCAGGCATCATCATATGTTTAAGATCACTTAGAGCTAGCTCAACCAACGACTAGTTAGAGTTCTAAAACAGAATCCAACTCACATTATAATTGCAGAATCATCCTCACAGATACAATATGGTCTGACAAAGGCATCACCAGTCTTTTAAGCTCTACCAATAGCAACACAAAGTTTAAAGGATATACCAATGTACTGACTACATTTCCTCTTCTATAACTGTAGGTTTTTAATAACATGTCATACATAATTAAACACATAAACATCAAAGCATGGTCGAAGCATAAAGATCAAAACATGTAATTAGTTAACCGAATAATAAATAGTATGCGTACCTCTTGCAATTCTTCAACAAGCAATTAATTAGATGAACCATAATTGGGGTTTATATGGATTAACGAATTGTCCCTTACCGTTTTACAATTCAATCCAAGATACTAACAATAGTGTGTTAGTAACACGTTCTTGTACACATGTACTATAACCGAATTAACAGTAATGCTAGTTAATGAAACACAAAATAATTTTGTTTGGAAAACAAAACCAATCGACCCTTTGGAGGGGTTTGTACGATCGGCTAGAACAAAGGAGACAAGAAAACAAGTTTAGGGTTATGTGTGTGTGCACAAGAGCTGCAAAAGAATGACCCTAAGCCTTGTATATATAGCATGCAAAACTTGGAGGACAAGTTGGTGTGGGATTGGGTTTCCCCAAGCCCAAGCGATCGGCCAAATACCCCTATGGGGTTTTCGGAACCTTCTTTTCTCTATTTTCATCTACAGTCCCTTTATAACGGTCGTTAGTCAATTTCCATAAATTACTTTAACGGTCGTTATTTATTTTGTGTAATTAATAATTAAATATAACCTTTTTATATTAAATTATTAACCATTAATTCTTCATACGTAAAGTATGCAATCCCGTGGTCTCGAGTTCGATCCTAACATACATCTACTAATTTATGTCCATAAAACTAACAGCTCCCACATGGACATATCTTAATAGTGTAATCACATTGGTTAGCGTCTAGCAACACACCAATGCCTAGTACAACTCGAGTAAGGTCTCCTGGAAAAACCTTTTGATGATTCATCATCATTATTATCCTTTTGTTTCTAATACCATGTTAAATAAGGATATGGATCTAAGTCATTCCTTATTTAACTATTTTGTTTCTCGTTGTTTGTGATTGAACAAGATTACCAAATCTTTTGAACATATTCTAGAAAGATCTTGGGCGTGGCCACGCAAACATCTTGTCAACCCCACGACGGGCCCATCAGTATTAAACTCCAAAATAAATTTGAATGAACAAATTCTTTATTGACTACAAGCAAAACCTATAAACTTTGCAATACTTCTAAAAACAATCCTTATAACTACCAGTTACGTATAGCGTTAAATTGTTTCACACTACATCCATGATAGTTCTCTGGTATCTCAAGTTTGAGGATAACTATTCATGATTTACTTAATAACAATATCCATAAAGTATAATCATGTAGTTTGGGATAAGTCCTATATTCAATTCATTGAATATCATGTGAATTTGGTATGTCAACGCATCAATTTACTTTCAAGTATATTTTACCAAAACTCATATTTGTCTTAGTTTAATGATATTCCCATATCATTAATTGACAACGGACGATTTAGAATAACTAATTTATTCACAGATTTAAACATGCAAATATTGGACACAATATTAGAGAATGAAAAATAAACATAACAAATATTTTATTTCATTAAAAGATAATAAATGTTTACAATATCCTTTATCCAATTAAATACTAATCACAGTCATGCATGAAACTACTAGCTAAACGAAGCCCAATGCCATTGGCAAGTTCAGTAAGCTTTTCTTTAGATAAAGCTATAGTGAAAGGATCAGCTAAGTTGTCATCTGTGTGGACTTTCAGTAGATTAATTTCACCTTCGCGGACTTGATCCTGAACATAGTGATACTTCCGTAGAAAATGTCTGGTGCCCTTCATGACTCCAGGTTCATTGGCAAATATGATTGCAGCAGAATTGTCATAATACATATTAATAGGTGATTCAATTGAAGGTATAACACCAAGCCCTGAAATGAATTTCCTAATCCAAACAGCCTCCATTGCAGCTTCCGAAGCAACTATGTATTCAGCTTCTGTTGCAGACATCACTATTTTACTCTGATTCTTGCTCTTCCAGTCTACTGTTCCTCCATTAATAATAAAGAAATAACCCGTCTGAGACTTCGTATCATCTTTATCACAGTGCCAGGACGCATCGCAGAAACCTGTAACATCAAGTTCTGCATCTGGATTTCCACCATACACTCGAAACATATCTTTTGTATTTCTTAGATACTTGAGAATATGTTTAACAGCAATCCAGTGACGTTCACTTGGGTTCTTTTGATATCGACTGGTGATATTTTGAGCGAACGCCACATCTGGCCTTGTGCATCTAACCACATACATGATAGATCCTACAACCGAAGCATAAGGAACTTTACTCATGCATGCCACCTCTGCAGGTGTTGAAACACACATTTCGCTACATAAGCCATGCTTTACTTCTATTGGAAAATATACTTTCTTAGAATTTTGCATATTGAATCTCTTCAATATTTTATCAATGTAAGTACTTTGACTTAATCCAATCAACCATTGTGATCTATCTCTGTAGATCTTGATTCCCAGAATGTATGCAGCTTCCCCTAAATCCTTCATAGAAAAACACTTTCCAAGATATGCCTTAACATTTTGCAAACTTGAAATGTCTTTTCTCATAATTTATATTTCATCAACATATAGGATAAGGAAAGTAACATCACTCCCACTATCTGTGTGATATACACATGGCTCATCAAGATTCCGAGTAAATTCAAACTTTTTGATTTCTTCATCAAATCTCTGATTCCATTGCCTTGATGCTTGCTTCAATCCATAAATGGATCTTTGAAGTTTGCATACACGGTTTGGAAATTGTGGATTCACAAACCCCTCAGGCTGCGCCATATAGATGTCTTCATCTAGGCGACCATTTAAGAAGGCGGTTTTGACATCCATTTGCCAAATCTCATAATCATAGTACGCTGCTATAGCTGTGAGAATCCTAATAGCCTTAATGTCTTCTACAGGAGAAAAGGTCTCCTCGTAGTCAACCCCATAGGTTTGACTAAAGCCTTTAGCTACCAGACGAGCCTTATAGGTGTGTACATTGCCATGCATGTCATTTTTCTTCTTGAAGAGCCACTTACTTCCAACGACTTTAGCATTGGGAGGAAGGTCTACTTCAATCCAGACTTCGTTATCTCTCATGGATTGCATTTCCCCATTCATTGCTACTACCCATTTATCCTTTTCAGGATCATTCATGGCAGCCCTATAAGTAGGAGGTTCTCCAAGATCCCCTAATATAGTTTCCTCAACTTCTACGTTAAGACATAGACGTTCAGGAGCACGTACAGTCCTTGCATACTTACGAATGGGAATAACTTCAGTTGGAGGACCAGACTCTCAGGTTCCACAGGAAGTTCGCTAGTGTTTTCAGAAGGTAATGTATGTTCATGATCATCTTCCAGATCATAAATTCTCCCATTGAATTCTTGAGATATGAGATCCTTTTCAAGAAAGTCTCCATACTTAGCAACAATTACTTTGTTATCAGGTGGGTAGTAAAAGTAGTAACCTATCGTTTCCTTTGGGTATCCTACAAAGATACACTTTACAGATCTTTGTTGGAGTTTATCTGCTGAGTCACGTCTTATATACGCCTCACAACCCCAGACCTTTAAATAAGACAAGTTAGGAGCTTTACCATTCCATATTTCATATGGTGTCTTGTCAACCTTCTTGGTGGGAACCATATTTACAATACGAACAACAGATTCTAAAGCTTAATCCCAAAAAGATAATGGAAGAGTTGTAAGATTAAACATTGATCACACCATGTCTAGCAATGTACGATTTCTTCTCTCAGATACACCATTTTGTTATGGAGTATATGGAGATGTGAGATGCTGAACAATTCCATTCTCAACTAAATAATCTTTAAACTCTTGGCTTAGGTATTCACCGCCTCTATCGGATCGAAGAGCTTTAATCTTCTTTCCAAGTTGCAATTCTACTTCTACTTTGAAAACCTTAAATATTTCAAACACCTCATGTTTATGTTTAAGTAAATAAACATAACCATAACGGCTGAAATCATCTGTAAAGGTTAAGAAGTAGCTAGCACTGTAACACCCCAACCCGACAAGGGTAAAGATGTCACACTAATGGTTTCATATCAGATCAAAACAAAGCATACATTATAGTAATACAAGGAATCTCAAATGTTACAACTGAAATACTGAAATTACAAGGTTACAAATGCGAATACAAATGCTAACAATATAATAACTTCTAATCATCTCTAAGCCAAAATAACTATCAAGTCTTCTAAGTCCAAAAGTCTCTTCACTCATACCCATCTTCCAACTAAAATCTGCCGCAGGAAAAGAAATGCGGCTGAGCTTCGAGAGCTCAGTAAACAGATATAACGATAACGAGTAGTAGAATAATGAATAATAATAACAGTATGAATAAATCAGAGTTAAGCATCAGTATGTAGTAGCAGTAATGAAAGATAAAGAGTAAAGGTGTAGGAAAACAGTAATCCTCTACGAGCCCAGTATCAGTAATCAGTAACAGTAATCAGTATAATCATGTAGAGGGGAGACCTCTCAGTAATCAGTAAATATGAGGGGATTCCTCAATAATGGGTGGAGTAGCTAGCTCCCAGAGTGTGAAAGACGTGTATCGCACACACCATCAGTCACCAGTAATACAGAAATCAGTAATCAGTAACAGTAACAGTTCTAGGATGCATCCATACGCCCCTGGTGGCCATAAACCTCCCAACACACCAAATAAAATACAGAAAAAGGGACGGAACAGGTCATCACTCTCCTGCCCTAGAGTCAAGCCATCGGTGCATCAATGACATGGTCATGAAACCCTCATGACTAGTTATGGCTCGTAGTATCAAACTGTGGGTCAGTGGTCAAGTATTAGTATTCAGTATTCAGTTTAGTTTCATAGGTCAATATCCATTTCAGTATATCAGAAAGTTCATATCAGATGGTTCAGTAACAGAAGGGTCAATATCAGTAGGTTCAATATAAGAAAGGTTCAGTATCATTAGGTCAATGTCAAAGGTTCACAATATCATGAAACAAGAAACATGGCAGTGAATCAGAAATCAGAAATGAGACGAAGGCACCTTACTAAAGAAAGGCAGAATATCTGTACCTTGACGAAAGCAAACAAACACCAAGGATGATCACAAAAGGGATGACAACTACTCCCACTTCACCGGATCTACACGAATGTGATAATCAAGTATTATTTTATGTTCATATAAATCAGGTTACTTATTTAGTCGGCTTTCCATTTTTAGTAACTTTTCATTTTTAGGAACTTTCTATTTTTAGTAGCCTGCCATATTTAGTAAGTTTCCGATTTAATAGCTTTTAGGGTTATAAATAACAATTTAGTAAACTTAAAGGCTTAATATAACCAACATTATATTTTAGGGGTTAATATGACAACTTTTAATAGTTTAGGGTCTAAAGCGTAAATTACATAATTATACTACAAATTCTTATATTTTGCATATTTTGCATATTTAGCACATCACTATATGATGGGTCATTGTATTTCATGCCATAAATCCTCATACAATGACACAAATCATGGACGTTAACTTTAGGACCCATCTGTTACTTATATTACATATAGTATTTCATGACAACCTTTCTTCTCCATATGCTATACTAACATAGTATTACCGAAACCAGACGTACACACAGTCACACGTACATAGCTTTCATACTTATCTATTTTTGACGTTAAGTTAAATATCATGTGCATGCATGATAAACCCATTCTCGTTTACATATTACATCTACATTCGTTCCTATAGCTTTTTTTTTTTTATTTTTTTTTCGATTCCGACTCGGTTCTTATAATATAATTATTATTATTTTCTTATGTAATTATATATATGCCATGCATGTGATTATATATAACCAAAGTTGTTATTAAAAGCTACAACTGATATCTTGTATCTATCATGCATGTTCATGTTCTTTTTTTTTTATATAGATTTTCCAATGGCCTGATGTAGCAGCATACAAAATTAGATATGATTGACCCAAGACGTTTAGTTATTCAACCTTGTGTAATTAGCTATTTAATGAAATAAAAGACCAGGTGCTCGATCATATACAAGTTGTGTTCAATATATTTACGTGTCAAATATATAAATTTACTTATCGTGTATCTTTCATTAACGAAACTGAAGCAGGTTGTGAGGTCATATATACGCTGAAGAACAAGTTGGACAAATTACACGAACATCAAAACGGACTAGGGGATACCTCAAGGCGAATTTAACGGGACGAATGAGGAACACAAGCACCAAAGCTAAACTCTTTCAAGCCATAGCCAAAACCAAAACCACACACGAGTCACACCCGCGATCAAGACAAACTAGAACATAAGAACCAGGGCCAAAATCCTCTTCGAACCGAGACCAATGTCACACGAACCAAGCCCGAAGAATCAACGAAATACTCTTTGAACCGACGTGTACCTCGATCACAAACTTCCTTGTCGACTTCTGTTTTAGGAGGATAACAAGTGGATCGGTTTAGTTGTTTGAATGTATGGCGTGTGTATTTTGTCTCTAGCTTTGGATTGGTGCAATGAGATGAGTATGAAGGTGTGATATACAGTTCAAGAATTAAAGTAAAACGTGTGCATATATTTGGCATGACCGTGTTTTGTTGCTAAGTAAATAAGGGAACATGAATCTTTTAATTTGAAGGGATATCTCCTTGGTCTTATCTTCTAATACGTGTGAAGGGTATTGATATAATGTGTATACGGTTTAATGTAGCTAAAGAAAGTGTGTAAGTACCATTGAAATCAAGTAGTGTATTGTTTATATTAAGTTAGGATTAGAGTTTATATTATGTAGTTTTATTATAATGTATAGTTTAAGATGTCATATTATTAATAGTTCAACTTAGGTTAAAATTTGAAATGGAGCAAAATATATTATTCAAATATTTCGGGTTTTACAACTCTTCCCCTCCAAAAGAAAAATTTTCGTCCTCGAAAATTGAAGTGAAACGAAACGGAATACCAACGGACCGTGAACGGAAATGTGAATGACTTGTTTCTCATGACTCTATCTTGTTGATCAAAATAGCTTCGGCTTTCTCAGAAAAGACATACCATAATGAATCCGGATCAAAAGAATAAAATACCAAACGTAACAGATGATAATCGTATCCTCTCAGGAGAGATACAGGAATTTCGTAGGATTTGTCGGGTATGCCGTTCACCGAATTTGATTAGACAGATCAGATGAGAACGTACAGAAATTAGACTGCCGATAACATCAATTGACAGAGAGTTCCACAACAGAACCTAAGATAGTTATCAGAAGTACAGAGATCAGCAGAACGTGTGACGAGAATCCAGACGTATCAAATCGTATAACGGTGAAAGCAGATTACGCGTATAGGCAGAACGAACCTAAAGTCTCAATCAGATATCAGAAATTCTAAGGTTTCTAAGGCACTCCTCGAAATGTCCTATGATCACAATAAGTGCACGTTATATGATGTAAGTATTATCACGTTGGCCAGACGTCATAATACTAGCATCATATAAATATGCCCTCATGATGACCATACTTTATCTCAAGTCGTGAAAAATCAACTTATCTAACCAACTAACAGTCCTTCTATACCTTAGGGTTGGTCCGAATCGATCATCATTACAAATTCAAAATCAGAGAAACAGAACGTACAAATAACGTAACGGAATTAGTAAGCATCAATGAAGTATGTCGTCCAAAGCGTCAGGTCTTCCACAATACATCAAAATTCTCATGACAAAACCGTCATCCAACATACGCAGAAAGAATACTAAACGGAAATACTAATGGAGAACCCGAATCATTCAAAGGATCTTAGCATCAGGTAACGGGAGCTTAAGTGGGTTAAGCAGAAGTGAACACGCCCTCAATAACTTCATCCTTCACGAAATCAACTCATCCAACCACAAATGATCATTCCAAAATCGTCCATTCGAATACATGATTTCAAAATCTCTTCCAAGTCTGAGTAGTCTGTCTACGCTTGTCCATCTGCTCATACGGTGAGAAGGGATGATAAACTTGAGTCTGGTCCTTCAAGCCTTCGGCACTTCTTCTTGACACTGTGGTGTGGAACGTAAATCTCTGACATGGTCACTGTGCATCTTCCATTCGCGAGTCTGCTTCTGCTCTCAATTCATCTTAGTACAACTAAAATAAATAGAGAAGCAAGACTGCGTGTCTTTGACAGGTCTTCTAGCACAGTTCGAAATTCGCCAACTCAAACTGCTGTCGTCACCGGATGCCTGGTAGTGTTGTCTGCTACAATCTCTGAACGCCAATCAAATCTACTCCTCCAGAACAAAGGGTCGTTCTACTTAATATGAAGATGATCTACATGTTCCTCGTTCGTCTCTGAGCACAAACACACTGTCATACTATGACGATTGTCCAAATACTCTCGAAGGCATGATTCAATTAGCCAATACAATTGGCATTATTTAAAACTCGTAATGGTCACAACGAGTACGAAAACAACTTCATGAATCGTTTCAGGGAAAACTTCACATCACCTATCTTCCTCTTCATGCATAAAACTGAAATGCTTCACAGAGGTTACTCTCAGTTAGTCATCTCCTTTCTTAGAAGTTTTTGTGGTTGCTTCTTCAGTCCTTCAAACACTAAGTGAGGCCGTCTGATACGGAGTTTTAAAGATAGACCAAATCAATCATTGATACGCGGAAATGGATAATGATTACGGATAGTGATACGGTTAAGTTCACGATGGTCGATACGCCGCCGCATACTTTTCTCTTTCTTCTTCATACCAACAGGAGTATCCAAAGAGAAACACTGAGGTGAACAAAATCATATTCCATCAGCTCCTTCAATCTCTCAACTTTTATGGCACCATGGTTTCGTCAACTGAGATCAGTTCAATGCCAACTTTACTTCCCAAGCAGGAGGGAATACCAAGAGGTTCATCAGAGAACATTGGAAAATTTTCGTACAACAAAATATTTCCAATGCCAGAGCTTCCCAAGGGTGGATACCAATAGGTGTCAGGAGAAACTTGACAATCAAATGAGGTCGGGATATGTGTTTTCATAGCAACATTAATCCTAACAGATTTAAGTGGTTGAGAGTCATCATAACAAAAGTAGGGTGAAGCAGATTGTTAAAGGTTACATTTCAGATACGGTAGTCTATGGTAGCTTTACGAAGAGCCATCCAATCCATAACCAAAAGACCTCAAGGTCAATTATATCAAGAGTAAACAGATCCGTAGAACGGATACGGTCGTTAAACCAGACGGATAGTTCATATATCAGAGTCAAGTACAGGGTTCATCGGAGTGTTGAGATAGATAAGTGAACAGTTCAAGGTGTTGGAATTTTGTTTAGCTTTTTAGCATAAGGGGCAGGTAGGATGTGTATCATTGGTAATACGAACATCGTATAACTGTCAAAAGTATGGAATATTAGTTATCAGCATCATCATGCTCAGTTAACAATTCCGTATTGAGATAGTATTTACATCATGTCCTTCCAAAGGAACTGATCGGCAAACAAAGTTCATCATTCGAAGGGAGGGAACAAATCTCCATATATTCATGGTTAATAATTACTAGAGTTCTCATAGGAGTTGTAATGGATTATGCAGAGTTAAGTATTATCAGATGATACATTTATATCCAGCATAAGTAATGAATTCACAGAATGTGTCAATCACATTATGGTCGAATGACCTTCGGGATGGTCGGAAAGGTATCAAACTATTTATCAAACAGATCGGAGTTGGAGATCAAAATCAGAAGGTGGAACTTAAATGGTGTAAGGTATCCATGTAGTTCCCGAGGTATTCCAAACTTACCTGGTTATTAAGCTTAGGTTGCGAAACTTTCTAGCTTCTGAAACAAATGTTCTTATAAGGCATAGCTAAAGGCAGAGGCACGAATCAGAGTGATGCGAAAGCAATGCTACTTACATAGGTGTCCTAGTCTACCCATTCCTCACCGGTTATAACTTATGTTCCTATGGGGAGATCCTAAAGCAAATTCTCAAAGGTTATCTTATGAGCGCCTACAGTGGAAACTCAATGGTCCAAACTTCACAGGTCAAGGTTTAATGTACTACAAGTCGCAGCCTGGGCTTTGATACCATAATTGTAACACCCCAACCCGACAAGGGTAAAGATGTCACACTAATGGTTTCATATCAGATCAAAACAAAGCATACATTACAGTAATACAAGGAATCTCAAAGGATACAACTGAATTACAGTAATACAAGGAATCTCAAAGGTTACAACTGAAATACTGAAATTACAAGGTTACAAATGCGAATACAAATGCTAACAATATAATAACTTCTAATCATCTCTAAGCCAAAATAACTATCAAGTCTTCTAAGTCCAAAAGTCTCTTCACTCATACCCATCTTCCAACTAAAACCTGCCGCAGGAAAAGAAATGCGGCTGAGCTTCGAGAGCTCAGTGAACAGATATAACGATAACGAGCAGTAGAATAATGAATAATAATAACAGTATGAATAAATCAGAGTTAAGCATCAGTATGTAGTAGCAGTAATGAAAGATAAAGAGTAAAGGTGTAGGAAAACAGTAATCCTCTACGAGCCCAGTATCAGTAATCAGTAACAGTAATCAGTATAATCATGTAGAGGGGAGACCTCTCAGTAATCAGTAAATATGAGGGGATTCCTCAATAATGGGTGGAGTAGCTAGCTCCCAGAGTGTGAAAGACGTGTATCGCACACACCATCAGTCACCAGTAATACAGAAATCAGTAATCAGTAACAGTAACAGTTCTAGGATGCATCCATACGCCCCAGGTGGCAATAAACCTCCCAACACACCAAATAAAATACAGTCAGGGATGGAACAGGTCATCACTCTCCTGCCCTAGAGTCATGCCATCGGTGCATCAATGACATGGTCATGAAACCCTCATGACTAGTTATGGCTCGTAGTATCAAACTGTGGGTCAGTGGTCAAGTATCAGTATTCAGTATTCAGTTTAGTTTCATAGGTCAATATCCATTTCAGTATATCAGAAAGTTCATATCAGATGGTTCAGTAACAGAAGGGTCAATATCAGTAGGTTCAATATAAGAAAGGTTCAGTATCAGTAGGTCAATGACAAAGGTTCACAGAAACAACGAACATGGCAGTGAATCAAAAATCAGAAATGAGACGAAGGCACCTTACTAAAGAAGGGCAGAATATCTGTACCTTGACGAAAGCAAACAAACACCAAGGATGATCACAAAAGGGATGGCAACTACTCCCACTTCACCGGATCTACACGAATGTGATAATCAAGTATTATTTTATGTTCATATAAATCAGGTTACTTATTTAGTCGGCTTTCCATTTTTAGTAACTTTCCATTTTTAGGAACTTTCTATTTTTAGTAGCCTGCCATATTTAGTAAGTTTCTGATTTAATAGCTTTTAGGGTTATAAATAACAATTTAGTAAACTTAAAGGCTTAATATAACCAACATTATATTTTAGGGGTTAATATGACAACTTTTAATAGTTTAGGGTCTAAAGCGTAAATTACATAATTATACTACAAATTCTTATATTTTGCATATTTTGCATATTTAGCACATCACTATATGATGGGTCATTGTATTTCATGCCATAAATCCTCATACAATGACACAAATCATGGACGTTAACTTTAGGACCCATCTGTTACTTATATTACATATAGTATTTCATGACAACCTTTCTTCTCCATATGCTATACTAACATAGTATTACCGAAACCAGACGTACACACAGTCACACGTACATAGCTTTCATACTTATCTATTTTTGACGTTAAGTTAAATATCATGTGCATGCATGATAAACCCATTCTCGTTTACATATTACATCTACATTCGTTCCTATAGCTTTTTTTTTTATTTTTTTTTCGATTCCGACTCGGTTCTTATAATATAATTATTATTATTTTCTTATGTAATTATATATATGCCATGCATGTGATTATATATAACCAAAGTTGTTATTAAAAGCTACAACTGATATCTTGTATCTATCATGCATGTTCATGTTCTTTTTTTTTTTTATATAGATTTTCCAATGGCCTGATGTAGCAGCATACAAAATTAGATATGATTGACCCAAGACGTTTAGTTATTCAACCTTGTGTAATTAGCTATTTAATGAAATAAAAGACCAGGTGCTCGATCATATACAAGTTGTGTTCAATATATTTACGTGTCAAATATATAAATTTACTTATCGTGTATCTTTCATTAACGAAACTGAAGCAGGTTGTGAGGTCATATATACGCTGAAGAACAAGTTGGACAAATTACACGAACATCAAAACGGACTAGGGGATACCTCAAGGCGAATTTAACGGGACGGATGAGGAACACAAGCACCAAAGCTAAACTCTTTCAAGCCATAGCCAAAACCAAAACCACACACGAGTCACACCCGCGATCAAGACAAACTAGAACATAAGAACCATGGCCAAAATCCTCTTCGAACCGAGACCAATGTCACACGAACCAAGCCCGAAGAATCAACGAAATACTCTTTGAACCGACGTGTACCTCGATCACAAACTTCCTTGTCGACTTCTGTTTTAGGAGGATAACAAGTGGATCGGTTTAGTTGTTTGAATGTATGGCGTGTGTATTTTGTCTCTGGCTTTGGATTGGTGCAATAAGATGAGTATGAAGGTGTGATATACAGTTCAAGAATTAAGGTAAAACGTGTGCATATATTTGGCATGACCGTGTTTTGTTGCTAAGTAAATAAGGGAACATGAATCTTTTAATTTGAAGGGATATTTCCTTGGTCTTATCTTCTAATACATGTGAAGGGTATTGATATAATGTGTATACGGTTTAATGTAGCTAAAGAAAGTGTGTAAGTACCATTGAAATCAAGTAGTGTATTGTTTATATTAAGTTAGGATTAGAGTTTATATTATGTAGTTTTATTATAATGTATAGTTTAAGATGTCATATTATTAATAGTTCAACTTAGGTTAAAATTTGAAATGGAGCAAAATATATGATTCAAATATTTCGGGTTTTACAAGCACCTTTCCTTGACATATGTCTAAGTGGTCCACACACATCAGTATGTATTAAACCAAGTAGATCAGAAGCCCTTTCCATACGATTATGAAAAGGTTTCTTTGTCATCTTCCCAGATATACAAGACTCACATTTATCAAATGATTCATCATTGATACTTTTCAAAAGCCCATCGTGTTGTAGCTTTTCCATGCGAGTCTTGCCTATATGAGCAAGTCTACTGTGCCAAAGGTAAGAAGAATTCAAGTCTGACTTTATTCTCTTAGTAATGCTAAACATCGAATTATTTTTATTGGATACATTATCAAACACGTCAATCTCAAACACACCATTCAGAGCAATAACATTAAAATAAAAAATACAATTTAAAGAAACAGAAATTCCATTACTAGTGATAGTGTGAATAAAACTAAGATCCAACAATAAAGAAAAGGAAACAACACCTCTAATAATAGAAGGTGCATAATAACAATTATTTAATGACAGTACTAAGCCCGAAGGAAAAACTAAATTAAACACTCCTATGGCTTCAACAGCTGCAGGTGCTCCATTTCCCACGTGCAGATATTCCTCCCCATAGGCAAGCTTCCTTTCAACTCTAAAGTGTATTACATATGTGAATACCACATCCAGTATCATATACCCAGGAATTAATTTTATGATTTTGAGTAAATAATTCAATCATAAATAAGTTACCTGAAGTGCTGGCGACCTGCCGAGACTTCTTGTTCTTATTTGCTCCCAACTCTTCGAGATAAAGTGGACAGTTCCTCTTCCAGTGACCCACTACATGACAGTAGTGGCAAGCCTGATCCTTCTTGGGATTCTCTTTCTTCTTAGGAGGATATTTCTTAGGTTCAGGTTGATAGGCCGTAACTTGTTTACCCTTATCACCTTTACCTTTACCTTTACCCTTCTTATTCATTTGCGGTTTTGGCTTGTTAATCCTACCGCCCTGAATAGCAAGTACTTGGGTTGTAGGAGCCTTTTGTGGTAATCCTTTCTCGTAAGTCAATGAGCAATGCATGCAATTCACTCACTGTCTTCCCCACGCAGTGCATATTGAAGTTTTGCACAAAACCACTAAATTCCTTATTCAGGGATCTATTGATTAAGTTAACAGCAATATCTACTGCATAGGGTTTGCCAAGTGCCTCTAGTTGGTCCATGTAACCTTTCATTTCCAACACATGTGCACTTACAGGTTTACCATTGGCCTTCTTACAGCTGTGAAGAGCATCGATCAAATCATAAATTTCAACAGCTTGAGGTTTCTCAAACATATGTCTAAGTTCGTTGAGCATGTCATAAGGGAAAAAAAATTCTCAAACTGCTTTTGTAAAGCAGGTGTCATCATTCCCAACATCATGCAAGCCACATCATTATGTTTCTTATATTCAACTTTCCACTCTGCTTTTTCCGCATCAGATGCATTAGCAGCAGGTTCAGCAGGACAAGGTTTATACAAATATTCCATTTTCTCAGCTACTCGCAAGACAATCTTGAGTGATCGAAACCAGTCATTGAAATTTTGTGAGCCAGTCAATTTTTCTTGCTCAAAGAAAGTTTTGAACGCAGAACTCAAAGTAGTGTTATCGTTTTGAGCCATTTCTACATAAAAAGGTTCAAATATTAGTATTTTCGATAATACAATTTTTTAAGAAAATAAAATACGTAAGAAAATATTCATATAACCATAGAATTTTCTTGAAAACTAGGATCCAAATTAACATAGTTTCATTACATCAGTTGATCAGCTAGTAATGAAAGTATAAAATAAGGTAATCTGTCGAACAATAATTGGCTAACAATTTCCAATTCCTAGATCATTATGGGATTTACATTGCCAAACCTAGTTGCAATGTAAGCATGTTTTATCCCCATCTAATGCCTTGAGTTATAGCTCTCACTAAACAACTCAATTAAGTCGTCTAATTTAAAGAACTGCAAATGTGTCCAGTTGAGCTCTCACACAACATGAAAATTTACCTTTCCATTGCAATCTAGCTAAGTTCTCACATAACGTAAATTGCAACTTCAAGTGTTCTTTTAATTAGATGGCATAAACTTAAATTTTAAGGGTACTAGTTTTGATGTGTATAATAAAAAATATGTACGAAGAAGCATGCATACAACTTCGTATCATAAGTTTTAATAAAAACCTTTTTATTAACCAATTCAGTAAGATCAAATTAACCAAGTTTTAATTGAGGTATTGGATGAACCAATCAAAGAATTACCTATAATTATCGCCCACTATATCGTACTACTATCGGAGTCAAAAGACCCAAGTGATTCGGATAATTACCACAAAGTGGTGCGTGGAATTGAGGTCAATTCACCCTTAAGGTGATTTTGTACATATAAAATAGTCGTACTAGGTAGCTCCAATTTGACGCACAAAGGAGCGGAGAAACAAAGGTTAGCTTAAAGCCATTAAAAACCCGTTTCTTTAAGGTCACAATTTAATGCGTACCCTCCTTATACCCCTCATACAGTTTGTCAAATTGGGTGAGCCTTTCTTACTCTTTGGTACAAAACTCATCAATCAATTAAAAGCTTTAGTTTTTGACTCTTAAAAACATTTCATAAATTATAAAACTTGCTAGTCTCGCCTGGGAGCGAATTACCATGCGAAGCGAACCAATATCGGCACATGAGACCTTGCAAGATTCATAATTTATACACAAATCAAGTTTCACCATTATTTAGTCCGTATTATTTTTCTATTCAAAATTACCATTTTGTTTACAACATGTCAAACAATAAACAAAACAACTAATAATAAAAAATAAACAACTAAATAATATACACATAACATAACAATTAATATGTGAAAACATGTAGCCACACACAAACTTTATTTGATAAAACCTATTAATAATCAATTCTAGGTTTATAATGCATATATTTAACTAAGGCTCTCACTTACAAAGGCAAGTGAACCACATGCATCGACGTATCGATTGCGTAAACCATAGCTAAATATATACCACATAGCACACAATTGATTCATTAATTATATTGAGTTCTTCCCCAATTCAAAAATTATCAATAAATAAACATGTGAATAATAACTTAACTATTAATTCATATAGACAATAATTCCATGACAAAACATGCATGTTCCATCATGGATTTTCATAACAATTATAACACGTTGTCACAAGATCGCATACAATTAACACGTAATTATATTATGCTATCCTAGGGTTACTAATCCAATTAATAAACAAAACTAATTTATTATTTTTATTAACTAAGGGCAATCACCCCCCCCCCCCCCTAAATTTACGGTTTCGAATTATTTAAAAACCCTAAAATTTGACATATATATTAAACACAATACAAGATTCGTTTTTTTACGTGTTTCGGTAATTAGTTACATATTCATACAAGGATCGTGATGCCACTGTAGGTTTTTAATAACATGTCATACATAATTAAACACATAAACATCAAAGCATAGCGGAAGCATAAAGATCAAAACATGTAATTAGTTAACCGAATAATAAATAGTATGCGTACCTCTTGCAATTCTTCAACAAGCAATTAATTAGATGAACCATAATTAGGGTTTATATGGATTAACGAATTGTCCCTTACCATTTTACAATTCAATCCAAGATACTAAAAATAGTGTGTTAGTAACACGTTCTTGTACACATGTACTATAACCGAATTAACGTTAATGCTAGTTAATGAAACACAAAATAATTTTGTTTGGAAAACAAAACCAATCGACCCTTTGGAGGGGTTTGTACGATCGGCTAGAACAAAGGAGACAAGAAAACAAGTTTAGGGTTATGTGTGTGTGCACAAGAGCTGCAAAAGAATGACCCTAAGCCTTGTATATATAGCATGCAAAACTTGGAGGACAAGTTGGTGTGGGATTGGGTTTCCCCAAGCCCAAGCGATCGGCCAAATACACCTATGGGGTTTCCGGAACCTTCTTTTCTCTATTTTCATCTACAGTCCCTTTATAACGGTCGTTAGTCAATTTCCATAAATTACTTTAACGGTCGTTATTTATTTTGTGTAATTAATAATTAAATATAACCTTTTATATTAAATTATTAACCATTAATTCTTTATACGTAAAGTGTGCAATCCCGTGGTATCGAGTTCGATCCTAACATACATCTACTAATTTATGTCCATAAAACTAACAATAACAACTATCCATATACTATCTCACATAAAAGCTATTCAGAGAGAGGCTTCATCAAATGTATTAAGGTCACAGAAAACTTTACATACTGAAAACAGATACATAATCACTCCATATACCAACAATGATTTGAGAGCACCACAACTTCTTTATAGGAAATTTCTCATACACAATAGCAAACTATCCTTATGATAATTACTCTTCATTACTAAAATGACATCCAAAACCATATGAAGTTTTTCCATCTTTCATGGCACACTAAATAGGAAGAGGAAAACCATTTATAGTAGAAAATTTCCTTATCAAGGTACATAGTTAACCCAGAATCTTTCTGGGGTCGTATCCTTAAAGGTTTGTATTTTCCAAGGGGGAATTTTGTAACAGCTAGTAAAGGATCTCATCCTTCTTGGTTGTGGCAAAGTCTCCTCCATGGTTGAGATATCCTCCTTCAAGGTATCCGATGGCAGGTAGGGAACGGTGAAAATATTTCATTTTGGACACAAAAGTGGGTGCCGTATAACTCTGACTTTTTCATTCGTGAGCCTCGGGGTCCTTTCACAAACGCTTCCAAAGTTTCAGATTTCATTGTTGACGGGGAATGGGATTATTGCAAATTACAACACTACCTTCTTCCTAGGGAAGCTGATTTTGTCTCACAAATCCCCATTTCTAATACGTCCGAGGAAGACAAGCTTCTTTAGCATTATGAAAATAAAGGAAATTATTCTGTCCGCTTAGGATATCGACAAGCTTTGCTATTCAAAGAAAAGGGCATGAATCATGCTTCTTCATCTTCCAATCCTACAGGTGTGTTTTGGAAACTAATTTGGCGACTGAATGTTATTCCAAAGATTAAACTCTTTTTGTGGAAAGCATGTTCAAACGCCCTTGCTACACGCGACGGGTTGTTTCGATGGAATTGTGTTCCTTCACCGCTTTGCACCATATGTCAAACAACGCCAGAGACTATAGAACATTTGTTGTTTGAATGTGAGTGGACAAAACCTATCTGGTTTGGCTGCTCTTTGGGCCTTCGTCTTGACGAAAGTTTAGGTAATCTAACTGATCACATTAACTCCTTATTATTCCATTTAAAAATAGGAACCACTCGTATTAACTTCCTTTCTACATTTGCCTCTGTGGCGTGGTCAATATGGAAGGCCCGTAACCGTTTTATTTTTGAGCAATCAGTGCTAGATCCTTCTCAAGTTATCGTGGAAGCCCAAGTTAATGATAGTGATTTTGAGAGAGTGCATTGCTTTGATCCTGCCACAGATGTGTCCAATATGAGCGGTGTTTCGCAAGAAAGTTCACCTAAGTGGATCCCCCCCACTTCAAACATAGTGAAGCTAAATTGTGACACCTCTTTTAATGCTTCGAATGCTGCTTCAAGTATCGTTGCCCGTAACTCAGTAGGGTCATTGATTTCTTGTTTTGGCAAGAAATGGCGATGTGAATCTGCTCTCGCTGCTGAACTTCAAGCCATTCAATCATCGTGTATTTTTGCTGCAAACAAAGGCTGGTTTAACGCTATTATTGAATCTGATTCACAATCTACCATTACGCTTGCTACATCGGAAAATATCCCTCCTTGGGTGCTTTTGGCTCTTATTATGGACATTCGCTATTGGATATCTCATATGAAATTCCAGCTTTTATGGATGTAACACCCCAACCCGACAAGGGCAAAGGTGTCACATATACGGATTCTTATCAGAACAAACACAGACATTTGACATAAATAATACAATGAAAATCCAAGGTTTACAACTGAAATCAGAACTACAAGCTTTACATTACAAAATTTCTATGTCTAATATAAGGTTCTTCTAGTCATCTTCCAAAAGCTAATGAAGTCTTCTAAAGTCAACACTTTTCACCCAAATCCCAGCTTCCAACTAAACCTGCCGCGGGAAAAGAAACGCGGCTGAGCTACACGAGCTCAGTGAACAGATATAACGGTAACAAACAATAATAATGAAATAGGGAAGATGGAAGGAATCGTACATGATGTAATAATAGATGAGAGGAAGTATGAAAGTTATACAGTGATATCAGAAAACATGGATAGTATCATGAGTAATGGTGAGGTAATCAAAAGATCCCATCAAGCCCAAACATACCAAGCCCAGTACAGAGATAAGTCCAGAATCATGTCATAGGGTGTCAGTAATGAAAGGTGAAGGTCATAAGTCTATAAGGTGCATGGAAAACAGTAATCCTCTACGAGCCCAGAAACAGTAACTTGTAACAGTAGCAGTACCAGTAACAGTATCAGTATAATCATGTAGAGGGGAGACCTCTCAGTAGCCAGTAATCATGAGGGGAGTCCTCAACAGTAAGCGGAGTGATCAGCTCCCAGAGTGTGAAAGACGTGTATCGCACACACCATCAGTCACCAGAAATAATATATCATGTAACAGGTCAGGTCAGGTCAAGTCTAGGATGCATCCATACGCCCCAGGTGGCCAGAGTCTGCCTCTACGTAAATCATAATCATAACAGGGACGGGATAGGTCATCACTCTCCTACCCTAGAGTCATGCCATCGGTGCATCGACTGACATGGACATGAAACCCTCATGCCTAGTGAGTGGCTCGTAGTATCAAACTGTGGGTTAAGGTCAGGTATCATGTATCATGTGTCAGGTGTCATGCATCAGAAATCAGTATCATGTATCAGGTATCAGTATCATGTATCAGGTATCATGCATCAGAAATCAGTATCATGTACTAGGTATCAGGTTCAAGTATCAGGTGTCAGGTCCAAGTTTCGGGTGTCAGGTGGTCCAGGTCATGATTTATATCAGGGTTCAAGACAGGAGATAAATCAGGAAGTTCACATCAGAGGATTCAATATCAGGAAGGTCAAGTACCAGAAGGTTCATGTCAATTTATTAAAATAATCCTTTTAAAATAAAGTGGTCTTTAAATCAGTTTTCATAATGAAAGTCTTTTAAAGAAATTTTCAAAACCTCTTCATGTATAATTTAGAAAAGTAGTTATAAAATCCTATGAACCTTCAAGTATCTACGGGTCTTAAATATTCAGGTTACCAGGTGATGAAACGGGTCATGCCAACTGTCAAAAGAAACATAGTAGGATTCAAGACATGGTTTAGAACAAAGGATCAGGACAGGAGTTCAAACAAGGGTTCAAGTTGAATGGTTCATATCAAATATTTCAAGGTTCAAGTCAGGGTTTATAGTAAGGTTCATGACAAATCATTATAAGAAAACAAGCAAGGTTCACAGAACAAGGAAGCATAAAAATGAACCAGAAATCAGAAAAATGAGACGAAGGCACCTTACTAGAGAAGGGCAGAATATCTGTACCTTATTAGGAATGCAAAAACAGAAATAGAAGCACGAACAGATCAGGATCTCTCCTTCTTCACACCTAGAGGAATAGAAGACGGAATTACAGAAGATTCTAGTCAGATTACCATTTTGGTTTTCCTTTACTTTTTAATAACTTTCTATTTTAGGCAGGTTTCCTCATTTGGCACATTTCCATACTTTAGGGTTTCACATGTAATTCTTCCAAAGTTAAAGGTCAAATATGTAATTATCACATTCATTCTTTTTAATCCTTCATTTATTCAGAATGTACGTCTTCAATACTTCAAGTTTGCCAAATTACATTTTATACCCCTTAGTTTACAAAATTTCCATTTAAACCCCTTAATTCATAATTTTACACTTTAAATCCTTATCTTATCCATAATTACCAAACAAGCCTCATATTTTATCAAAATACAGAATATAACTTCAGAATTACTTATTGTACGAATCCAGCCCCTCAAGTTTCAGAAATTACACATTTAGTCCCTTAAGTTTACAAAACTTATAATTTAAATCATAATTCTATATTAATTACATATTAAGCCCATAAATACTCAAATTTACCCAAAACACTTTTAATATCATAATTTACCCAGAATAACTTCAACTTTCCAGAATTTACACTTTTAGTCCCTCTAGTTTAATTAATTACAAATCATACCCTTTAATTACCATTAATTCATTATCTTGCAATATTTACACATAGGACCCTCAAGTTATATTTTTCCCACATTGTACCAGAACTAAATAATATTTTAAAAATAACCCATGAGTTTCAAAAGTTACAAAACACACCCTTGTGATTTAATTTCAAATCGGATTACCACTTTTAATTATCAAATTCAAACCCTAACAAACCCAATCATAAAACAATCATTGAATAATCTTTGAACACATTTAATTGACCAGATCCAAGCCCCAAAATGCTAACCCTAATGCCCGATCCATTTTATTTGATTTATTCTTCACTTTTCACAAAACCCGGTTTTAAATTAATTCTCCAATAATTCATTTAAGCTTCTATAAATCAAACACATATTTTTCAAAAGTTATATGATGATGTTAGAACCCAGAAAAATTAAATACCCAACCCAGAAAAATCGTTTCTTATATTTTAGATTTTAGGCACGTTTTTTATCACAAAATTCACCATGACTAATCTAGGACTCCACAAATCGTACCACCATTTTTCCCAGACTATTTACTTCGTATAAGGTCCAAATAAAATATATATGGCCCTCAGAAAAATCGTTGCACATTATTTTGGAAAATAGGTGTGTTTTAACCCATTAATTCAAAAACGACCCAAAACCCTTGCATGATTCAGTTCCAACAATTTTTACAGATCATATGTGATGTAAGTAGCATGAGAAAAATAACATATAATTTATAGAACGTATGGATCAAGGTTTTTCGAATTATACCTATCGAATGGATAAAAAGAGCAAATAATCGACCACGACCAAACCAACGATCCAGAGCTCAAACCAGATTTTTCCCCACCTTCTTAGATGCTAAATAACTTCAGAAAAATATTGGTTCCTTCCCAGGAATTCGTATGGATCTATTATGGATTTATGTGTGTTTTTTGTATATATCGGCTAGGGTTTTCTTAGAATAAATGTTGTGATTGATTTTTAAAAGGTAAACCGGTCAAAGGGGAGGGATAATAGGCCAAGAAATTCGTAATTTTAGCTTAGGGAATTAATTGCATTGATTTGCCATTTTTAATGCCCTTTAATTACCTTTAAATTAACTTTATTAAATCATAAAAATTGAAATTAAACTCTATTTGGCGCCCAAGGGCATTTTGGTAATTTTGTGGCTTGTATAAATGTTAAATGGAGTTGTTAAAAATATTTGGGATCATAACTTGTTCATTGCTAGAAGTTTGGAAATTATTTGGTGCTTTACATATGTTTTATTTAGATTTTAACTTTCCAGGGGCAATTTGGTCATTTTACATGTTATCATATTTTCGGGTATTCCAGCTTTTATGGACTTCTCGTAGGTGTAATTGAGTGGCGCATCATGTTGCAAAGGTCGCTCTTAATTTACCCGTTAGTTTCATGTGGGATTCTAATTTTCCTGTCAAAATTACCTCTATTGCGAGGAGTGACATTGTTTAGTGTTTTTTAGCTTCGGTTAAGTTCAAAAAAAAAATGTACACAGTCATCTGTTCTACTTCATTATCCAAACACCCCTTTCCAATCCAACATTTTATGAGTGAATTAATAAACAAATAACCCCTTTTCCTTCAACAAATCTACTAGAGTTATACTCAGAATTCTATGTCCAATAATCCAAACATTAGCAAGAAACTATCCATATGACAATTACTAACCATAAACTACAAGTGAGCATCTAAACATTAAGTAAAGTTGTTTCATCTTTAACATCACACTAAACAATGTTTAAGACTGCTAATGTAGTAATGGCTTTTCATTATCAACATACATAGCCATCTTCAAACAATCTAACCCATCTTTTCTACCATAGATTGAAAAAATTAGCCATTTCTCATACATGATTTAACTTTAGCCCCCATTTATCTTCCACTTGCCTAACAACTGCAGAAGACTTTACTTTTAGGCCTAACAACTTCAAAGTTACCTCATCACATATCTTTGTATAAACTTTATTCCAGTCTCTACTTTCATCTTTAAAGATCATAAAGTTTCTTTCTGCCAAACAAAGCACACAATGGTAGCAAAAAATAACCTCCTAACCATACTCATTATACTTTTTTCCATTTGGCTTTTGTGCTAGATCTTCAACGATGTCACTCCACTTATTAACTTCCACTTTAATCCCCATAAGATTTTGCAGCTTAGCCCATATTTGTATAGAAAACTTACACTTGAAGAATAGATGTGCATGAGACTCTAAATCATTTTTGCAAAGATGACAACACATCATATCATAAACACCCCATTTATCCATTATGTCATGAGTGAGTAACCTTTCACGAATTTCCATCCACATGATGGGTGAGTGTTTTGGTATACAATGTGCAAACCAGATCATAGAACTCCACCTAACAACAAGCCATTCATTAGTAACTTTCCATATCGGGACTTAGGTGTGCAAACCGAATTTCTCATCCTTCACTTTCTTTGACTTCCATCCAATTTTATCTTCTATATTGAGACTTAAGCATTGAACTTAAATACTTACAATTTCAGGAAAAAAATAATACCACTCTGCAAGCCAATTTCACATATCATTTACAATCATATCTTTAATGCTGCATGTAGGAGAAAGTCTAGCATTGAATAGATCTTTGCATGACAAAGTTTCATTAATAGCTCTAAACTCACTCTATATCAAACCACATAGAAGTATACCTTGTTGTTCCTCTACTGTTAGACCTCCAAAAAAGGATTTTACTCTTACTTATATTTGGCAAAATCCCTGGATAAGCACCAAATTCTTTGATAGAATCTCTGATCACCAGTACTGGGTTAGCATCTCGATGACATAATTTAATAAGGTCATCACCGAAACATACATGAGTAAGCTTCATTTTTCTACATCCAAAATGATATTGAAATTCCATATTTCTTCTAATAATTCTCTCCATTATAAGTGTGAAAATTTCCATAACCAGGGTAAACAAATATGGTGACATTGGATCCTCTTGTCTTAGCCCCCTACCACCTTGAAAATAACCACAAATTTTGACATTGACACTTATAGAAAATTGTGTTATGGAAACACAATGCATTGTTCATTACAAATCACATCAACTCTATTTATTTGTTGTCTACTTCTTACAACTTTATGAAATTATGCATTGTTTTTATTACCAGCACTTAACCATTGAATTTTACTCTTCTGCAATAACATAGTTTCCTCATCTTGACAAGCAGCAATATACTCTTTAAGAACAACAATTTCCTCATTCTAAGATTCTTGTTATCAGGCTCACTATCAATTAATGTCTGCACATATTTCATTTTCTGCTTTAACTATATTACTTTCTGTTGTTCCCTTAACACGCTTAGAGTTAACTAGAAAGTTAATCTATTTGTGTTTATGACTAATACAATGTATTGATTAATTCTAACAGTTAATGAAACGTAAATATAAAAAACATAAAGTATTTTCAACGTTTAAATTCTTATTAGAAATGAATCAAAGAATCTATTACCCAAGTGTTTTGCGGAACAAACACTTGGGATTGAATAGACAAGGTATGGTGTCTCCTATCTAAACTTAAGAAAAGCTTTAAGTGGTAACAATTCGACTCACTGAGCAATCTCAGGGATACGTTACTCTTTGTAGGAGAAAAGGGGTATTGTGAAAGTCTAAGCTTTTATTGCACAAAAATACCTAACCCACTTTTCTCCATCTGCTTGCTATTTATAGGTAAACATGTTAAAAGTACTAAAGATTAAAACTACATAAACAAATATGAAGCGTGTCTGACAACTACAACAGTAGTTGTCATTTCCAAGAACCAATAGGATTGCGCCAAAAAGTCTTCGAGTGTCAGTCCTAACACTTCTTCAACTTTTAGCCACTTGAGGGATGGTTTGTCTGACCCCGATAAGATTTGTTCTTATCTTCTCAATACCTTCCCGCTTTATCCCGCCTTTTATTCAGGCTTCAGGTTCTTCAGTCATTTTCCTTCAGTCTTTAGTCTTCAGTTTTCAGTTATTGTTGTTGAGGAGACTTGGGGTTCAGTGAGCTCTTGTCTGACGCTCACTGATCCCATTACCTTCTTCTTCATCTCAAGTAACACTTCAGGGAGATCCGCCTCCCTGTGTGGTGAGTCTTTCTTCTTAGACTCGTCCTGAGCATCTTAAAGGTAACTCACTGAGTGACTGTTCACTCAGTGACTTAGAATGTTTTCGGGTTAATTAACACTTTAGCTTAATTTGTATTCAAATCCTGTTTTAACGACTCTTGGGTACTGAAGGACCCAGCAATCTCCCCCTATTTGGATATAAATTATGCTTAAGTGTTTTTGATCAGTAATGAGTGAGCTAGTGACTTCTGCTCATACTGAATATACTAGAAAGTAAATAAGGACACTGAAATAACAAAACAAAGGAACATCATTTTATTAATTTCATTACAAGGGTCTTAACTACTAAATGTACATGATAGAGGTGTTGCAGATTCTCAGTCCAGTTTGTATCCAAGGGCTTCAAGCTTGGGTTTCTTGGATTCCAGCTCATGTTGATCAGGATGAAGTTGAATCTTGGTTCTCAGGTCTTGGCAGAACCTCACATTTTCAGGACTCTGGATTGGTGAGGCCATCATGAGAAAACCAAACATGGCTTTAATTCCTGCCTGATCAATATCACTCCATCTTTGGAAGGCTGGATCTCCAAACTCATCAGTGAAGAATATCCCTCTCTCAGGTTGTTCTATGACCTTGTTGTTCACGAATGTAACTCCTTCAGGGAGGGCTTTGTTGCATTCAAGGCCAGGGACTCTGATCTCAGGCTCAGATCCAATTTTCTTCCTCTTTCTTCTAGAGGTCTGAGAGGGGGCAGGCTAACTGGCTGGAGCAGGGAGAAGTGAGGGAATACCAAGTTCCTCAGGTGTTGCATTCAGCTTTTCATATCTAACTTTCAGGGACTTCATTAGTTCCCTGACAGCAACATTTGACTTCTTGAATATGATTGGACCTAGTTCATCCAATTCAGTGATCCCAAAGTCAGCGAACCTAAAGGGCTCATGAATTTCAAAGTTCCTCTTATCAGGACCTCTGAAAACAGTGATGACAGCAGGCTTGGTGTTCTGATGAATCTTTACATCAGTAATGGGTTCAGGTCTCAGTCTGCTTGTCATGACCCATTGGTACTTCTCAATTCTCTTTTGTCTTATCTCCTCAGTCCTTTTCAGCCTTTCTTCTCTTTTCTTCCTGAGAGCCGACATTTCAGCATCCCGAGCTTTCACAAAGCTCTCACCACCCTTTCTTCCAGCAAGTTCTTTTGGCTCAAGACCAATCTTCTCAGCCTCTTCTCTGACAACCTGAATGAGGGCAGACTTGTTTTGCCTTTCTTCTTCAGCAGCTTTCTTCAACCCTTCTTCCTTTTCTAAATGAGCCATAATTTGGGCCTCAGTGAGGTGATACATTACTCCATTTATTTCATAAGGGACCCTGACTGGCTCATTAGGGTCTGGCCTTCTT
This sequence comes from Artemisia tridentata subsp. tridentata, assembly GCA_021014915.2. Taxonomy (NCBI): domain Eukaryota; kingdom Viridiplantae; phylum Streptophyta; class Magnoliopsida; order Asterales; family Asteraceae; genus Artemisia; species Artemisia tridentata. The sequence goes on from CP139502.1 coordinate 263,069,747, forward strand.
TCAGAGGAAGCAGACACCAAGATTGTAGGCTCAGGCTCGGTGGTTGTGAGAATGCCTTTGCCTTTGTCTTGGTGAGATGAAGATGGGGTTGTCTCAGGAATCTCCCCCTCAGTGTGAGAAGGAGGTTGTTCAGGTTGTTCTTCAGTGACCTTCTCCCCCTCAACTGTTGCTTGAGTCATGGCGAGAGCAAGAGTTGGAGCGCTCACTGAAGTTGAGGGAGCAGCCTGACCTTTGAAGGCTTGATAAATCTCAGTCATCATCGATTTGATGTCTAAGGTGTCCTGCTGAAGGGTTGAGACCTTAGCCTCAAGAGAAGCCTGAGTAGCCTCCATTGCTGTCATCCTTGGCCCAAGATTCCAAGCCAAGGAAGAAGAAGATGTAGTCCAAGATGCCAAGTGTGACTCCATAAGACCCAGGGAAGACTTGATGGAGTCCACTATAGAGCTGAGTCCCTGAAGATTGGAGGATTTCAGCATGTTTACCAGCTCAGTCAGCTGAGTAGACTGTTGATGGTAGTTCTCAGAAGCCTGAAGAATTTTCTTGTTAAGCTCAGGGTCATCTTTCACTGACTCTTGAATAGTTGCAACGCTCTTGTGTATGTTGGTGAGAGCTTCGTTGAACAGTTTAAGATTCTCATCAAGATTTTTCAGGGAGAAAGAGATAGATGACTTGTGCTCATTAACATCATCATGATAGGATTCCACTGATTCCTTCAGGTTGACATAATGAACAGTAGCTTCACAGTGTTGGTCAAAAATTTCTTCAGTTAGCCCAGTAAAGAGAGCATTGTTGGCCTTTTGTAGGAACTTGACCAATTGTCTTTCAGTGAGAGGAAGAATGTTGTCATACTTCCTGAGTTCTGGAGGACAAGATGATTCAGAGTCTGAAGAATGATCAGCCTGAGACTCTGTTTCTTCACCATGTGGAGAGGACTGATGCGATTGTTCAGTGGGTTGGGCATCAGTCTCCATATTATCACCTGCCTCATACACTTCTTCCTCACTCTCAATATTGAGCTTTTCATCAGACATAAGAACAACCTGAAGATCCGCCATCGACTGAATCTACAATGGGGTTTGGCCAGGTCCTGACCCTTCCATATTAACTGAGTAGGTTTGCTCAACCTGGTGTTTGGGGTCAGTTCCCGAGAGACTGGATTGGTTGGTGGGTTCCGTATCAGCGGGTGGTTTAAATCCCTCTGAGTCTTTGTCCCCCTTTGCGCCTTCAAGTACTGACGGGTGTTTTCCAGCACTATCATGAGGCACAGTTTGTGATTATTGATGGACCCCCTTCCCATCAGGGTTGTACTGCCCTTTTGGGGATTCAGGATCCTTGACTCCCTCAGGCACTGATTGTGATTTGTCAGTGCCTTCATGGGGATGTGATTGGGTGTGGGTCCCCTTCCCAGTTGAGTAGTGCTGCCCAATCGAGGATTCAGGACCCTTTTCTCCCTCAGGCGCTGATTGTGATTTGTCAGTGCCTTCATCGGGATGTGAGAGGTTGAAGGTTCCTGACCCTACCAACTTGTGTATGTCAGTAGTGCCATGAGGAAACTGAGGTTTGCCCGAGGACACTGAGGATGATTTATCAGTGACCTCCGTTGGCGTTTGTTTTAGGGTCAAGAGGGTCTCAATGATGGGTGTCTCTGAGGTCTTGGCCATTGTTTCCCCTTCTGAGGGTTATGAGGCAGAAGATCCATGGGCGAGCGATTTGGGTTTAACCACCTTCTTGGTCCCTGCCTTCTTTTTTTCTTCTCCTGCTTTTCAGGAGAAGCAATGGGTGAGACAGCTTTGTCACCCTGAATGACTACCAGCATGTAGTTGGTCAGGGCGACTGGTTGTACCTCAGTAACACCACTAGTATAATTGGCCTTGTATAGGATGTCAGGTTTAGAACCTTGAGCGTCAGGCCTCATATAATCAGTGCGAAGTAGGTCCTGAAGCACGCAGGAAATGAATCTAGGATAGGACATGTGTTTTTGCCTAGACTTTCCTGAGAGCTTGGACACGAGGTCTCGGAAGATTATTCCTCCGATGTCTATTTTTCTACCCTCCAGGAGACTGAACACCATCAATTGTTGTGATGAGTTCAATTGTTCCGTGGAGGATTTGTTGCCTCCCAGGACCTGAATGACAAAAGTCATCAGGATCCTCCAGGCTGGGGGAAACCAAGTTTTAATTATTGGTGCCTTAGCCAATAATGAACCTGGGGCCACCTCAGGTTGTCTGGGGTCATGTGGCCCTAGAAAAAGCAACTCTGCTTTAACTTCTTGGTTAGTGGGGTTGGGCTCAAAATTCACAGCGAAATCAAGGCCAGTGGCTTTGATAAAGGTTTTGTAATCAAGGGAGAGGGTCCTTCTCCCATTCATCACTGTGAATGTTATGATTGAGTCCCTGGTGTCATCAGGGCTTGTTGCCACTGCCATACACCAAAATTCCCTCAAGTAGTCATGATATATGACTGAGGGGGTCTTTATAAATGCCGTAGCAAGAAAGCAGTTTTGTAGATACTTAACTACATTCTTGTACGCCCAAAACTTTTGGAGATAGGCAAAATTGCCTACCACATTGTTCTTGGTCAAGTCTACGCCCTCCATTGTGAATTCCACATTTGGGGCGTATGTAATAACCATAGAAGAAGCCATTTTGAATTCCACATTTGGGGCGTATGTAATAACCATAGAAGAAGCCATTTTTGTTGGGAAAGTCTGGGTAATCAACAAATGGTCTGGCTTTCTAATAGCTAAGAACACATACACAAAATTTTTAGTTTTTGAAAGAAAAGGGCAAAATTTTGCTTAAGATTTCTAAAAAATGTGTGTATGTTTCTTGTTTGTGGGGTATTTATAGGGAAGTGAAGTGGAGGGTATTTTAGGCATTTAAGCGGTTATTTTCTCAAAAGATATTATTTTGAAAACCGTTTTGAATAAAAACGTTGGAGATCCGCATTTAATGCCTAACCACCCCACTATCCCTGTATGGCGCAACTGTCTAGGCAAACAGTTGAGCCGTCTGCAAAAAGTATAACTTGCAGAGCTGAGTCATCACATATCTGTTATGTGATTGGAGAGGTATTAAATGCCAAGTGGGAATGTGGTGGCCCATGAGGTGCATGCCAGAAAGGCAAAAGAACAAATATTCTTATATTAAATAAGAATTCAGTTACCAACCTCGGGCATTTACTAACTAGATACTTAGAGCATTTAAGTTAGCATTGAATGTCATCTGAGGGCCCTGAATGACTTTTCATTCAGTGAACCTGTTTATTCAGGACTTGGGTTTAGTCCTGATGGTTCAAGGGTTCAGGAACTTGGGTTTAATTCCTGAGGACTTAAGGTTCAAGAACTTGGGTTTAGTTCCTGAGGTTCAGTGATTCATTTCACTGAAGAACACATTGAGTCAGGGACCTGGGTTTTCAGAATTTACACTTATTTGGATGGAATCAATCAGTGGACTGATTCTCAATATCCAACATTCCTAGTTTAACTTTCAGTCTTGTGAAAGTTGCTTCATCCAATGGCTTGGTGAATATATCAGCTAGCTGATATTCAGTAGGAATGAAGTGTAATTCTATGTCACCATTCATGACATGGTCCCTGATGAAATGATATCTAATATCAATGTGTTTTGTTCTCTGATGAAGAACAGGGTTGTTTGAGATGGCAATTGCACTTGTGTTATCACAAAAGATGGGAACCATCTTATATTGAATTCCATAGTCATTGAGTTGACTTTTCATCCAGAGTACATTAGCACAAAAACTTGCTGCTGCAACATATTCAGCTTCAGCTGAGGACATGGCAACTGATTGTTGCTTCTTAGCACTCCAACAGACTAGTTTTCCACCAAGAATTTGGCAGGAGCCTGAGGTGCTTTTCCTGTCTATGTTGCATCCAACATAGTCAGAGTCTGAGTATCCTTTAAGATCAAGGCCTGAACATTTTGGATAGTATAATCCAAGGTTTGGAGTACCTTTCAGGTACCTGAATATCCTTTTCACAACAGTGATATGAGATTCTCTTAGGCCAGATTGATATCTGGCACACAAACAGACTGAGAATTGGATATCAGGCCTTGATACAAGTAGATACATCAGTGATCCTATCATTCCTCTAAAAAGAGTTTGATTCACTAGTTTTTCGGTAAGATCAGGACCAAGGTTGTTTGGGGGTACCATGGGAGTCTTGACTGAGGCACAGTCACTGAGCTCATACTTCTTCAGTAGGCTTCTGACATACTTCTCTTGACTGATAGAGGTTCCTTTATCAGTCTGCTTGATTTGCAGACCAAGGAAGTAAGCCAGTTCTCCCATCATGCTCATTTCAAATTTCTTTGCCATAAGTTTTTCAAACTGTTTGCAAAGTTTATAACTTGTTGAGCCAAAGATGATGTCATCAACATACACTTGTACAAGTATGACATCATTATTTGTCTTGTAGATAAACAGTGTGTTGTCTATCTTGCCTCTGAAAATTTTATTTTGGATCAGGAAGGCTGAAAGAGTTTCATACCATGCCTTGGGAGCTTGTTTCAGTCCATAAAGGGCTTTGTTAAGCTTGCAGACATAGTCAGGAAACTCACGGCTTTCAAATCCAGGAGGTTGCTGAACATAAACTTCTTCTTTCAGTGAACCATTTAAGAATGCACTTTTAACATCCATTTGGTACACCTTGAAGTTCATGTATGTAGCAAAAGCAAGGAAGATCCTGATGGCTTCCATCCTTGCTACTGGTGCAAATGTTTCTTCATAGTCAATGCCTTCTTGTTGATTATAGCCTTTGGCTACAAGTCTGGCTTTGTTTTTAATGACTATGCCATTTTCATCAGATTTGTTTTTGAATACCCATTTCATGCCAATGACTGAAACATCTTCAGGACACTTGACCAAGGTCATTACCTTGTTTCTGTCAAATTGTTCCAGTTCATCATGCATGGCCTGAACCCAACTTGGGTGATTAAGTGCTTCCTTGACACTTTTGGGTTCAATTGTGGAAATGAAATCCACAAATAGGCATTCATTGGCTGAGGCTGCTCTCAGTTGTGCAGCCATGCTTCTTGTGAGCATGCCTTCAGTAGGCTCACCAATTATATTGACAAGTTCTATATCCTGAGACCTAGTCCAACTGTCCTGAGGTCTTGGAAACTGATTAGAACTTGTAGAGGCCTGATGGGTAGGATCAGGATCAGACACATGATGATTTTCAACATCATGAGTGTCTGAGTGAGTTGACTCATCACTGTGATTGTTTGGTTCCTGAGCACTTTGTTCAGACTGAATGATTTCATCAGTACTTCTTTGTGCTTCAACAAACTCAGTGATGGTTGGGTAAGGAAGGTTGTGGGGAATGATGTAATAGGAGATGTCAGCATTTGCTTGGTACTGAGTGGAAGGACCATTTTCAGGATGATGTTCATCAGGAGGGTATCTTGATGATTCATCAATACGTATCTCTTCCACTGAGTTTTAGAGACATTGATTGCATCAGCGCTCTCATCAAAGGTAACATGAAATGTTTCTTCAGTATGTTGTCTCCTAGTGTTGAACACCCTGAAGGCCTTTGAGACAAGGGAGTATCCCAGGAAGTATCCATCATCAGCTTTGGCATCAAATTTTCCTAAGTGATCCTTGTGATTATGAATCAAAACAGGACACCCAAAGACATGAAAGTAGCTGATGCCAGGGATCCTTCCCTTGAATAACTCATAAGGAGTTTTGCTATGTCTCTTAACAATGATGGATCTATTTTGTGTGTAACAGGCAGTCTTTACTGCTTCAGTCCAGAAGTGTTTGGAAAGGACTGATCTATTTAGCATTGTCCTGGCTGCTTCAATGAGGGTTCTATTCTTTCTTTCATCCACACCATTTTGTTCAGGTGTGTAAAGTGAGGAAAATTTTTGGGAAATTCCTTTCTCATCACAGAAACATTCAAGTTCATAATTTTTGAACTCTGTTCCATTGTCAGTTCTAATCTGTTTGACTTTGATGTCATTTTGATTTTCAATATTCCTGACAAAGGACATAATTGTTTCAGCTGCCTGACTCTTTTTGATCAGGAAGTATACCCAAGTGTATCTTGAGTACTCATCCACAATGACCAGAGTATACTTCTCATGGTTAATGGATCTAGGACTGATTGGTCCAAATAGATCCATATGGAGAAGATGTAGGCAGTTCCTGATGGAAAAGTTGGTTTTGGTTTTAAAGGATGCTCTGTGATGTTTACCTTTTTCACAAGCTGAGCATGGTTTATCCTTTGAAAACACAAGAAATGGTAAGCCAAGGACCTTGTTTTGTTTCTCAAGGTTGTTTATGTTTTTGAAGTTCAGGTGGGAGAGTCTCTTATGCCAAAGCCAGTTGAGAGTATCAGTGGCCTTGGTAAAAAGACAAGTTCCATTCTGAGTCAGACTGGACATGTCCAACACATAAACATCATGTCTTCTTGGTGCAACAAGGACAACTTCCTTATTAGCATTGAAGATGATTCCTTATTTATCATCAAACTGAATTATGTATTTAGCATCACATAGTTGACTGACACTGATCAAATTGTATTTAAGACCATTTACATAAGCTATCCTAGTAAAGACTATACCATTGCAGTTTACTGAACCATAACCTTCAGTGAGACATGATGAGTTATCAGCAAATATCACTTTGGGTCCTGATTCATCAACATACCTGTGCAGATACTCCTTCACACCAGTCATGCTCATTGAACATCCACAATCTAGATGCCAAACAGGATCCTTGACATGTTTCTACACAAATGGTAAACTGGGTTAGTTCTTTCTAGGACTCCACTTCTTTGAGGGCTTAGCTTTGGGGGTCTTTTTAACATTTACAATTAATTTATGGTCAGTGGTGGAGTGGACTGAGCTACCACAAATTATGTATTTGATTGCAGATGTAGACTCAGTAGACTGAGAGGCTGACTTTGTCATACCTCTTCTGGCCTGAATGACCTTATCACGTCCTGAGGTGTCATGAGTGGGACCTCCACTATTTTCACAACAATTGTCAATTTGACAATCCTTAGGATGGTGGTCATTGAACCCACAGTAGGGGCAAGGTGCAAAAGGCTTGGCCTTTTGTTTCTGTTTCTGTTTAGAATCATAAGGGTAGTTTAAAGACTAAGCTTTAAGGCCTGCCATCTTTGATGTGACTGAGTGTGTTTTGTGATCAGAGGTCCTGTGATCATCCTTTTTGCAAATCATGCAGTAAAGGATTCTATAGCAATCATCAGTGAAATGATTGGTATAGTTACACAGCTCACATCTTTTCAGGGGTTTGGTGTTTGAGGAAGCTGGTTTTTGTTCTTTCTTCTTGGATTGAGAAGGTTTCTCAGAAGATGCAATCTTCTCACCCAGCTTCCTGACCATTTCAGCCAACTGATCAAATTTTGAGTCAGGGCTTTGGGTTATTACTTCAGAAGGGACTGAAGTTGATGAGTCATCAGTATTTACTGAGACATCAAGGGTTGGTCTTTTCAGGATTGTTTTTCCCATTCCTGACCTCTCCTTTGGAGAGTGTTGGGAGTAGACCATTTGTGGGAGGCCTGAGTTTGGTGCAGCACCCTGAAGGGTATTCAGTGGAGGGAGTGGTGGATATGAATCTGATTCAGGCTCATTTACCAATTCAGTACTACTGAGTTGGTCTGAGAGTCCAAGCATATTTTGTTAGGAATTATGATTTGATTATTACAAAACAAGAAGGACTGAAGATGACAGATGTTAGGAATCTGGAAAATACTTTGTGTCTCATTGCTACCAATGTCTCATTGCTGCCGATAGTGGAGTTGGTTCCTGCTGACAGTTATGACAGTTATGGTTTCTGCTGAAGATCATTGCTGCCGATAGTTTATTTGTGTTCCTGCTGGTAGCGTTTCAATGCTGCTGATGTTTCCGTATTTTTAGTATGTTTGTTATAGTTTATTTAGGAAGAGATTTGGTTTTATCTCTTTACTAGTTTTCTAGAATGCTGTATTAGGGTTCCTTAGTTTATAAAAGGAACATACGACATTAGGGTTGAACATCAGTTTTCATTTATCTCTTGGTAATCAAACATTCATTGTCAATAAAGATCCATAGAGGATTGATGCGCGTGATGTGTCGTTGCGGTTTAGCAGTTTTAATGCCTACTCAAGTTTTAAATTTATATTTAGCCGACTTATCAATAACACACACACTTAACGAGCAGTGTACCCGGTCAGTATGAAGATAATGGTAAGTAGAGTGTCGATCACTAAGAGTGGAACGTATAATCTCGTTAATCTAATCAGTATTTTAATATCCTAACGCAAGGGGGTTTCAGCCTGAGAGACTGGCACAGTTTTGTTTGCAATTAAATAATAAAATAAACAAATAGGCACGAATCAGCAAGTAGCACACACGTACACAGATAGATACTTGAGACAATAAGAGGGCTGTCCTTATGATTAAGTAGATTGTCACTTGTTTTATTGATAGCTTTATATGAAGTGTATGTAATTAACCCTTTCTCGTTGGTCCTATTCTCATCGGCGAGTAAACCCTTAATGACGACTTATGTCTAAAAGTTATTCCTAAGTGATCAATTTAGAAACAACCGTGGGAGCCACACCTTGTCCCGCAGTCGGGTGCCCGCAAGCCACTAATAAACACAGAGGTGGTCAATGCACTAATAAGTAGTAACCAAAGACATCAACATATAAACTTTAATTGATGGGAAAGCAAGTATTAAAGGGAGTGCAATCTTTCCGTTGTCACATTACACAAGCCACCAATCCTGATGAATTAAAGTTTGCTAAAACAATAAAACAAAACTACTTAATGAATTAAATACATGCAGCACCTTCTTACAGCTCTTGTATCTTCGATTTGGGTGTGTCTTGTGCTGCCTTCTTGACTGAATTCGTCCTTCTCTTCTGTTCGGTCTTTAGGTTTTCGAACTTCCGAATCTCTGAACTTTTTTAATGCGTCTGGTCTAAGGGGTATTTATAGTTTGTGTCTGAGGGAAGATGCGGCGCATCTACTTAAGTAGATGCGGCGCATGTACTTAACTTCGCGTGGGGTCCAAGATTATAATATTCAGGAATATTCGTACACCCCCAGAAGATGCGGCGTAACTCTTTATTAGATGCGGCGCATGTCCTCTTGTATCTTGGATCGTATCTGGTGATATCTTGATAGAGATGCGGCGCATGTTGATAGTGAGATGCGGCGCATCTGGAGCAGAATTGACTTGATCTTGTCCATGTCAGTAGACTTCCACTTTATGTATGTTTTGCTCCATTATTAGTCCAAAATCGCCAAGTTTCACCAAATGCTTGTTTTTACCTGAGAATTACAAAAGTAAACGATTAAGTATCAATCCTCATACATAATATAGTAAAACAAGTCAAATAAATAGGATAAATGATAGTAATAAAATGTACTTATTTGAGTTCATCAAATATCCCCCCACTTGAACTTTACTTGTCCCCAAGTAAACCTTAGATTAAATCTCATGAAAATGTATCCTAAAAGATGTTAGGATTTATTTTTATATTTAAGCATGTATTCGTTTATTTCGTAATCACACAACTAAACACTTAACGAATTAGAAGTAAAATAAAATAAGTCGATAAAAGCAAACCTAATCGTTTAACTGTCCAGTCGCGACGAATATTCTATCATAGGCTTGGCAAGTATACACATCTCCACCACTAAAGCTAAGGAATAACAAGTCTAAAGCGGTAAAAAGGGTTTTTAGGCTTAAGGGTTAATTATTCTTATTTACACTATCGATCTCAAATTCCAGAAAAGGCGACAAAATCACAAATACATGATCGAATCCACGAACACGATACTTGCAATTGCTCAAATCCTTAACTCGAATAGGCTAAAGATAGGTCCAAACTTCACCAATAATAATATATCAAAAAGGGCGACAAAATCATAAATACATAGCCGAATCCACGACTACGATACTTAAGATTGCTCAAATCCCTAATCTCAATAAATCAAAGGTTTGGTTGGATAAAGAACAATACAGGGTATGGATAACATTTAGGATATAAATTGGTGTAAAAATAAAAATAAACAAAACAAATAAATTAAAATCCTAAGTGTGGTTAATCACTATCCCAACCATCCCATGAATAAGACTTATATCATTGAATAACTCACGCTTTAACACTTGAAACACACGCTTTAGGTAGACACGAATTATACTCAACAAAATCTTAATCAAAGAATAATCCTTAATTGGCATTCCCATAACTGCCAATTCCCATTCAATCCATAGATATAATACAACAAATAGTGGCCATATGAACCACTTACATAACTCTACATCGTTGGCTTAAAATAAACATCCAACTCTTTTTTCTTTCTTTTTCTTTTCTCATTTTTTTTTCGATTTTTTTTTTTTTTTTTTTTTTTTTTTTTTTTTTTTTTTTTTTTTTTTTTTTTTTTTTTAACTTGAAACATAAACATAGATGTGTAAAATTTCACCACATCACTATAACTTTCTTTCCGGATAATTTTTCCATACTTTTCATAACTTCAGAAATAATGGTAAATAGTGAAAGTAGTAAACACACGAAAAATAAACTCCAAAATATACAATATTTACTTTCACTCCAATTGCATTGTGCAATTTCCCGACCTAACCATATATAATGAATTACGCACGCGAACACAGGTAATGTAAGGAAACACACTCTGCCTATAGCAATTAACCAACCACGGATTCTAATCTACAGGGTAGGCTAAGGTTTAAGGTGTAACGAAACATTTTAAACATAGGTGTAAGAAACGAAAGGAATGGCTCTGAGTGTTTTTCTAGGGGTATCTTACTCTAAAAGTGAGAGTAACAAAAGGTTTTATACGGGGGTTAACTAACCAGTGTAGTTAGCTAATAACACATAACATATAAAGGCTTTTTGGGTGTAATCCTAGAATTTTACCAAGTTAGACAAGTCATTCCAATTAAATAAATAATACTCATTATGGTGGTCTCGAATAGTATACAAGCCAAGTTCTAAAGTTTACAAGTCACCGGCACACTCATAGATTTGTGAATTTTGGAAAATCACAATTTTTGAAAATAATGTCATGTGTGCAGTTATGCAACTTAGATCTTAAACAAAAACATGCTAAAAATTTTTAAGTTTGATATATTAAGCACATTTTAAGCATAATTTTTGAAAAAGTTTAGGACAAGTAAGTGTTAAGTGTTCTAATTCTCCTATCCCCCCACTTAAGTTAAACAACGTCCTCGTTGTTTGTATAAAAGGTTAAAAACTGGAAAATAAAAAGAATTAGAACAGAAAAAACTCCCCTGAGATTTGCTCGGTATGATCCTCCATTTGTATATGAGCAAAAATCATCTTTCTTGTGGATTAGAACGTTAAAGCTTCATACTTGATGTATCCACGGGAAATTCAGGAAACTATAATACCACCAACACTTTAAAACACACCTAAGATAAGAAAGGTTCAACTTGCATAATACATTAGTAGTTAGGTAAAAATAAAACTTAAAAATTAAAACTGAAAATCATCAGGTCAGTCGATGCGCCGTATCCTATTGAAGAAGATACGCCGTATCGAGCCTGGAATAAATACGGATCAGAATAAAGATGCGCCGCATCCTTAACCAGGGATGCGCCGCATTAAAATAACTGATAAAAAGTTTTAAAGTCGAAAATAAAAATGCAGAAAAATAAAATAAGATATGACCATTGCAGAGGATGCGTCGCATCTCAGGACTGAGATGCGCCGTATCTTCGTGCGGCCTGGACTGACTCGACACAGAAAACAGAATAATAAAAGATAAATCCGGGTTGTCTCCCGGTCAGCACTTGTCTTTATTCCAGAGTCTTCAAGTTAGACTCACGTTCAGCTCCTTAGTTGGTCCTTGTCACGGTCCATCCTTCTTCCTTCATCCGAAAGATTTTCCCGTATATCTCTGCGACGTTTTCTTCAGTTCGACTTAGCCTAGTATAATTCTTTGTTTTCACCGCAGTATATTCTTCATCAGGACCCAAAGAATATTTGATGATTTTAAATTTTTCAGAAGTAATCATGGGTGGCTCATTGTATGGAATCCCAAGTAGTTGACACTTTCTTTTGGTGAACTCTTCTTCGTCCTTGTCAACAAACTCAAAATAAGGATCCTTAATCAAATAGTCATCTAGTTCCTCAATCAACGACTCATTATTATTATCATCTTGAATCGCCTCCCATTCTCTTTCCAAGTCATATTGTAACCGTCGACTAAGCTTTGTGAAATCATCAAACTGTTTATGCACCCATTCCCAGAAAGTAGTATCCGATGTCCCTTTAAGTCCTTTCAAGCGTTCAATCCTGCCCTTTTCTTGTAAAGCCTCCGATTTTCGTGGGCAGTCTTCAACATTATCGTACCACTCATAATTTTCAAAGGTTACATCCTTTCCAACTCTTTTCATCCCAATTATACTTCCCCCATTACAGGTTCCGTCACTTTTATAATCACAGGTTGGCCAAACACTACTCCCTTCTTTGAAAACGAAGGGTGTACAGGTATGATTAATGTGCTCAAATTCCCATGGTTTATCCCAAACCCATGGTACTTGGTCATTCCATTCATAGTACCAGGTGTTTTTGAAATCGTCATAAGTCTTAAATCCTGGTAGATCCCCAGTAAGCACATCATCATCGACTCGAAGAAGGTAGTTAAATTCCTTGAACTGCTTGCACAAGGGTGTCTCATACTCTAACAAATCAATGTCAATTCTGAAAAGTTCTTCAATGCCCTCATTGATTGTTGAATCATGATGTGACAACCTATAATCGCTTTCTACTTCTTCGTCTTCTCCTCTCATCCAATATACCCATAATGCATCCTTAGTAGCTCGATCCATGCTCTTATGGTTATTAAACTTACTAGCTAACCATTCTGAAAAATCAACATCGTTAGGGTCATGGTTAACGTCAAAGCAAACCTTTCCAATCATTTTCTTTTTTATCTCCATGAACTCGTTAAATTGTTTCTTAAAACTCCGAGTCAACCATGAAGTCATAATCTCCTTGACTTCGTTTGCAGGGGCAAATTCCGGACTACCATATTTGAGTTCTAACCAATCATTGAGGGAGAGGTCTATCAATCTTACTATCCTGCCATGAAATAGTAATTCCGCCAAAGAATAATTCATGTCATTATCCTGATAGTTCTCATCTAATCCCTTGTACCACTCGAAATAAGGCATGTAAGAGTTTTGGGTATTGTCTCCACCACAGTTGTTGTTGCTTGAGTCCGTGTATGCAAGAGAGAATTTCCCATCATCTTCTTCGATAGTAGTCCAGTTCAATCCTTCTGCTTCAATCTTAGGCCATAAGAGCGACAATTCTTCTCCAGTGTACCTCACAAATACATCATAAGAGAATACCTCTTTGTCAATGTTGCATAAACGCATAAATTCCTTAAAAACTGCTTCAAGAGGAGTCTCCCAAGAGAATAAGTCTGCATCGATCATGAGTACATTGAATGAATCTGAAAACAAGCATTCCTTAGCAAGATATCCGTTAACTGGCATGTCTTCCATAGCAAAATCTGTCATCCAAGGTAAAATCATCAGTAGGATTTGTTCGCTAGAAGAGAAATTAATGAATATAGAAACGGATATAAGAATAAAAATAGCTGATATCTGCAGACGATGCGCCGTATCCAAAGAGTTAGATACGCCGTATCTTATGATCGTTAAAATTAAATCAGACTTTATCCAGAAAATAGATACGCCGCTTAGAATTTATGAATGCGCCGTATCGAATTAATTAATCAAAAATCAGTTTATCTAATTAAAATTAAATGCGTCGTATTAACGAAAGTTAACGCGCCGTATTTTCGTTACGTTTAAAAATAAAAGATTTTTGATTCAGTAAGATGCGCCGTATCGACGGAAATCGATACGCCGTATTTGTTTAATAATTCGCAAACTGTTTTTTAATTAAAATAATAGATACGCCGTATCTTCAAAAGTAGATGCGTCGTATGGCGTTAACGTTTAGAGAAAATTTTTATCAAAACAGATACGCCGTATCTACAAAAGCAGATGCGTCGTATTACTTTATCGCTTAGAAAAATTTTCTTGTTAAAAACAGATACGCCGTATCTTGGGGAAAAGATGCGTCGTATCGAATTAATTAAACGCGTTGTATTAAAAAAAATTAAACGCAATACGCCGTATCTGAGAGATCAGATACGCCGTATCGTTTGATTTAGCACAGTACAACGATAGCAGAACAGAAAAATACGAAAAATAAAAATAAAAATTAAACACACGAAACAAAAAAAAATAAAACACTCAAAAATAAAAACAAAAGCAAACAAATAACACACAATACAACAAATATGCAAAATAGTACAATGATGCAATTAATCTAATAAAAAGAAAAACCTAATTAAAATACTAATCAAATTAACAGAAAATAACAATTCACTCCCCGGCAGCGGCGCCAAAAACTTGATGCGCGTGATGTGTCGTTGCGGTTTAGCAGTTTTAATGCCTACTCAAGTTTTAAATTTATATTTAGCCGACTTATCAATAACACACACACTTAACGAGCAGTGTACCCGGTCAGTATGAAGATAATGGTAAGTAGAGTGTCGATCACTAAGAGTGGAACGTATAATCTCGTTAATCTAATCAGTATTTTAATATCCTAACGCAAGGGGGTTTCAGCCTGAGAGACTGGCACAGTTTTGTTTGCAATTAAATAATAAAATAAACAAATAGGCACGAATCAGCAAGTAGCACACACGTACACAGATAGATACTTGAGACAATAAGAGGGCTGTCCTTATGATTAAGTAGATTGTCACTTGTTTTATTGATAGCTTTATATGAAGTGTATGTAATTAACCCTTTCTCGTTGGTCCTATTCTCATCGGCGAGTAAACCCTTAATGACGACTTATGTCTAAAAGTTATTCCTAAGTGATCAATTTAGAAACAACCGTGGGAGCCACACCTTGTCCCGCAGTCGGGTGCCCGCAAGCCACTAATAAACACAGAGGTGGTCAATGCACTAATAAGTAGTAACCAAAGACATCAACATATAAACTTTAATTGATGGGAAAGCAAGTATTAAAGGGAGTGCAATCTTTCCGTTGTCACATTACACAAGCCACCAATCCTGATGAATTAAAGTTTGCTAAAACAATAAAACAAAACTACTTAATGAATTAAATACATGCAGCACCTTCTTACAGCTCTTGTATCTTCGATTTGGGTGTGTCTTGTGCTGCCTTCTTGACTGAATTCGTCCTTCTCTTCTGTTCGGTCTTTAGGTTTTCGAACTTCCGAATCTCTGAACTTTTTTAATGCGTCTGGTCTAAGGGGTATTTATAGTTTGTGTCTGAGGGAAGATGCGGCGCATCTACTTAAGTAGATGCGGCGCATGTACTTAACTTCGCGTGGGGTCCAAGATTATAATATTCAGGAATATTCGTACACCCCCAGAAGATGCGGCGTAACTCTTTATTAGATGCGGCGCATGTCCTCTTGTATCTTGGATCGTATCTGGTGATATCTTGATAGAGATGCGGCGCATGTTGATAGTGAGATGCGGCGCATCTGGAGCAGAATTGACTTGATCTTGTCCATGTCAGTAGACTTCCACTTTATGTATGTTTTGCTCCATTATTAGTCCAAAATCGCCAAGTTTCACCAAATGCTTGTTTTTACCTGAGAATTACAAAAGTAAACGATTAAGTATCAATCCTCATACATAATATAGTAAAACAAGTCAAATAAATAGGATAAATGATAGTAATAAAATGTACTTATTTGAGTTCATCAAGGATCATTTGTTATTAGTTCTTCTTCATATACTTGTTGTTTAGGTTCCGCATAAACACTTGTATACCATACAGAGATTCTCGTTTAACCAAGCTCAATCAAGCTCGAAGTACTCGATCCTACATATTTTTCAAAGCCTGACTTTCAGGAAGCAAGATTTTTCCAGTCTCAAAGTTTGGTAACTTACTGACTGGGTTGTCCCTGACTATCCAGTCATTTGACTTAGGTAGCATTTCTTGCTCAAATGATATGCCAGCTGGAACAAAGGTCAATTCACTGGGACTCACATTGGGGTTAACCATGAGATGGTCAATTCCTATTATTTTCCTAGGGATTAAACCCACAATATCAAAGACCTTGGGGTTCTTTTTGGTCCAGCCTTGGATGACAACCTTTTCTTTGTTAAGTTCAGTTTGTAAGGCTTGGTTTTGTTTCAAAATTTCAGTGTTATGAATTTATAGAGTAATTGTTTCTAATTTGGCTTGCTTCAGTACAATCAATTCATCTATACATTTATTCAATTCTGACACTATGTTGTTATATTTTGAAAATAGGTTAAGCCTTTGTTCCTCAACAAATTTAAGATCTACACAAATATAATTCATGTAAGACTGCCAATCTGAATCATCATCCATAGAGAGTAAAGTGTTTACCTTCTTCATGGTGATGTTTACCCACTCTTCATTCCTTGCATGGCTTTTCCCAACAGCCACCTGATCACCTTCAGAGAGTGCCATCAGTGCACTCACTCTAATTTCCTCATCTGAGGAGACCTCTTCTTCATCCCAGTCATATGCTTCAGCTACTAAAACCATGTTCTTTGTTTGAATAGGTTTGGATGTTTGAGCAGCCTGATACATAGAGGGATTAGTTTCAAGAAGTGCAAGTTTAGCCTTATATTTTGCTTCAAAGTCTTTTTGACCCTTGTTTTGAAATTGTTGGGTCGACCGAAACATTCTAGGTTGAAACTTGCTAATTCCTGAGGAACTGTTTCCTGAAAATTTGTAAGAGGGTTCTGAGATGGTTTTAGAATAACAGTCCCTAGCAAAATGACCCTTTTTACCACAATTAAAACATTCAGTGGTTTCATTTGCTTTTCCTTTTGAAAAGTTGGACTGGTTTCTTTTGATGAAACGTTTTGAACTAGCAAGGAGTGCCCTCTCTTGGAATTCCAAGTTTAAATCTTTTAGGTACTCATCACTAGTCCTTTCATCAATTTCATACTCAGAATCCTCTTGAAAGTCCTGTACAACACCATTAGTATAAAAAGCAGTTGAGATGGGTGTGGAGGTCAAGGCCTTTTTGGACTCAAGAGCTTTTGATTCAGGGTATCTCCTTGAGATTAAGTTGTCTTCATAGACAAACTTCCCATAGATCTCAGGGAGCTCAAGAGTCTGAATGTGATTAGCATTCCTCAGGCCTTGTGAGAAGTTTAGCCACTTCTCAGGGAGACTGTTGACAAAGCCAACATTTGTCTCATGCTTAGACAACACTACACCATCATTTGATAGTTCGTTTATCAAAGTCTTGTATCTGGTATAAGTCTGAGAGAGACTTTCAGAGTCTTTTGCCCTGAAAGTATTATACTCAAGTTTCAGGTCCATGACCCTGTTTTCCTTGGTATCTGAGGGACCCTCAAAGCTATTGACCAAGTCATCCCAAGTTTGCTTGGCTGTTAAACAGTTGATGACTGATTCCATTATATCGTCAGGAAGACACGATATAATGATGCTTTTCAGGCGTTGGTCTTGATTGACCACCCTCCTCTCATCAATGGTCCATTGAGCCTCAGGCTTGTTTAGCCCTTCAGTAGTCTTTGGTACATAGGGACCATCTTTGACACAAGAGATGTAGTATGGTTCCATACCAGTCAAGTAGCAAAGCATTCGCTTTTTCCACTTGCTAAATTTACCAGCTTCAAGTCGTGAGGCAACAGCTGAAAAGCTTCCACCCTTTTTGTCGACTAGCTGGGGCACATTTATATCAGTCATAGTAGGATCTTGGTTTTAAAAACCTTGAGCACTCTTGGTTAATTTTAAAGATTTTATAAACCAGAGGCTCTGATACCACTTGTTATTCCCTTAACACGCTTAGAGTTAACTAGAATGTTAATCTATTTGTGTTTATGACTAATACAATGTATTGATTAATTCTAACAGTTAATGAAACGTAAATATAAAAAACAAAATGTATTTTCAACATTTAAATTCTTATTAGAAATGAATCAAAGAATCTATTACCCAAGTGTTTTGCGGAACAAACACTTGGGATTGAATAGACAAGGTATGGTGTCTCCTATCTAAACTTAAGCAATGATCTAAGTGGTAACAATTCGACCCACTGAGCTATCTCAGGGATGCGTTACTCTTTGTAGGAGAAAAGGGGTATTGTGAAAGTCTAAGCTTTTATTGCACAAAAATACCTAACCCACTTTTCTCCATCTGTTTGCTATTTATAGGCAAACATGTTAAGAGTACTGAAGATTAAAACTACATAAACAAATAGGAAGCGTGTCTGACAACTACAACAGTAGTTGTCATTTCCAAGAACCAATAGGATTGCGCCAAAAAGTCTTCGAGTGTCAGTCCTGACACTTCTTCGACTTTTAGCCACTTGAGGGATGGTTTGTCTGACCCCGATAAGAATTGTTCTTATCTTCTCGAAACCTTCCCGCTTTATCCTGCCTTTTATTCAGGCTTCAGGTTCTTCAATCATTTGCCTTCAGTCTTCAGTCTTCAGTCTTCAGTTATTGTTGTTGAGGAGACTTGGGGTTCAGTGAGCTCTTGTCTAACGCTCACCGATCCCATTACCTTCTTCTTCGTCTCAAGTAACACTTCAGGGAGATCCGCCTCCCTGTGTGGTGAGTCTTTCTTCTTAGACTCGTCCTGAGCATCTCGAAGGTAACTCACTGAGTGATTCTTCACTCAGTGACTTAGAATATTTTCAGTTTAATTAACACTTTAGCTTAATTTGTATTTAAATCCTGTTTTAACGACTCTTGGGTACTGAAGGACCCAACACTTTCTCAAAAAGATTACCGTTACCCTAGTCAAGCTTGTTTAAAGGGTGCTTGAGCTGCTTTAGATCCTTAGTTAATTGAAACATACCAAAACCTTCAACTTTGTTGATGCAAATAATGTCCTAAAAATGTTATTTATATCTTTCGATAACTCTACGTTTTGATGCTAACAAAATGTGAAAACACTTTACGTCAAAATTAATGTAAACAAGTTTTTAGTCGAAATGTCCGGTTTCTACGTAAATCACTCTAGGTAAGAACAAACAAATTTACAACTTGACAAATGATCAAAGAAAAAAATATGTTTAAAAATCATAACAACTATTCCCCCCCCCCCCCAAATCAGCTCCAAACTTCCCCAAATAAACTTTCACCACTAAAAACAAAAACTGGAGCCTCCTTTGTCTGGCACGGTACCACTAAATTTAGTGGTACCGTCCCACTATAATGGGCAAATTTTCTCTGCCTATAAATACAAGTCTACTTCAAAGTTTTGCGTATCCTTTTTCACACAAAACTTTCTGAGTTTAATACTCTATTCACACTTACATTTCCTTGATCGTTTAGATAGTTTTCTTTTGTTTAAGAGTGATTCTTTCATCCAACCAAAGATCACCTTTATTCCTCTATTACTCAAGAGAAGAACACAAAGTATCAAGAAGATACAAGGTGTTAGTGTCATTGTCTAGTGAACTTGCATTACTTGTTGTTTACTTGATTGTATCTTGATATACATCAAGTGTCATAGTCTTGTTTAGTCATCTTGTGTGGATCATTGTGATCGTGTAGAGATCGTTTGGATCTTGTGTTGATTGTGTAGAGAGTGTCTAGATCAAGTGGATCTAAAGTAGAGTGTGTGGATCGTGTGAATCGTGAGTGAGATTGGTACTAGCTAGATTAGTACTCGACATTTAGCCTAGTGTCAGAAATTGTGATAAGCGACATTGTACGGCTCCGCCTGAAGGGAGCTTGTTGACATAGTGCTTATAACTCTTGAGTTGGACACTCGGGGAGTGGAGTAGGGCGAAGAAGAGCTTCGTTTCCGAACCACTATAAATATCGTTGTCTCGGTTTGATCTTTCCATCTCTACTCTTTATATTTATTGTTTAGACTTGATAGTATAGATAAGCGTTCATATTGGTGTCGGTTGATTTCACAAATAATCGAATCAAAGTTCTTCAAAAGTAAACTTTTATAACTAACAAAAAAACCGGTAAAACTATTCAACCCCCTTTCTAGTTTTCTACAATTGATACCAGAGCCACGTCAGGCAAGATTTTAAAATAAATTGTATTTTAAAACTTGAATCGATCAATGGATTTCAACAAATATCAAGAAGGGTAATCTATGCAAAGACCACCACTTTTTGAAACTGATTGTTTTATCTATTGGAAAACAAGATTCGAAACGTATGTGAAATCAAAAGACATCGATCTTTGG
Organism: Artemisia tridentata subsp. tridentata; assembly: GCA_021014915.2. Lineage (NCBI taxonomy): Eukaryota > Viridiplantae > Streptophyta > Magnoliopsida > Asterales > Asteraceae > Artemisia > Artemisia tridentata. The sequence goes on from CP139502.1 coordinate 263,090,007, forward strand.
CATGTTATTACTGAGGGTGACTTTAAACCTATTGAAAAGAATCCGGTAACTAAAAAGGATGAAATTATTCCTTATGACCAACAAAGTGATAATCTTAAAAGAAAACTAGCCAAAAATAATGAGGCTAAAATGATGATTTACAATGCTTTGCCCAAAAAAGAATTTGAAAGAATTTTTATGTGTAATACGGAAAAAGATATTTGGAAAACTTTGTTAGTCACCCATCAAGATAATAATCAAGTCTAGGAAAACAAGATTGATCTTCTTGTGCAACAATATGAACAATTTTCCATTCCGGAAGATGAAACTATAGATAATGCTTTTGCTAGATTTAATACTATTATCACTAGTCTTAAATCTCTTGATGAAGGTTACTCTAGCAAGAACTATGTTAGGAAATTTCTTAGGGCTCTACATCCCAAATGGAGAGCAAAGGTCGCCTCCATTGAAGAGTCAAAGAACTTGGCGACATTATCACTTGATGAACTAATAGGAAACTTGAAAGTTCATGAAATGATAATCAAGAAAGACTCTGACATAGTCAAAGGCAAAAGTGAAAAAGTTTGATCTCTAGCATTGAAAGCCAAGAAGGAGTCTAGTGATGAGGAAAGTTCGGATTCCGATAGTGAAGACGAAGAGTATGCATTAGCAGTTAGAGACTTTAAGAAGTTCTTTAGAAGAAGAGGTAGATTTGTAAGACAACCTCGTGATGAAAAGAAGTCGTTCCAAAAGAACCAAAATGACAAGAAAGAAAAGAGTGATAGAAAATGCTTTAGATGCGGAGATCCAAACAATCTCATCGGGGAATGTCCTAAACCACTGAGAATCAAGAACCAATGAGCACTCATAGGAGGTTCTTGGAGTAAAAGCGGTGAGGAAGAAGAGGAGAAGCCAAATGTCGAAACATGTCTTATTGTTCAAGCTTCAAATAAGGTACATTCCGACTCTTCTTACTATAGTGATGATAATTCGTCAATAGATGATAATATATTATATGATGAATATAATAAATTATGTGAAGTAAGTTCTAAATTATAACTAGAAACAAAACGCTAAAAGCAACTTTGCATAAACTTGAAACAGAAATTTTAGAACTAAAAGACCAAGTGAAAAGACTTGAGAAAAGGAAAGAATGTGATGTTGTATGCGAATCATGCCATAATCTTAGATTAGAAAACGTAGAACTTAAGAAAAATGAGTTAAGGATCATTAAGTTCAAAAAAGGAACAAAAGCACTTAATGACATGTTAGATAATATTAGATATAGTGAGCATGTCGGTGTGGGTCTAGGTTTTAATCCAAATGAAGCTTTGACAAGTAAAACAAAACAAGTAAAATTTGTTAAACCCATAAGTTCTGTCAAAACAGAGGACGGTACCATTAAAGGTACGGACGGCACCACTAAAATTAGTGGTACCGTGGTACCATCTGGTGCAAAAGACATAACTGAGTCGAGTCTGAAAAATAACTTAAGTCCTAAACTAAGTCACATAGTAGTTAACAATGTTAAAATACCTGTTGCTAGTAAAAAGGAGGTCAAAAGATTTTACAAACCTTTGTCAACCCCCGGACCTGGATTTGTAAAACACGATACTAGATCAAAGACTCCTCCACCTAGAAAAACAAATGTTCCTAAACCTCGGACAAGAACTCCTCAACCGAGAAGTAACTTTAGAAGACAAAGTTATCCAAGTAACTATCCCGTAACTTGGAATATCCTTCAACAATGAAGTTACTTGCCATGGGAAATTTGTCCTCCATTCCAACATCCTAACCAAATGCAACAAATGCATGGGATGTTTAACACTAACAACTTTGGACCCATGAGATATTGGGGACCAAATGTTTGAGTTTTTGTCTTGCTAAATAGAAATGCTTGAGAATCGACTTGGAGTCCGACGAATGAGTTAAGAATAGTGGGTGCACTAATCACATGACGGAAGATCATAGTCTAGTCTCATCTTACTAAGCATACAACGAAGGTAACGTCACGTTCACTAGTTAAAAGGCAACATCTCAGGCTAAGGTACGTTTTCTCAAAACTTTCTTACTATTAGATATATTAAGCATGTAGAATTCTTAGGATCTAACTTATTAAGCACTAACATAATGGACGTGAAAAGTGCATCTCTAAATGGTTTTATTAACAAGGAGGTATATGTATGTAACACACCCCTAATTTCGTGATACGCAGCGGAATTCAAACTGGGTGTTACTTGACAGTACAACAGTTATAGTAATAGAAAACAATCTTTATTTGAGTCGTTTTAAAAGATTTATCATTCAAATTTTTATTAATATCAGACTTTACAAAATGAGGTCCCAGTAGGTTTACTGTTTATTAAATAAGTTTCGAATGATAATTAGCCTTCTATCAGTATCCGTGCCTTTCCATGCCATCCTCGCTCATTATGGACCTGAGATAAACATGCTAAAAGTGTCAACACAAAGGTTGGTGAGTTCATAGAGTTTATTAAAACTATATTGAAATGGTTTTAAGAAATGTTTTCACAACAAAGGCACTGTAAATCCACTCAGTTGCAAATCCCACCCATACAAAACTTGCAACCTGTGTGTTCACAATCCACTGCTAAATTATAGTATGAGTAAAGTTAAACCCTATAGTGTCAAAAGTTTAAACGTTTTAAGTATGTAAATAATATATTGGTCATGTCATATGAAATTAGTCATGTGGCTCCACTCCATCTCCGGAAACCTCATGTGGGTATGTTGCTCACAAGGAAAGTAATATCATTGGCTCCACTTCATCTCCGGAAACTCAATGCATGATTTATCACGAGGAGACTTTATGATGCTCACGAGGAGACTTTCAAGTTTAAGTATAACGCAATCAAGTATAACGCAGTTAAATATAACGAAACTACACATCATGTCCATAAAGTATAAAAAGTATAGCGTAGCATAAATTTATAAACATTTTGAGTATAAAACAAGTAGTTGAGCATGTATCTCCCCCAAAAATAATTCAAAACATATAAAATTAGGGGCTATGAAACTCACCTTGGAATGTAATGATGTAAGTAACACAACGGTGCCAAGGAGTATGGCAAAATAGAGTAACATAAGTGATGTAAAGAATTAGAGCACAATGATATGGAATTTGGCACGACCTAATGAATATGTAGTTTATCTCAGAATATGTTACATAATAATAGTACGATACATATGAGTTTCAAAAGAAAGAATGTTTTAGTTTTCGTGGGAGATTTGTATCAATGTTTGTTAAAAAGTTTAGTATTATAATTCGTGTGGTGGTATAAAATCATAGAATCAGAAAAACGCACGCCAAAGCATAAAGCATATAGCACAAGCATACAAGGCAAATAAACATGTAAGTATCAATTAACACATAGGCAAAAGATAAGAAGATGGTTAAGTTTATTAAAGTCCAACGATGTCAAATAAGTAATATACATTTAGCCCATTAAGGTTTATATGTTTAGCCGTTAACAAATCATAAGTTATCCCATTTTAACCAAATAAGCTAATAAGCCGAGCGATACATATATTCAATATCACATAAGCTCAATGATAAGTAATATATATAATAAGCTTAACCAAAATCCATTAATGTGTCTAAAATAAGTGCAAGCCACAATAGTCACATAAGCCGACACTAAAGCAAAATTCAAACATAATACATACACTTATATTTGCTGAAAAATCAGAAGCCAAACACCCTTAAACATTCTGAAAAATTAGCAACCAAACACCCTTAAACATACTGAAAAATCAGCATATAAACTCCATTACACATGCTGAAAAATCAGCATATGAACACCTTTACACATGCTGAAAAATCAGCATACAAACACCATTATACATGCTGACTTTCAGCAGCAAATACGCCCCATGTAGGGCTGTTTTGCAGCAGATAAACACACAGAACGCACCCCATTTCATACAGAAAAATCAGCATACAAATACCCATATTAAGCGCAGATTTTCAGAGATAGTACGCACCGTTTAGGGCTGTTTTTAGCAGAAAACAAACACCCCTTTGGTTGGCTTTGCAGCGAATCACTAACACAAACACAGTCACAAACACAATTGCGAGCACAACATAAAATCAAATATAACACAAACAACACCCTATGTGGGTTTGTTGCGCCAAGACCAAGTGCCACAATGAGGACACCCTTTGGGGATGTCTCGTTAACTCCTAGCACACAAGTCATGATAATACAAGTAACGCAATACACAAATCCAACTATAAGCAACAACGACAACAGCCAACAGCCGAGAGGTTGTGGTCATTAGCCGAAATCAAATCAAAACCAAATAAGCCAAATATGCTAAATTAATAGGCTAGGAATTTAAAAGAACTTATAAATAAACTAAACGACCCCTAATGGGTTTATATTATTAAACCCGAAATCAAAACCACATAATAACAACAACAAACCCACCATTCAGGGTGGCTGTGTTGGGTACCCCTTCTTGCAGCCAAAACTAAAACATAAACAAGCTACATAAACAAATCAACAAGTCAAACACCTTCTCGGGTTATTGTTAAACCGAGACCCAAGTGGGTCGACTGAAACCCCAAACGGGTTCTTAACCCGACCCGCGTCTAAAATAATAATCCCAAATACCACTTTAATGATTGTCACCACACGAATCTTCATTTAAATTTGTTTTTAACCAAATCTTAACCACGAAAACATTATCTATGATTGGATTTTAAATTAAAAGAGCAACAAGAACGAGGTTACGATTTGACATACCATGAAAACGAGAGAGCGTTTGAGAGGTAGTGATGGCGCGGCTGTGATGTTTAACTCGAACCAAACGAGACCCTTACCTTACCATCTAAACCTGAAACAATAAGCTTTCCTGCCTCCTGATGATAGTGGTGATTGGTGATGCGGTGGAGGTGGCAGTGCGGGGAAGAAGGAGGGAAAGTGAGATGGGAGAAGCAGGGAAAGTGAGAAAGAGATGAGGGAGAAAGAACAGATTATATATATATATATATATATATATATATATAATATATATATATATATATATATATATATATATATATATATATATATATGAGGGAGAAAGAATATATATATATATATGATTTTTGTTGTACCATGTCATGGTGAATAAGTTATACACGTACATATATATTCTTGTTGTTGCATTTTATGGTAGAATAAATATACACACCTGGTTATGCCTGAAATTTGATATGTGGCATGATTATACCCATATTAATAGTTTAAAGTGTAGTTTCATCCCGGTAATTACTAACGTTAAGTCCTTATGTCACAAAACTTAAAACCGAGTAACGTAAAAATATAATACTTAAAAAAATGTCAAAGTTTATCAATATACTCCAATTAATTATATTAGACGTGTGATAAATTTAACGGAGAGCGTATACGTTAATAAAATCTAATATGTTTGAGTATTCATATTATGTAAAGAGTATAATGTAAAAATAAAAATAAAAAATAACAAAGTGACAATAGTTCATCTAAAATATGTAAACTTATCCTAATCTTGTGTTGGTCGTGAGTATAGTATAATAAAGAAAATTTTAAATTTTCCCGTAAAAATGGCAATTAAAAATAGTGACGGAGATTAATATATAATTAATTGTTATTAATTATAGTGAAAATTTACCGGTGGTTACAATGTAGTACAATCTCCGGGATTTGTTGATCCCTAAAAACGATATCATGTTTATAAACTCAAGAAAGCACCCTATGATCTTAAACAAGCCTCCAAAGCTTGGTACGGCAGATTAAAGGCTTTCTTACAGAAACATGAACATACCATGTGAATGGTTGATAATACACTTTTCATGAGGAAACGAAATTCATATCTCATCATTGTTCAAATATTTTTCGACGACAATTATATTAGGCTCAACTTGTCCAGAAATGTACGATGATCGTTCAAAGATCATGCGTGAAAAGTTTGAGATGAGCATGATGGGTGAATTAAATTTCTTTCTTGGTCCTCAAATAATACTAATGGAAGATTGTATCTTCTTATATCCAAGTATATCAAAATTTATATAAGAAACTTAACTTGTAAAAATCTAAGCCCATGAAAACTCCTACGTCTACGGAAACGAAACTCACGAAAGATGAAGAAGGTAAGTCTGTGGATAACACTAAGTATAGGGGCATGATAGGTAGTTTATTATACCTAACGACAAGTAGGCCCGATATCATGTTTAGTGTCTGCCTTTGTGCTTGCTTCCAATAGGATCCCAAAACCTCTCACCTTGAAGTGGTTAAGCGTATCTTCCGATACATCAAAGGCACTATACACTTGGGATTGTACTATCCCAAGGGGACTGGTTTAGAAACTATTATCTTTGCCAACTCTGATCATGCGGGAGATTATGTGGAGGCGTTTGTACCTTCATGGGTTGTTGTTTAACTTCTTAGTTCTCCAAAAAACAAACGGCTCTTGCTATCTCCACGACTGAAATCGAATACGTAAGTGCCGGAAAGGCATGTCAACAAGCACTATGGATGAAACAAGCTCTAAACGACTACAACATCCATCTCGACGACATTTCAATGACGTGCAATAACCAAGGTGCAATTGACTTGATCAAGAACCCCGTGCAACGCTCACGTATGAAACACGTCGAAATACGTCATCACTTCCGTCGCGATAATGTACAAAAAGGAAACACTTATATCAAGAAATATTCCTTTACAAGACAACATCGTCAATATCCTAACCGAATCTCTCATATGAGAACCCTTCAACTATCTATGTCTAATTCTAGGAATGATGGAACACATTTTGTAAGTTTCACAATTTGCATGTGTTCAAGAACATCTTCTGAATCTCGTCTTATGACTATTTAAATATTTCACTGGAAATATTAAGTCATCCTTCACATCCCTCTAATGACTATTTACGTATTTCCTTGGAAATATCAAAGTCATCCCTTCGCGTCTAGCTTCATTCATCAAATCCTAATGGATCTATCTTGTAAAAGAATTTATTAGGTATAAGTTCTCTCCTCGCGTCAAAAATTAAGTGAAATTTATTAGTCAAAAATCAAAACGGGACTAAAATCAGTCTCAACAGTACACAACACCACTAAAGTGGCACGACACCATTAATTTTAATGGTACCGTGGAACTGAAAAAGCCCGTTTTCCTCCTTTTTTCCTCTGTTTACTCATTCAAAACAAAACACCAACTTCCCCTTTTGTTGTCAAAACCAAATATTACACTCTTGTCAATCAAGATCGAGGCATTGCATTTAAAGATTATCAATCACCACGTCTTACCCATCATCAATTGTAAGTAAATTAACTTTAATTTCTTTCTAATTTGAGTATAGGGTTTGTTCATATATATAAAATCGAATTGGTGCTTTTCAATTTTGATTGAATTTTTATGCAATTAGGACTAAGATTAGACAATGTATAACTTACATGATTCCCTAAACATAGGATTTGCATAAACCCACTTATATTATATACTTTAGTCTGAATTTTACTATTTAAATTGGAATTAGATTAAATATTGTAGAAAACTAGAAGGGGGGTTGAATAGTTTTACAGTTTTTAAATTTATTTGCTTTGAATACTTAGTGTGAATTCAACTAATGCAAATAACAAACAATAAATAATATGCAAGTAAAGAAAGAAACGATCAAACCACAACACGATTGTTTATAGTGGTTCGGTCTACAAGGACTCTTTTCCTTGCCCTACTCCACTCCCCGAGTCTCTAACTCGAGAGTTTTTCTTCACTAATCAACAAACTCCCTTCTCGGCGGAGAAAACCTTTACAAACGTCGCTTACACTTTTTCCGATACAAAGCTAAATACCGAGTTCTTTTACAAGGGTACAACCACTCACGTCACAATATGTATTTTAAGGACTAAAATACTAACCGATCACTACAGAGGTTTATGATAGTTTGGTACAAACAATGATGTGTGAATAACAACAATTTACACAATGACTAACTAACAAGTCTTGCAACGCTTTGTTGAAGCTTGTAATGCTTTGATCTTCTTGCTACAAAGAAGCTCAATGAAATATGAAATATGAAATATGAAAGAGTTAGATATGAATGAAAGAATGTATGATGTTGTTTATGCTTATGAGTGATGAGAAAACATGAATGTGTGGCTTGCTATTTGTAGGCAAACTGCCTTGGCAAGCCACGAATGGGACAGATCCAAATAAAGGGATCCGTCCTTGTACCTGTTTGGTTCTGTGGGAACCTGACAGCATATCTTCACAAATCTTAACAAAATCTAACCAAGATATTTCCATATCTTTCCAAGGATTTATTGAGTAAGGATCTAAACAAGATATCCATGATATCTTCAAATGATCTTCAAAATCTCCTAAAGATTTCAAAGTGATGCATGCCATGATGTCATAATACATTTCCATTTTTAGATTAAAATGTATATGAAAGTAAATTTGTAAAATGTATATGAAAGTGAACATGTAACATGTATATACTAGTTAGATGATGTTTTGTGTTTATAAAAGACTTATGACTATATATGTAAAAGACTTAACTATATTTAAGTTTTGCTAAAAATAAAGTTTATAATTGTCATTAACAAAATATAGCAAAGATCATAAAATATAAATAACATTTTTTAGACGATATTTGTAGTAACAATCTCCCCTTTTTTGTTGAGGACAAAACATAAAGTTAATTTTTAAGCAATGAGATAAATAAAGTGTAAGTCTTTAAAAATATAGATTAAACTAGTTTTATGTAATTTTAAAATCAATTTAGACATTTTAAATTGTATAAAATTTGTGAGTTTTGAGTTTAATATTTCTCCCCTTTTTTGTCGAAACAAAAAGAAGAAAAGCGTAGCGGAATGTAGTGCAAGCCCTTGGTCAATACTCCCCCTAGTTAGGGTGCCAAGTATATGATGCATGGATTTTGAGTGCTTGATTAGCTCCCCCTTGGTCAATACTTCCCCTAGTTAGGGTGCCAAGTATAAGATGCATGGATTATGAGTGCTACAAAACAAATGTTAGTGATAAATAGTTCAAACCAACCATGGACATAATGTACAATAAAAAGTCACAACCAACACACAAACATCAATAAACATCATTCATTAGTAAAATATTTTGTGACAAAAGTCACAAAATTGGAAAATAATGGAGATGTTGAAATGCAAGAATAAATAGAAAAATAACTTAGAAAGAAAAGTCCTAGAATAAAAATCCTAAAATAGAAAAAAAAAATAACTTAGAAAAGAAAAGAAAAAAATCTTAAGATGTGAAGCTCCTAATGTGAGAATCTATTGAGGAGGATGAGAAAGAGCGTTAAGACGCTCGAGGATGTGGTTTAAAATGAACCTCATCTCGTTTTGGAGCTCATGAACCAATATATTGGTTCTTGGAGTAAGATGAGCGATTCTTTCACACATGGAGCAACCATGGCGAGAGAAGTTTGGTGGTAGAGCAGGTTCGTTTGTTGGTGTTGGTGGTGGTGGAACATTTATTGATTGGTGGTTGGGATTTGGTGGAGCTATGATGGATGAAAGCAAGGTGATTTGTAGTTGCATGGCTTCATGGAGGTGAGAATCCACCATGTTGGAAAAGGCATAGAGGTGGTCTAGTTCCTCATTTATTTGACCTTGAGTTTATGGAGGATCAATCCACATGGACTCATCAATGTCCCTAAGCGTTGGGGTTGGTGAAAAGGGTTGGGGTTGAGGTTGTTGAGGTGGTGGAGCATGATCTCCGTAGAGTGGGCCATGGATTTCTCTATAAATAGGGTGGAAGAGTAAGGGTTGTTGTTGTGATGGTTCACAATCAAATGGAAATGGTGGTGGATTTGTTGATCTTGGAGGTAGGTCTTCTAAAGTTTCCAAAAACGGGTGTAGAGAGGTCGGTGGTGTGGCAAATAATTCTAATGGTTGAAGTTTTAGAGATCTTGGAGGTGATGGTGATTTGGGTATTTGAGATGGTGCGGGAGGTGGTGTGGTGGCCACTGGTGTCTTTGTTGGTGGTGGAGTTGTTATGATGATAGGTGAAGGTGTTGGAGTGGACAAAGTGAGAAAGTTTTCATCATGGATTGGAGATGAGATGTTGAGTGGTGATGAGTCTGATGATGATGAGTTTAGGTTGACAAAGCAACAAGGTTTTACACTAATCCTAGCCGTTCTTCTTGGTGGTCTTGAGGGTGATGAAGAGTTGGTTGACTTTATCATTGTGAAGAAATGCTTGAGATATGCAGGAATTCACAAGAAATGGTGGTGAAGGTGTGAGAAATGATCATCATAGAGGTTCTAATTTATAGAAATCAAGATTCATGGAAGAGTGTGTTTGGATTAGATGTTAAACCATACAAAAATGGTGGTTTCTAATTATTTGGAAGTGGAAGAGAAGGTTGTCAAATCATCAAAGTCAATCCAATGGGGTTGAGTTGAGTGAAAGAGGAAGGATATGCAGTTAATGCATGGCAATGAGTGGAAGATCTTTGATGTCAGTGATCCACAGATAGCAAGGAACCAATTTTAGGGATCCTTGCTTTATGGAGAAAGGTAACTTAAGTGGATTTTTGAAATTTCAAGTTTTGGTGGGAAATGATTTTCCTATTGGTCTAAGTAAGCTAATATGAACTTAATATGAGGGAATAGCAGTAAAAGTATCATAATAACAAGAATGAATGATGTAGAGTGCAGGATTAAATGAAAATTTAAAAATTATAGCTGTTGTTTGGCGGAACCAATCGACAACACAGGCAAAACCATAAATTTGGTTTCGACTGATCCGTCAGGAAAACTTTGGACGGACAAAACCAGATTTTTGGTTCCGTCCAATCTGCCAATCCAAAAAAGTATACAAAGGGCTTTTTCGAACCCCCGAACCCCGTTCAAATCCCGTAAATTTTCTTAAAACATGTGTAATTAATTAGTTTTGATTAGAAATTAACAATAAAACAAGTATTAACACATGTTAGGGTGTAGATCAAGCAAGGGCTAATAATTTCACTAATAATGTGAAAGAAATGGAAAAATGATAACATAAAGATGTTATCTACCTGCATGATAAGGTTAGTTCACATAATCATTCAAGGTTAAGTTATCATCCTACGACAAGAAAAATATATCAAACATCATTGTTTTGGAGCAAATGTACCAAACGCTCATAAAGCCTCTCATTGCCTATCCAATTTCTTGTTAATCTTTGTTAGGAATCTTCCAATGCACTTGAACATTCCTCTTGTTTGCTTGAATTCTTCCAAATGATTTTTAATGACCGGGAGTTGTTGGAAGTACTCAAGAGGTGGAAGCCTAGAGTTTGGAAGTCCATCATCCTCGCTCATAGATGATGATGATGAGGAAGTAGGTGGATGAGGACGTTTTCCTTGAGTTTTTGCTACTCTCTTATCACTCAATGGCACAAATATGTTATCAACAAGGGAGTAGTCAGGACAAAAACCTCTAGCATTGGGTGGAATGGGTGCAAAGGCTCTAAAGAGACGGGTGAGAAGCATCCCGTATGGAAGAGCGGTGGTTCCTAACATGGGTATGTCCGCCATCCTTTTGGCAACATAGTAGGCTAAGTTGAAAGGTTGGTGGGTAGACAAGCTATAAAGCATGTAACAAAGACAAGCATTGATGTGATCACGATTGCCTATAGTACACAAGACATTGGCCCTAAGGATTTCTTCCCACTTTTTGAATTGAGGCCTAAGTTCATTGAGTTTCATGCCAAATGGGTCTCGGTTGACTTCATTACCTTGGCGGGTTGTTCTTGTGTTTGAAGTTCTAGGAAGGAAAAGATGTTTTTGGATTATTTCTTTTGGAACTAAAGGAGTGTCGTATGGAGGCATACAATCAACAATAGAGTCAAGGGTTGATAGGGACCATTTATCCAAGTAAAGGCATGTATCTTCACATGGAATTCCAAGGACTTCCGCAAATTGATTTAGAGGTATGTTGAAGTCATTTTGGTTTACTTTGAATTGGATTGACATAAGACCATAATCATTGGTAGTGAGGACTGCACTAGCATAAAACTCTAAGACAAATCTAGGACAAATTTGTTCGTTGATGTCTAAGAGACCATCGAAGTGGATGGTTGCAAGTTCTTGACGAATATTTCTTCCTTCTAGAAAGGATGGGTCAATGGTTCTACCCTCATGAACATAACATTTTTCTAGAGCCTTAAAGATTTTCACTTAAGCCGGAGTAAGTCCCTTAGTTTTGTGATGTTTGAGAAGGTAGTTTAGAGTGTCTTTGTGGTCATAGAAGGTTGCGGGAGGCATGATTGATCCTAGATACAAAAATTAAGTGCTTTAGTTGAAACTAACAAGAATTTAGATATAATGTTCTAGTGTGTGCCTATATGAGGACAATGTGGAGGTGCGGTTATCTCGACTCCCTTTATAAAAATAATTTATTTTAGCAAATTTTGTAACAAAACGAGAGATAACCCAAACGCTCCTAATTCAATGTAGCTTCGATTGAATGTACCCGAAAATACATATTAATTATGTACTTCCTTTAGCATTCAAGAGATATTATGCAAATGATGTTTTAAACATAACGTTTTTATTTGTATGAACAATGTGAAAAATTATTTGTCCTAATTGTGAGAAGCTTTTTACAAAAAAATTTGACATGGGGCTTTTAGTAAATTATGATAATGTCTTACAAGATGCAATTCCTAACTAAGGGAAACATGATTAGTTATGTAATATAACAAATGTACTTCATGATTTTAAAATAAAAATGCATAATCCCCAAGTTTTGGTTTTGTGAAAGAAATAGAAGCCCTAGACTCAGATCAGGAGTGTAAATGTAGTTGGGAAACTTACAGTGTTGGTTGGAGCTCAAATTTGTTGAAGGAGATGCCTAAATTTTGAGAATGATATGTTATGGGACGAGTTTGAGTTATTTGTGTGTTATGGGTATAAGAAAGGAGTGTTTGTTTAATATATTCAAAAACTAACCCAGGAACCCATGGATGGGGCGGAACCAAATATTTGGCTCCGCCCTTGTTGTCGAAGGGTTCCTTGGGACCAGTTTTGGTCCATTTTGTCATGTTTGGTTAAGCTAAGGTTTAAGCTAAGATTTTAACTACAAATTTGGTTCCATTAGTCCTAATCCAAGTCTAAGAAGATTAAATGGTTATCGCTTAAGGGGTTTTGTTAGGATATCGGCAATGTTGTCTTCTGAGGATACTTTCTCGATTGAGATGTTCCTTTTTGAACATTGTCGCGAAGAAAGTGATGACGGATTTCAATGTGTTTGGTTCGAGCATGTTGAATTGGATTTTTACTAAGATCGATAGCTCTTTTGTTGTCTCAAAGAATAGGGATGTCGTTAAGTTTAATTCCGTAGTCGATGAGAGCTTGCTTCATCCAAAGAGCTTGTTGACATGTTTTTCCTGCTGACACGTATTCAGCTTCCGTTGTTGAGATGGCTAGAGCCGTTTGTTTCTTTAAAAACCATGAGGTAAGACAATGCCCAACAAAAGTACAAATACCACTTGTACTTTTTCTATCGACATAGTCATCGGCATGGTCCGAGTCGGCATACACTATGGTTTCAACACCCGTTCCTTTGGGATACCATAATCCTAAGTGTGTGGTACCTTTAATGTACCTAAATATTCATTTTACGGCTTCAAGATGGGATGTTTTAGGATCTTCTTGAAGGCGAGCACATAGACAAACACTAAATATGATGTCGGGTCTACTAGCCGTGAGATAGAGTAGACTACCAATCATTCCTCTATATTTAGTGTTATCTACGGATTCACCTTCTTCATCCTTGGTGAGTTTAGTTTCCGAGGACATAGGCATTTTCATAGGTTTAGAGTCTTCTAGACCAAATTTCTTAAGCATATCTTTTATGTATTTAGATTGGTTAAAGAATATCCCATCTTTTAATTGTTTTATTTGAAGACCTAAGAAAAAGTTTAGTTCTCCCATCATACTCATCTCAAACTCGTCATGCATGATTTTTGAGAAATCGTCACATAACTCTTGACAAGTTGATCCGAATATGATGTCATCCACATATATTTGAACAATGATAATATGTGATCCCTTTTTGTTAGTGAAGACAGTGTTGTCCACTAGTCCCATGGTATACTTATGTTCAACTAAGAATGTTTTAAGTCGATCATACCATGCTTTTGGTGCTTGCTTAAGTCCGTATAAAGCCTTTTTAAGTTTGTAGACATGATTTGATTTTTTAAAATCGGCAAAGCCGGGAGGTTGTGCGACATACACTTCCTCATTTATGAAACCATTTAGAAATGCACTTTTGACATCCATTTGAAAAAGTTTAAAGTCATGTGCACATGCATATGCAAGTAATATTCTAATCGACTCGAGCCTAGCAACCAGAGCAAAATTTTCATCGTAGTCAATGCCTTCTTGTTGATTATAACCTTGAGCTACTAGCCTAGCTTTGTTTCTAGACACTACACCATTTTCATCCATTTTATTTCGAAAGACCCATTTTGTTCCAATTATGGTTTGACTTTTTGGTTGAGGAACTAATGTCCAAACATCATTTCTAACAAATTGGTTTAATTCTTCTTGCATTGCTATGACCCAAGATTCATCTTTTATAGCCTCATTTATATTTTTGGGTTCAATGGTTGATATGAAACAAAAGAAGTTACTTTGATTTTGGACTTTTGATCTTAAGGTTCTTTCATTAATTTCTCCTATGACATTATCTAGTGGATGAATTTTAGATTCTTTGATATTGACTATTTCTTTGTTTAATAGTTCATCTTCATTGTCATTATCTAGATTCTCTTGGTTTTCAACCATTTGACTTTCAACTAAGTCATCATCTACCAAAGGTGATGTCTTAGAGGGAGGTGGACTTTCGTTAAATGTTACGTTTAACGATTCCTCGATTCTTAAGGTTTTTTTGTTTAGAACAATATAAGCTATGTTATTTTGAGAATATCCAAGGAACACACCTTCATAAGACTTTGGGTCAAATTTGGTGAGATAATCCTTAGTGTTTATGTAACACCCCCAAATCACCGCAGCGGAACAGTAGAGTCAAGGGGGTATTACTTCATAATATAGATCAAGGTATAGAAAACGACCTCTAAATGAGACGTTTTGAAATGTTACCATTCAAATTATTAAAATCAGAGTTGAACAAGAGATTCAAAGTATAAAGTTACATAGATGTTTTTAAGATGTATCGAATGGTAAAAGATAAAGATAAGAGTCTCCAAGTATGCAAATGACTCTAAGATCCATGCATCCACTATCGCCTTATAAACCTGAGATAAACATGCTAAAAAGTGTCAACCAACGGTTGGTGAGTTCATAGAGTTTAGTTGTAAACTATAAAGCATTTGAATAAAGATTCCACAGCAAAGGCCTTGTAAATCCACTCAGTCCCAAGCCCCGCCCATACAAGACTTGCAACCTGTGTGTTTACAACCCACTGCTAACATAGTATGAATAGGACATATGTGTATACGAATATATGAGCACTTAATGTAATGAATAACAGCAAACTGAACCTCATTGTTGATATAAATAATGCCTAAACATGTTATTAATATTTTTCGATATCTTTACGTTTTGATAATCACAAAATGTAAAATCATTAATCGGAAAATTATGACGTAAACAAGTATTTAGTTGTTAATATCTATTTCTACAACTCAAATCACTTAAGGTATGAATGAACTAATGCTTAATGCATTATATGATCAAAGGAACATTTTCTTAAACACTAGATTTTTTAAAATGTCAAAAATATTTTATATCTTTTAGAAAAATATTTTTGGTAATAAATAAAAAGGTTTAATTCATTATAAATTTATGAATTCAAATTTTCAACCAAAATCAGTAAAAATGTTCCAGAAAAACCTTCCCCACAAAAAGACAAATCTGGGCAACGGCTAGGGAGGGGCGGCCCCCTTAATTATACTAGGCGGCCCCCTTAAAATTAAGGGGACCGCCCCCCTATTTAAGGGGGCCGGCCACGCTCCAGTAGCTCCCAGCTGTCCAGATTTTCTGCCTATAAATACCAGTCTTCCCCTAGATTTTTACTCACCTTTTGCACACCCAAACATTCTGTTTTAAATCTTGTAAATCCTTTCAAAAACCCTTTGATCATATTCTCTTAATCATTGGTTTCTAAGTGATCCAAGCTTCTACCATCAAAGTGCAAAAGAAGAATACTCCTTCAACTAGAGAAGAAGTATTATAGTTTAACCCATATCATTATTGTAGTTGTGTAAAGTGTTGTATAGTTGTGATAAGTAGATCTAAGTGTAAGTAACTAGTTGTGTTGTAAAGAAGTAGTGTAGAAGTAGTTGTGAAGTAGTCGTGAAGAAGAAGTCGTGAAGAAGTCGTGAACGTCGTGAAGCCGTCGTGAAGAAGTCGTGATTAAGTTGTGTAGAAGTTGTGTACAAGTCGTGAGATTGGTTCTAGCTACGATTAGAACTCGACATCTAGCTTTGTGTCGTTAAGCCGGTGTAAGCTAAAGTTGTGTAAGGTTTTCTCCGCCATAAGGGAGTTTGTTGACATAGTGAAGAAAACTCTCGAGTAGGTGACTCGAGGAGTGGAGTAGGGCAAGGAAGGTGTCCTTGTAGCCGAACCACTATAAATCTTCGTGTTGTGGTTTGATCTTTCCATCTCTTTCTTTCATTTCATTATATTTACTTTACTCGCATTGCTTATCTATATTTGTTCATATTGATCAAGAGTTGAATTCAAATAAGATAGAATCGAAGTTTTAAAAAGTAAACAAAAGTTTTCATAAATTAAAAAGACGTAAAACTATTCAACCCCCCCTTCTAGTTTTCCACAATTGGTATCAGAGCCAGGTTAAACAAGATTTTTAAAATAAACTGTATTTTAAAACTTGAAACGATCTATGGAATCTGAAAAATATTTAGAAGGGCAATCTATGCAAAGACCACCACTATTTGAAGTGATGGATTTCTTTATTGGAAAAATCGATTCGAAACTTATGTGAAATCAAAAGATCTAGATCTTTGGCATGTTATTACTAATGGTGATTTTTTACCTATTCAACATAATCTTGAAACTAAAAAGGATAAAGTTGTACCTTTTGAAAAACAAAGTGATGATTTAAAAAGAAAACTTTCTAAAAATAATGAGGCTAAAATGGTTATTTATAATGCGTTACCACGTAAATAATACGAAAGAATCTTTATGTGCGAAACTGCAAAAGAAATTTGGAACTCTTTACTAATAACTCACCAAGGTAATAGTCAAGTCAAAGATAATAAAATAGATCTTCTTGTTCAACAATATGAACAATTCACGATTTCGGAAGAGGAATCAATTGATAATGCGTTTGCTAGGTTTAACACAATCATCACAAGTTTAAAGGCACTTGATGAGAGTTTTTCTAGTAAGAATTTTGTCAGGAAATTTCTTAGGGCTCTTCATCCAAAATGGCGAGCTAAAGTTACGGCGATTGAAGAATCGAAGAACTTGTCAACTCTTCAACTTGACGAGTTGATTGGCAACTTGAAAGTCTACGAAGCAATAATCAAGAAAGACTCCGAGATGGTCAAAGGAAAGAAAGAGCAAAGCAAGCCAATCGCATTGAAAGCTAGGAAAGCATCAAGTGACGAGGATAGCTCAACCTCCGAAAGTGATGATGAAGAATATGCCATGGCCGTAAGAGACTTCAAGAAGTTTTTCAAAAGACGAGGAAGATTCGTTAGACAACCACATGACGAAAGGAAAACACTCCAAAGAAACAAAGATGACAAAGGTAGCAAGAGCGAGAGGAAGTGCTTCAAATGCGGTGATCCAAATCATCTTATCGGAAGATGTCCTATGATGTCAAAGGAGCAAAACCAAAAGGCGTTCGTTGGAGGAGCATGGAGTGATAGTGACGAAGACGAGAAGAAACTACAAAGGAGGAGAAATGTCTTATGGCTAAGACATCAAGTGAGGTACATTCCGAAACCGAATACTTTAGTGATGAATATTTATCATTAGATGAAAAAGACTTAGATAGTGAATATAATAGACTATGCAAACTAGGTCAAAAAGTAATGAGTAAAAATAAATCACTAAAACATGTAAATAACCAATTAGAAAAGGAAATATTAGAATTAAAAATTAAACTACATAACTTAGAAAAAGGGAAAGAAATTTTTGAATGTAAAACATGTCAAGAAACTAAAAATGAAAACGAAATACTTAGGAAGGAAATTTGTAAACTCAAAAAATTCGAAAATAGTAGTAATTCACTTAGGGAAATAATAAGTATTCAAAGAGTATCAAGTGATAAAACCGGATTAGGATTTAATTCAACTGAGGATTCAAATAGTAAAACTAAAAATGTAAAATTTGAAGGTGAAACTAGTGAGCAAACACCTTTAGAGTCAAAACCTAAGTATATACTTATGAAAGATAGAAAAATACCCATAGCTAATAATGAGGAAATAAAAGCTTTCTACAAACCATCTTTAAAAACCGAAGTAGAATACTCTAAACCAAAGCTTAGGTAAAAAACACCTCCTCCTAGAAGACCACCTAGTCCTCACCCTCGGCCTAAAACACCTCAACCTAGAAGAAACCAAAATAGATCAAACCGTCAAAATAATACTCACCCAATGTGGAATTATTCAAATCCACCAAGTTTCAATCCTTGGGGAATACTTCCACCATACATGCATCCTAGTCAATTGCAAACCATGTTCGGTCCAAACAACTATGGACAAATTGGACAATGGGGACCAAGTGGCTAAAGTGTTCACTCATCGGGAATTTCGGCATCTCTCCATTGATTGACTTCTATGAGTCAACATAAACTTTTTGAAGTGCTTGAAGACTACTTATTGAAGACTAAAAGGTACGCCTTTCTTTCATGTCTTACTCTATGTTATATGCTTAGGACTAAGGAACTAGCAAATTGCATGCCCCCGTAAGTTTTAATGCCTAGTTTAGTTGGTTCTTGCGTGTTAGTTAGAAGATGATTTCTTATACATATATCTAATATAAATACATATATAAATATACTATATACATATATAAATATATTCGCACATAACCTAGATACGTCATTTGTTGACTATCTAGAACTAAAAGAAATTGTTCGCCCTCGAACCTTTTCTTCCCCCTTTGCCTCTTTTGAACTTTAACGTTCAACACGAAAATCTTCCGTGTCCACTATCACATAACTCATGGTGATGAAGAGAAGTGAGTTAAGTGGATTAACGTAGAAGTAGCACTTCAACCGTCGAGTCAAGAAAACTATGGATGAAACAAACTCCCATCGCCGTCAGCACCTATCTCCGTCATTACCTCATCATTTCTCGACTCTATTCAACATCCCACGTTTACACACAATATATTATATATATATATATATATATACACATTTACTCTCACTCCCTAAAATCTTTGTCGACTTGACATCTTGATCATTTTATCCAAAATTCTCAAGAAATATTTTCTTAACGAAATGTTAATAAAATGTCAAGTATTCCTTCCTCGTGCCAATAAAACCCAACGTATTTTTGATATATAATAAATCTATCTATATACATAAAAATATTTGGTTATCAGAAACTAAACCCGACAAAAATTTCATTTTGGCAGGCGGCCCCCTTAATGTTTAAGGGGACCGGCTAGTAAACGGGGGCGGCCCCCTTAATGTTTAAGGGGGCCGGCCATCTGATGCTACCAAAATGGTTTTTCCTTCTAAAATTTTTGCCAAACATCCCATTTCACAAAACACTCTTTCTCTCCCTCTGCTGTGAACGACCAAAACCTCAAAAACCATTCACCAAATCACCACTTCCGACTAGTTTCGCAAGGGGAAAACACTTGTATCTTGATTAGCAACACATTTTGTAAGTTTTCCAATTCACATTTCATCTAATTTCATTCAATTTTGAGTCTAATCATAATTAGGTCTTTTACTCAATTTTCTTTTAACCCGAATTTTGTTAAAATTAAGTCTAAAAATCTTATAACCAAATGCTCCCCATAGGATTAGAATGCTTAATCAACCTAGAAACTAAGTAATTAAAAACCATTATGTCAAAGTTTTGATAAACTAATCACTCCTTTTCAAAATTAATCACATTGTTGAATTATGCCATAAACACTTGTTAAAACTAATCACATTAGTTTATTACAACTCACTAATCCTAAAAATATATTTTTCGAATCATAAAAATGTTTTTAAATATAAGAGAGTATTTGGATTAGGAGCTAGAATCATCAAAATTTAATCAAAATTAAGTTCACAACTACTTGTCAAGTTTATAAACACGCAATTAGTTGTTTTGAGTCATCAAGATACATAAATCATATGTATATTGAAATTTTAGTAGTTAATTTTATAATTAAGGGAGTGTTTGGCATAACATTTTGAAAGAAATTTTTGAGTCAAAATCTAAGTTTTCACCTTTTTCAATAAGTTATTTAACATAAACACTCGTAAGAAATAGCTAGATATACAATCTAATGTTTGTCTAGCCACATTTCAAAGTAGTTTATGACGTATAAAGGAGCATTTGGATATTTTTGATTTCTTGTCATATTATCCATGTAACTATTCTTTAACATCAGAAAATACATTTTAAGCGAGTTAAAAATTAAAACTAAGGAACATTGTAAAATACTTCTTAGGATTAAAGTTTTAGAGTCGAAGTATGTTTACGTTCCACATAAGTAGCATATATAATATATGCATGTCATTTTCTTATTTTTTTTTTCTGTGTTGCTTTCTTGTATAGGAGAAAATGCCTAAAGCTACAGTCGGTGATCTTTCCAAAACCAAGGCCTACATTCCAAAAGTCTCCGAAACTCCCGGCATATCTCCTTCTATTGCATGTTTCTATCGACCCATCGAAAATAGAAACATTCACGAAGGTAGAGTTGTCGATCCATCTTTCTATCAATCCGATCAAATCGAGCGAATGTTCTCAAATGTTCGTCTCGATTGTCTCTACAAAATAAATGAGCCAATCATTCCTCGCTTCGTTCTAGACTTCTATAGCCAAGTGACGGTGCAAACCGATTCATATGGCTATATTCTTATTTCCTTTATGATCCAAAATGAATTTATCACTCTCGATCTAGCTCAGTTTGGTCAAATTCTCCAAATTCCTTACAACGGTCAAGCCGTTTTCTCAAATGAATGGGATCTCTCATCTCTTGAGAAAAATCGGCCTCAGAATGGTCCGTACTATTCTGATATTCCTTCTCCTGACCAGATCCGTGGACTTCTCGAGCTAGAACGTGGTACGACTAGCCGAAGGATCAAGTCAAAAAATGTCAAAATTCATGCAAACCAAATCATTCTTAAAGAGTTAAGCCCCGACATGAAGCGTTGGGAAGAACTCATTCGTGAGAATGCGTTCGGTACCGGTGGTCACCGTGATCATCTCACGGCGAGCATTGCTCACATGTTGTATTGTATTGTTGCAGAAGAGCAATACAATTTGGCTTACCTCTTTGTCTATCGCATCATGTCAGCCAAAAACACTCCCAACGCCAACCTTCCCTATGGCATGTTCCTCACCCGTCTCTATCGTTATGTCATGGAACATTTCCCTCATCTTGAGAGTGATGCCTACCTATTCGTTCATCCCGTCCTACGCCCTCTATCTCGTAGCCAACTTCGTCGATATCGTAGTGACAAGGGCAAATCTAGACGCCCTAATATCTACGCACCTCGTAGTTCCACATGTCATCGGGGAGATGATGATGAGGAGGAGGAAGGCACCTCACGTGTCAGTACTCCATCTCCCACGACGTTCATGGATAATCTCCCGGAACTTAATTATTCAGATTATCAAGTTCCTCGTCCTTCCGAACAAACCGAACAAATCCTATTTGAACGACAAACCTCATTACTCAACACAACTCAACAGATGCATCAAGAAGTTAGAGGTGGTTTCAAGTCAATAGGAAAAGCTTTCAAGAATATTTTCAGAAAGAAGAAGAGATGAGATGTGGAAGTTGGCTTCTTTGAACAATATTATGTTTAGACATTTTATTTTGTATTTGAGAATTATTTATTTCCTGCATATTATAGTATGTGATGGATCGATATACTCTGACCAAACTAACTTGTAGCTTGTTTAAGGTTTAACAACCTTGGATAAATCCAAAACTGTTAATGGTGAAACACTGATATACTTTATTGAATATGCGGAAACTACTTCAACAAAGCTAAGAAGAATTACTCTAAACTTTAACGATTTTATTAATAACTTGAACCTGCTTATAATACACAGATTCACTAAACAAACTCTAATCGCTAATACTCTAATAATCGACTAATACTTTTCTCTAAATTGTATGTAAAATCTCATACGTCTAATGCCAACCTAGGGGTCCTTTTATAGGCACAAGGAAAACCCTAGTCGGTTTACAATACTTGAACGACAAGTAATTCTAACTCTAATCTAATAACAACTTAGGAATGTTCTAGAATAATACAATATTCGTTAAACATTATTTTGCATAACAGTCCTTCATCAGTACTTTGACTTTTATCGAGCAGTACTTTGACTTTCTTCATGTAGCAGTACTTTGACTTTCTTCATGTAGCAGTACTTTGACTTTATAGCCCAACAGTATGTTTGTATCTATTTTCTTGATTAGTTCTTAAATGCTATGCTTAAATTAATATACTTGTTAATGATTAAATAACATGCTCATTCTATAATAAGATTAATTTTAGTCTAAATGTATACATGCTTATTTAAACATGTTTATGCCACTATATAATAATTCTTCTTGTACATGATCCAAATGAAGCTTGCTGCAAATACACCATAACAATAACCCTTTTCTAGAAATTTTTCAAATTTGGTCGCTTGGGAAAACAGCAGATGAGCGGCCCCCTTAATTCCCTAGGCGGTCCCCTTAATTTTAAGGGGGCCGGCCAGCAATTAAGGGGACCGGCCATTTGGGAAGTAAAATTTACTGTTTTCTTTTGCATCTTGTGACCACTTTTACCTAGCCCCAGCTACCATTTCTCCTTTTGGACGAACTGGTATTGGAATCTTCCTACAAAACCTCAAAAATTAACCTAAACCAACCACATTTTCATATTATAAATTCCCTCCATATAATCACCTCTCATTCCATCATCCTTCACCATCCAAAACCACCATGTTATCACCAAAATCCTCCATCTCTAAGACTCCAAGGAAGCAAAGATTTGTCATCATACCACCAAAACAACCTTTCATAGACCTAACCCAAGATGACATCAAAACTCCATCACCACCACCTCAATGTTCATCCCCAAGTGCACCAAATGCTCCATCAAAAACACCCTCTACCCATGGAGCATCCTCTTCCTCCATACCATCCACTTCATCCATCAATGAATACATCAATACTCACCTAACATCATCACCAAGAGCATCATCACCACCATCCACTCAAGAACCTTCATACACCCAACTTGCCATTTCCTTATCACCCATCACACCTCTTGATGCTCATTTCTCACCATCACCAACCCCACAACCATTCTTTCCTATACCTTGGGCATTGCTTGAAGCCCATGGTGACAATTTCTTTGTTGCATCTATAACCGGACCATAATCTTTGGTCTTAGAGATGAGATACACTACATGTTTTCATCACTTGAACACATGATTACCAACCCACCACCACCACCACCTTCACCCACTACACCACCACCACCTCCATTTTCACCCAATTGAGCATATGCAATGCTTCAAAATAATTTTCAAAACCTTTTTGTATGCAAGCTCCATGGAAGATCATGTACTCCTAGGACGATTATGTAGTACCATTAGTTGTTTTTGTTTGAATATTTGCATGCCTTATGTTGTAATCTACTTGGTTGTGTATTTATACACAACACTTTTATTAAATGAATGTTCTTATTCTACATGCTTGCTTATTGTTGTTACATATACTTGTGCTTCTAACATTTTTCTTGCAAGCGTTCCATAGCTCGTTTCCTTGGTGCCCCCAAACGAGGGGGAGTACACATCAAGGGGGAGTTCTCATACGACACTTTTACACTTAAAACTTGTCGGTTAAACCTTTTTGATTCTACAAAAAGGGGGAGAAATAGATGTAAACTCACTAAATACTTGTCTAAAAACTAATTTTTAGATTTAATGAGTTTAGATTTTGTAATCATCAAAAAGGGGGAGATTGTTGATATAAATAATGCCTAAACACGTTATTAATATTTTTCAATATCTCTACGTTTTGATAATCACAAAATGTAAAATCATTAATCGGAAAATTATGACGTAAACAAGTATTTAGTTGTTAATATCTATTTCTACAACTCAAATCACTTAAGGTATGAATGAACTAATGCTTAATGCATTATATGATCAAAGGAACATTTTCTTAAACACTAGATTTTTTAAAATGTCAAAAACATTTTATATCTTTTAGAAAAACATTTTTGGTAATAAATAAAAAGGTTTAATTCATTATAAATTTATGAATTCAAATTTTCAACCAAAATCAGTAAAAATGTTCCAGAAAAACCTTCCCCACAAAAAGACAAATCTGGGCAACGGCTAGGGAGGGGCGGCCCCCTTAATTATACTAGGCGGCCCCCTTAAAATTAAGGGGACCGCCCCCTATTTAAGGGGGCCGGCCGCGCTCCAGTAGCTCCCAGCTGTCCAGATTTTCTGCCTATAAATACCAATCTTCCCCTGGATTTTTACTCACCTTTTGCACACCCAAACATTCTGTTTTAAATCTTGTAAATCCTTTCAAAAACCCTTTGATCATATTCTCTTAATCATTGGTTTCTAAGTAATCCAAGCTTCCACCATCAAAGTGCAAAAGAAGAATACTCCTTCAACTAGAGAAGAAGTATTATAGTTTAACCCATATCATCATTGTAGTTGTGTAAAGTGTTGTATAGTTGTGATAAGTAGATCTAAGTGTAAGTAACTAGTTGTGTTGTAAAGAAGTAGTGTAGAAGTAGTTGTGAAGTAGTCGTGAAGAAGAAGTCATGAAGAAGTCATGAAGAAGTCATGAAGCCGTCGTGAAGAAGTCGTGATTAAGTTGTGTAGAAGTTGTGTACAAGTCGTGAGATTGGTTCTAGCTACGATTAGAACTCGACATCTAGCTTTGTGTCGTTAAGCCGGTGTAAGCTAAAGTTGTGTAAGGTTTTCTCCGCCATAAGGGAGTTTGTTGACATAGTGAAGAAAACTCTCGAGTAGGTGACTCGAGGAGTGGAGTAGGGCAAGGAAGGTGTCCTTGTAGCCGAACCACTATAAATCTCCGTGTTGTGGTTTGATCTTTCCATCGCTTTCTTTCATTTCATTATATTTACTTTACTTGCATTGCTTATCTATATTTGTTTATATTTGTTCATATTGATCAAGAGTTGAATTCACATAAGATAGAATCGATGTTTTAAAAAGTAAACAAAAGTTTTCATAAATTAAAAAGACGTAAAACTATTCAACCCCCCCCCCTTCTAGTTTTCCACACTCCTGACTACGAATAATGAATCATAAGAATTACTGGATTATATTCACCCAATGCCACGATCTTTGGACAAAGAGTGGGGGGCGTCAGCCCGATAGTTACTATCAATACCTCTCCAACGGCTCCTATCCAGGAGTTAAACAGTTGCTAAGAATAATGAGTATATGAATGAGTTTAACCCATTAAGGCACATATCGTAATAAAACTACACATCATGTCCAAAAAGTAAAAAAGCGTAGCGTATCATAAATGTATAAATGTTTTGAGTTCTTGCATCAAAATGCAAATCATGTATTTGATAAACGATTAAAGTAATTTAAGCATGAATCTCCCCCAAGTAGCTTAAAATGAATATAAAAGAGTAAGAGTGGGGCTATGACTCACCTTAGCTGTAAAGGTCAAAGTAATGTTATATCAAAAGTATCACGGGAACAGCTCCAACACACGACCTGAATAATAGGGAAGTCTGAGATTTCGATGGTTTAAGATTTGGCTTGATGTGAATAACGATTGTGAAAGAATATCGGATAACGAATTGGATTGTGATGAGAATGAATGATATGTTTAAAATGCTTAAAGTTCAAAAATAATATTATATATAATATTATCATGTTTTTATGTCTTTGAATCAGTAATTATAGTCTCTTCAAAAGTTGGTGAATGATAAGTTATGCTTATTCGTTAAAAGTTACGTTATGTAAATATAAACGTAACATTTTGTTATATATATATCGTACGAATTGTAAAAGGTATTTTAAGTATGAAAATGTATAAAACAATTCATGTATATGTATATAGAAATGATTCACTGTTTAATCCTTGAAGTTTCATGAAGTTACACTTTTAACCCTAACGGTGAAATATTTGCATCGTTAGTCCTTCGTTAGAAAAATATTTACATTTTAAGTCCAAAAGACTCTAATATGACATTTTATGGTTTATGTTTACTGTATATTCAATTTCTACCCTCAAGTTACAAATTTGACAGTTTAATACCTAAATATCTGAATGTTATAATTTTTACCCAAATAGTAAATAGGTTTTGCATTTTTAGTCCAAAATCCTCAAAACTTATATAAATAAATTTCTGAGAGTTTCCTAAGCTTCAATCAGCTTATTTAATTTCATAAAAATTGCTTATTTACACAAAGGGCTTATTTTTGGCTTAATGGGCTTTAACGAGTTACATACAAAGCCCATTAAGAGATTTTGATCCGAGGGCTTTCAATAGAGTTTGGGCCTGGTTTTGGGCTATTTTTATCGTCCTAAAAATGTTTTCAAAGTGCTTATATCTTAGCTTATTCGCAAGTGCTTATTGGGCCTTTAATCGCTATATATATATTTTAGTAAACTATTACGAATAGGGTTTACTTTGGGGTTCAAAAAGAGGTTAAATGAGCTTATAAAGGGAGCTTATTAATGTAGCTTATTAGATGAGTTTATAGAGAAACAGTTGGTGTAATATATACGATAGGTTGTATGTATAAAAATGAATTAATAAGCCTCATTCTAGTCGACAAAACAGGATGTCAAATATGATTAAAAGGACTTATATGGATTCGATATGCAACATAGATTAAAAATGGTCCTCGTTAAGTATTAATATGGGGTTATATATGTCGAATGATGACTTCTCTTGATTTTTAGCCATCCTAAGAATTAGTAGATCGAATATATATGAATAATAAATAACTATAAATCGAGATAAACGTTCGAAAGCTAAAAAATGAAATCGAATGAAGTATAAATAAATATGAATGAGTGAAAATATTATAAGTATGGAAAAAGGGATTCGATAACTTACTACACCAAGAAATAGTGATGAAAACACGTTTAGATGGACTAGAGATCGAAGGTTTATGCACGAACTCGATAGAACTAATACAAAAGAGTCGAGATTAGCATTGGACGTCGGATAAAAAGGTTCGAATGGTTGGGAAAAATGGTTCAACCTCTCGAATGAAACTAACAGGAGTGAAAATACTTAGAAATGTGTTGAGTGTGAATGCAAGAACAAGTGAATGAGTGATTGTATGTATATCGAGTATGTATATGCATGAATGCATGTGAGTTTATTGTTTTATAATACAAGTTGGGTTTGTCTAGGATATTATTCGATTTGGTAGTAAGATAGGAGGGGACATAGAGAATAAAACTAGCATAGAAAGTCTTGTGTGTAAGCGCAAGTAGATGTGGGTTTCGGTTTAGGATCAAGTGGTGTATATATATGTGTCGATTATTATATATATATATATATATATATATATATTATATATATAGGTCTAAGCAACATTTAAACGTGACCAATATTATTAGAGAAAGTGTGAACATGTCTATTAAAGTTATTGAGTAAAAAACCAAGGAAAACACTTAGGAAAAATATGATCTTTGTCGAATTGGTTGTATTTGGATCGAGTTTGAACCTAGTCGACTTGAGTTTACTTTAGGACTTGTTTTTATATCAAACGTTTGGAATAAATCATGAGGTTTGTCATTCCTGAATCTTGGGAATGTAGAGAATCGAGCCATGTAAAATAATGAGTAGGTTATGTGTCGAAATACAAAGATATCGAGGCTAAGTGATTGAGGTTTATGCGAATGAAATAAAGAAATTAATGAAATTCTTAAGCTGAAAATGTGTTGGGCTTGAATAGTAATAGGCCAAGTTAAGGATTAAGGATTTGTTGGGTTTTTATTTGTGTATTGGACTGTCGTGGCGCATGTGTGAGCTCGTTCCAAAGTATCGTGTATCACGTAACAATGTTTTTGAATAGAAAAGTAATAAACAAAATTTTCAAATTTTGCTCGTAAAATGGTTAAGTGAACAGTAACGATGGGTTAATACTAGATTAACGTTCACTAATGACTAGGAAATTCAACGGGTTGCTACAGTTTAGAATAAAGCACATGCTTTCAAAAACTCTAAAGTAGCCTAGTGTAGGTTTTTTGCCTCTATATAGTTCATATGGTGTTTTATTCAAAAATGGTTTTATTAAAACTCTATTTAAAATATAGGTAGATGTGTCAACGGCGTTACACCAAAATTTTTGTAGTATATTTTGTTCATTAAGCATTGTTCTACTTATTTCTTGGAGAGTTCAGTTCTTACGTTCTACTACACCGCTTGACTGAGGAGTACGAGGAGCTGAAAAATTATGTGTTATACCATTAGCTTTACAAAAAGCTCCAAATTGTGTTTCATTATCAAATTCACGACCATGTTCCGTTCTAATTGATACAATGCTACTTCCTAGTTAATTTTAAATTTTCTTACCAAGAATTTCAAATTTATCAAAAGCTTCATTTTTACTTTTCAAAATTTTTATCCAAGTGTATCTTGAATAATCATCTACTATGACCAAAGTGTAGAAGTTGCCTCCATAACTTTGTATAGCGGATGGACCAAATAAATTCATATGCAAAAGTTCTAAACACCTAGATGTAAACACCATATTTTTAGCCTTATGGCTATTATGAACTTGTTTCCCAATTTTGCAAGCATCACAAAACTATTGGTCATAATTCAACTTGGGTACGTTCCTAATGAGTTCCTTAGATGATAGAGATTGGATGAGTCTCATATTGGCGTGGCCTAAGCGTTTATGCCAAAGAGTTGACGTATCAGCTAGAGAGGTGAGGCAAAGTTTATCTTTAGATGTTTTATCTATTTTCATAACATATACGTTATTTTTCAAAACTCCTTTAGCTATGGTTATACCATCTTTTAGTATTTTACTTCCGTTTTCACTAAAGAGGACATCATACTTTTTACTGCATAGTTGGCTAATGCTAAGCAAGTTAAATCCTAGGTTATCAACATGAGCAACATCATCAATAGAAAGAGAGTCATGAGAGATAGTACCTTTTCTGACGATTTTTCTTTTTAACTTGCTACCAAAAGTAACATTACCTCCGTCATATTCTTGGTAGGTTGAGAAGAGGCTCTTGTTTCCCGTCATATGCCTTGAACAACCGCTATCTTTTATCCACTCGTCTGGTTCTAAGCCGACTTTCAAGCATACCTAAGTTATAGAAAAACTCAAGCATTTGGTCCCCAATATCTCATGGGTCCATTTTGGTTAAACATCCCATTAACTTGATTCATGTATGGGAATGGTGGATATGGGTTCCATGGCATGTAGTTAGGGGTTTGATAATGCCTGGGAAATTTTTGGTTCCAACTATTTTGATAATAAAGTGGCGTGTTGTAGTTGCTTTTTGAAAAGAGGCGTTTGGGAATAGTTGTCTTAGGCCTTTGTTGAGTAGTTTTAGCTCTAAACTCATTCTTAGCAAGTCCTACTCCTATAGTAATAGCTGGTTTTTGTTTATTTATAGTTGAACTAGTATTAGATATCTTTGTGACTTTAAGGAACTATGTACGAGCCGATATGCAAGCTTCCTGTTCTGCTACAGTACCCACGGATCCCTTCTCTACCACAAGCGGAACCAAGGATTTGGTTTCGTTTGATCCGTGGGTTTCTGAGACTGTTGGAACTGTTTCTTGTACTTTTTCGGCTTGTTTCTTTAGACTACTTAAATCTCCTAATTTCATAAAACCTATTCCAATTTTATCATGTGGTAATTTTTGGATTTTCATTATTTCATCCACACAACTAATATTTTTATCAAATCTTTTGAATTAAGAGTTTTGTTTGATAAGTGTGTCCTGTGTGATTTTAAGTTTCTCTAATTCAAGTCTAAGCTCTTGACATGATATACATACCTCGTCAATAGCTTTACTCTTTTCAAATCATTTAGCTTTTTCTTGTAACTCATAAACTTCATTTTCTAAAAATTCCTTTTTAGTTTTCAAAAACTTATTTTTGTTTATGATTTTTAAGCTAAGTTCACATAGTTTGTTATATTCCTTTTGCAAGGTGTCATCATCAATAGAAGAATAAGATGATTCAGAATATACCTCATTTGAGTCTTGAGCCATGAGAGCAACTTCGTCATTCTTAGGCTCTTCGTCATCATCTTCACTGTCACTCCAAGCACTACTTACAAAAGCTCTTTGAGTTTTGTTTTTGGGTGGCTTGGGACAATCTCCTATTAGATGACTTGTATCTCCGCATCTAAAACATTTTCTTTCCCCTTTTCCTTTCTTGTCATCACGATCCTTCCAAAAGGATTTCTTGTCTTCTCGAGGTTGTCTTACGAACTTTCCTCGTCTTCTAAAAAACTTCTTGAAATCTCTTACGGCCATGGCATATTCTTCATCTTCACGACCCGAACTAGATTCTTCATCATCACTTGAGTCTACTCTAGCTTTTAAGGCAATGGATTTAACTTTTTCCTTTTTACCCTTAACTATCTCCGAATCTTTTTCCATTACCAACTCATGAACTTTGAGATTTCCAATTAGCTCGTCAAGTGACATGCTTGAAAGATCTTTAGGTTCTTCAATGGCCGTCACTTTTGCTCTCCATTTCGGATGGAGTGCTCTAAGGAATTTCCTGACAAAGTTCTTACTACAAAAACATTCATCAAGTGCTTTAAGAGAAGTAATAATAGTATTAAACCTAGCAAATGCACTATCAATGATCTCATCTTCAGGGATTACAAATCGTTCAAATTGTTGAACAAGAAGATCAATTTTGTTATCCTTGACTTGTGAGTTTCCTTGATGAGTGATTATTAAAGATTGCCAAATTTCTTTTGCGGTTTTGCACATAAAGACTCTTTCATACTCCTTTCTAGGTAGAGCATTGTAAAGCATCATTTTTGCCTCATTATTTTTAGCAATCAACTTCTTTTGCTCATCACTATGACGAGTAAGTGACATATCCTCATCCCGACTATTTGTGATATCTTTTATTATAGCTTTATGATCACCATCTATAATAATATACCATAGATCTATGTATTTTGATTTCACATAAGTTTCAAAGCGGTTTTTCCAATATATAAAACCATTTGGTTCAAATAGTTGTGGTCTTTGCATAGATTGCCCTTCTTTGAAGTTTTGAAAATCCATAGATCGTTCCAAGTTTTAAAATACAATATATTTTAAAAATCTTGAGTAACGTAACTCTTGATGCCAATTGTGGAAAACTAGAAGGGGGTTGAATAGTTTTATCGTTTTTAAATTTATTCGCTTTGAATACTTAGTGTGAATTCAACTAATGTAAATAACAAACAATAAATAATATGCAAGTAAAGAAAGAAATGATCAAACCACAACACAATTGTTTATAGTGGTTCGGTCTACAAGGACTCTTTTCCTTGCCCTACTCCACTCCCCGAGTCTCTAACTCGAGAGTTTTTCTTCACTAATCAACAAGCTCCCTTCTCGGCGGATAAAACCTTTACAAACGTCGATTACACTTTTTCCGGTACAAAGCTAAATACCGAGTTCTTTTATAAGGGTACAACCACTCCCGTCACACTATGTATTTTAAGGACTAAAATACTAACCGATCACTACAGAGGTTTAATGATTGTTTGGTATAAACAATGATGTGTGAATAACAACAATTCACACAGTGAGTAACTAACAAGTCTTGCAACGATTTGTTGAAGCTTGTGATGCTTTGATCTTCTTGCTATAAAGAAGCTCAATGAATATGAAATATGAAATATGAAATATGAAATATGAAATATGAAATATGAAATATGAAATATGAATGAGTTAGATATGAATGAAATAATTTATGATGTTGTTTATGCTTATGAGTGATGAGAAAACATGAATGTGTGGCTTGCTATTTATAGGTAAACTGCCTTGGCAAACCACGGATGGGACGGATCCAAATAAAGGGATCCGTCTTTGTACCTGTTTGGTTCTGTGGGAACCTAACAGCATATCTTCACAAATCTTAACCAAATCTAACCAAGATATTTCCATATCTTTCCAAGGATTTATTGAGTAAGGATCTAAACAAGATATTCATGATATCTTCAAATGATCTTCAAAATCTCCTAAAGATTTCAAAGTGATGCATGTCATGATGTCATAATACATTTCCATTTTTAGATTAAAATGTATATGAAAGTTTACTTGTAAAATCTATATGAAAGTGAACATGTAACATGTATATACTAGTTAGATGATGTTTATATGTAAAAGATTTAACTATATTTATGTTTTACTAAAAATAAAGTTTATAATTGTCATTAACAGACTATGGCAATGATCATAAAATATAAATAACGTTTTTTAAATGATATTTGTATTAACAAATATTTTTAGTGGAATCATGTCTAGGATACTTGAAATTGGATTAGGAGTCATTAACATTCAAGCTTTTCAACTTTAAGATTTTTGGCGCCAAGATGGTACATTTGCCAAACACTCCAATTCTCTTGTTTTCGAAAATTTTCACATAACTAGGATCATGAAATAATTTTCGTGCATTGTTGATACAAATCAAAAACATTTTTCTCATGCGTACTTGACCTCACGAATATTGGCCGAAGTACATAACTAATATGTATTTTTTGACATATTCGTTTGAGCAAAAGTGAAGTTAGGAGCATTTGGGTAATCTCATTAATTTTACATTTTAGTCGAGATTATCGCACCTTCAGATTGTTTGCATATAGGCACATACTAGGCACGTGTTCATCAACAGTGAAACACGAAAATGAACATATATACTTATTTTTTTTATCTTTCTTATAGGGAACAATGCCTCGTAATGATTATCAAGACACTAAGTCCTATATCCCTATATTAATCGATGATCCAAACATTCCTGATGAGCAAAAAGCTTATCTTCAAAAAGTCCAACATCAACACATACACGAAGGTCGTGTAGTCGATGCTTACTTTTCTCCTTTGGATGGCATTAATGTTTGCTTTCCAACAATCGAATTTGATTGTTTATACAAAATAAATGATCAAATTTGTCCTCGTTTCATTCTTAAGTTCTATAGTCGTGTTCGTACCTTCAATGATCTTGAGGGTAATGTCTTCCTAGATTTCTGGATTCGAAATCAAAATATTGTTTTGTCCATTACCGAGTTTGGTGACATTCTGGGTGTTCCTTCCTATGGTCAATGTGCCTACACAGAAGACTATTCCTTAGAGTCTCTTTACTATCATCTTGAAAGTGAAGGTCCATATCTAACCGAAATTCTTGATCCTCAAACCATAAAGCACCATGTTTAAATCCCTCGTGTCGCCAACATGTACCAAAAACGTGATGGTTCAATACTCCACCTCGACCCAAACCAGATCTATCTCAAAGAAATTCTTCCCGATCTAAAAAATTGGGAACTCCTTCTTCGTGAGAATGTCTTGTCTCTTGCGGGTAACTGGGATCATGTTCCGGAAAGTCTAGCCCACATGATCTATTGCCTTAGTAACGAGGAGCCATACAAACTCGCATACTATATGGCAAAAAGAATTGCTAACATTCATGGTCGGTCTGATAAGCTCATGCCATACGGTATGTTGCTTACTCGCCTCTTTCGTTGGGTCATGGCTAATTACCCACACCTCGAAAACGTCGACTACTTCCTTGTTGATCCCATTATGAAACCTCTTGGTGGACCACAACGTCGCACAAAGCAACGTAGTGACAAAGGGTCAAAATGTGGTCGTAAATCCACTTCCGATGTTACTTTCTCTTCCTCCTCCTTCCATCATGGATCATCATCTCAACCTATGCATGAGGATGATGTTAAAGTGAATGAAGAAGGAACCTATCGTGCTCATACTCCTTCACCCGACACATACTTTCATAATCTTAAAACATCTTACTTCACCCCAACAACTGACCTTGACTACAGCAACACCAACTTAAGTGTTGTAATGCGAAGGCAAACGACGATGTACAATCAACAAGTGTCAATGCATGAGCAAACTATCGGAGTGTTCAAGTCAATTGGGAAGGCACTCAAGAGCATCGGCAACAAGATCAAGAAGTTGGGGAGGTCGAGAGATTGAACAATGTTTTAACGATTACTTAATTAGTATTATTAACTTAAGTATTATTAAACTAACTTTCATGGGGTTTTGGCTATAGCCATATGACATTAACAAACTTGGTTTAACTATAACTTAGGATGATTAACTTGGCATGGGTTGCTTCGGGTGTGTCATTCCATTTTACCACCCGACGGTTTTTAAACAAGTATTAGTCTTGGTTAAATTTGGCTTATATGTTTCTATTTTTTTTCTTTTCCTACATGCATTTTTCTTGTATTATCTAGCTGATCATATTACTTGCTTGATTGCATGCTTAATAGTAACCTAAATTTAGATAATCACATGTTTTGGTTTGTTGCTAGTTATGGCTATTGTTATGAAATCTATGTGATTATTCTTTAGTGAATTGAGGCAATAGGATTTGCTACAAATAGTGCCCCTAGAATTACCCATTTAGGCAGCCTAAATCCTGCAGAACTGGAAAAAAAAAGTCACCAGCAGGTCACGACATCACTAATTAGGGCATGACACCCCTAAATTTAGTGGTACCGTGTATGATTTAGTGGTACCGTCCCCTGGGGAAACGTTTTTAACTGTTTGCTTTTACTTTTTGACCCCTTTTCCCTTAGAATCTGCCAACATTAGCTGATTCCAACACTCCCAATTCCCTAAACTCATCACCTTAGAATCCATGCATGCCTTTGATTTGGCTATTTAAGCTCCTATCATGTATTCATCTTCCTCACCATCACACATTCATCATAAACTCACCATGTCTTCCACCATAGCAACCACTTCACACGAAGCCAAGAAACCAAGCCTTATCATCAAACCACCAAAGGAGATACTCTTCATTGATCTAACACTAGATGATGATGAGAATCCTCATACACCACTACCTTCCACCAACTCAACTTCATCTATTTCTACACCATTTGCTCCTTCCAAAACCATCTCCACCAAGCTAACTCCATCCTCCTCATCCACAATTAGGACAACACCGTCACTACCACTTAGTTCACCTCAACCTTTGGCATTGACATTCACGTTGTCGCCAACAACTCCGCTTGAGCTTGTATACAACACATCATCATCTTCCACTTCTCCATCTCCACAACCAATTATGGGCCACCCTATTCTCTACCCAGTTGAACCACATAGCCTTAGTTGTCCATGTTGTCACCACAACCGCAACCTCATTGTTAACCTTAGAGATTATTTGGGTCTTATGTTCTCCTATTTAGAACACCTCTTGACACCACCACAAGGACCCATCATACCACCTCCTCCACCAACCGATAGCCCAAACAACTAAACATTTTCATGTTTAGCTTCCAAAAATAAATATCTAGGATCCCTTTTGGAATTGAATCAAATATTAGGGCCTCTCAAGTCACTAAAGATTTATGTGTGCTTCTTGTAGTTTATTTTCATGTTTGTAGTCATGCTTTATGTATGATGTTTTTAATTGTGAATGCATGGGCTTATTATATGGTTGTTTTATCTTTTATAGTTTTTGGCTTCTTAGCCCTTTTCTTAGTTTATGGTTGGATATTTGTCTTGGTTGCTACATGTTAGATATTGTATATGTGTCATCTAACCTTGTTTTGTAGCAAGTACCATTGCTTGATTCCTCGGTGTCCTCCAAACGAAGTGGAGTATACATCAAGGGGGAGCCTTTGCGATCTTTTTGCTTCAACAAAAAGGGGGATAAATGGGATATAAACTCATGCTAAAAACTTGTTAAAATTAATCTTTCACTTAAAATGAGTTTATGTTTTGTCATCATCAAAAAGGGGGAGATTGTTGATGCAAATAATGTCCTAAAAATGTTATTTATATCTTTCGATAACTCCACGTTTTGATGATAACAAAATGTGAAAACACTTTATGTCAAAATTAACGTAAACAAGTTTTTAGTCGAAATGTCCCGTTTCTACGTAAATCACTCTAGGTAAGACTTAACAAATTTACAACTTGACAAATGATCAAAGAAGTGAATTTGTGTCTCAAACTTCACATTTTTGATGTGACAAAACATTTTTTCAAAAATACACTTTACAAATTATTTTTGAATTATAAAGAAATGTTTTAATTGGAAAAATAAGTTTAAAAATCATAACAGCTATTTTCCCTCCTAAATCAGCTCCAAACTTCCCCAAATAAACTTTCACAACTAAAAACAAAAACTGGAGCGTCCTTTGTCTGGCACGGTACCAAGGTGCCACTAAATTTAGTGGTACCGTATGGTATTTAGTGGTACCGTCCCACTGTAACGGGTAAATTTTCTCTGCCGGTAAATACCAGTCCACTTCACAGTTTTTGGGTATCCTTTTTCACACAAAAATTTCTGAGTTTAATCCTTTATTCGCACTTACATTTCCTTGATCATTTAGATAGTTTTCTTTTTTTTAAGAGTGATTCTTTCATCTAACCAAAGATCACCTTCATTCCTCTATTACACAAGAGAAGAACACAAAGTATCAAGAATATACAAGGTGTTAGAGTCATTGTGTAGTGCACTTGCATTACTTGTTGTTTACTTGATTGTATCTTGATATACATCAAGTGTCATAGTCTTGTTTAGTCATCTTGTGTGGATCATTGTGATCGTGTAGAGATCGTGTGGATCTTGTGTTGATTATGTAGAGAGTGTCTAGATCAAGTGGATCTAAAGTAGAGTGTGTGGATCGTGTGGATCGTGAGTGAGATTGGTACTAGCTAGATTAGTACTCGACATTTAGCTTAGTGTCGGAAATTGTGATAAGCGACGTTGTACGGTTTTCTCCGCCTAAAGGGAGCTTGTTGACATAGTGCTTAGAAGTCTCGAGTTGGATACTCGGGGAGTGGAGTAGGGCGAAGAAGAGCTTCGTTGCCGAACCACTATAAATATCATTTTCTCGGTTTGATCTTTCCATATCTACTATTTATATTTATTGTTTAGACTTGATATTATAGATAAGCGTTCATATTGGTGCCGGTTGATTTCACAAATAATCGAATCAAAGTTCTTCACAAATAAACTTTTAT
The DNA here is from genome assembly GCA_021014915.2 of Artemisia tridentata subsp. tridentata. Taxonomy (NCBI): domain Eukaryota; kingdom Viridiplantae; phylum Streptophyta; class Magnoliopsida; order Asterales; family Asteraceae; genus Artemisia; species Artemisia tridentata. Next base: position 263,127,349 of record CP139502.1, read on the forward strand.
AACTAATGAAAAACCAGTAAAACTATTCAACCCCCCTTCTAGTTTTCCACAAACTTCCTTACTCCATTCTTTTTCCACCAAAGTTAAAAACTCTGCTTTATCATCTATATACTTTGCAAATTTGAAAGATTTCTTCTTGGCCACCAATCCATTAGGAATTATCAACACAACTGGAGTATGATAAAAAATCAGATAAGGTGTGAACAATGCATATCCTTGAGGAAATTACTTTAAAAAATCTTCATTGGCCATAATTCTGTCCAACTTCTTTAGAACACCTGAATGATTCCCCTGCTTTATTTTATGGAGATTATTTGTCCATGTATAAAAAAGACCGAAACTTCTAAGCTCTTCTACCTCAATTTAGTTGATTCAATCATGAAACTCATGCATATCAATAGACATAGAAGATCCACAAGCATTGTGTTCAGAAACATGGAGAGTAACATTAAAACTCCCACATAGAAACCAAGGAAAACCATTAGTAATCTATTTATATCTATTAGAATATCCCACAGCTCCCTTCTTTCAGTACCAGAGTTAGCAGCATATACAATAGTACAAAAGCTTTTAAATTGACCACAAATAGTATTTATTATGTATAATATTGAATGTTTGGCAATATGATGAACTCTTAACCTAACAACCTTATAATTCCACCCCAAAAACTATTTTACACCCTTTATCACAATACTGAATGTTGGAAATCCATTCCCAATTCCCAATGTTTTTTTCACATACTTTTCGTAATTTTTTGTTTTTAATATGAGTTTCTAAAAATGCAGATATAGTTAATTTTTTCTCACTTATGAGCTTAGCTACTTCTTTTGTTTTGTTGAAGTATTAAGACTCATAATATTTCAAATTCCTATCTTTAACTCCATAGTAACATTTAAAGGAAATAACAAGACTAACACTCTTGTAGGAAGTTATTATCCATACCTGCCATCAAGGTTGCAAAAATCGTAAATCGGTAGTCGGGTGGTCGACCCCCTGTAGCTTGTAATCAGTCTAAGCGGGATTAATCGGTGATTAATCGGATTGGCATTTCCGACATGTTTTCGGTATTTTCAGCAAGTTTTAGGTATTTCTGGCAAGTTTTATATATTTCCGGCAAGATTTTTCTTAAAAAAATTATCCATTAATAGATATAAACAACTACTATAAATTATTAAAATAATTTTATGATGAGTTTGGGTATTTTCTGCAAGATTTGAAGGTTTCTGGCAAGTTTGATCACCGTTGCCCGTCATTGACTGCCGTTGACCACGGTTGACCGATTTGTTTGACCAATTTATAAAAATCGGAAAGGTTGATGGCCTTGTAGCGCCTAGGCGATGATTAATCAGCCTTGTAGGACTTGTTTTGCAACCCTGCCTGCCATGTTATTTGCTTCCATAATTTTGGCCATATCAAAACTATCATTAATGAAATCATCCGATTATTCTATTTTCTCTGCATACTTCTCCATACTAGTACTCCCCTTATCCACTAATAATTCCCATCTCTTCTCAAAATATATTAACATGTCACAACTCAAATCTTAATTTCCTCTTTTGTAGGTTTCATTTCCATGTTTAAATAATCATCCACCCTTTCCTTATCCTGCATATCTTTCAACTCCATTTGTTCAGTCTCATCATATGTTTCCTACAGAAAACTAGTTGGAATTCCTATTCTTGTTAGCCATAACATCTTCATGAGTACTCTTATTTTGCTTCATTTTGCCACTATTACTCCCTTTACTGTTCTGCTCCTTCTGTTTGTTTATTTTCACAGCCACTATCACCTCTACACCTTTCTTAGTTTGAAAAACAAAGTTAGATGAGTTTTTGTTGTTGCCTACATTCTAGTTCCCATTATCCATTTTTCCTCCATAGACCCTATATTTTTTACTCTGTTGTGTGTTAGGTTTGTTCACTTGCTTTCTAATAGCTTGATCCTTAACATGCTTTTTATAGTTGACATCTCTAAAACCATCTTTGTACTATTCTGCTCTACCACCGTCCACTGCTCCCCCTTCCATATTATTAGTACTCTCATAATTATTTTAGTTCAGCTTTTGTTTGCAATTACCATCTCAATGGCAAAAAAAACTACACATTGACTGCATTTTGGTGGTACTCAACTATATTCCACTTGTATTTCCTTCTTGCCTTGAACTTCCTTTTGAACATTCGTATACACTACTTAAATATAATTCACCAAATCCTTCTTTGCATCCACCTCAAATAAGACTCTAGCATAACCAATTCTTCAAACACCAAATTTACACATATTTGCAATCATAATATCCATTATCAAAAGTCTACCACATTTGCTTGCTAGTGCACTTATGCCCTCATTAGTCCAAGCTTCCACAGGAATGTTGTACATTTTGATCCATATAGGCAACTTCTTTGGTTCCGCTTAACCAAAGTTTACATGAATATCGCATTTATGTACTACAAGAGGCATTCCATTAACCATCCATGGTCCATTTTCTACCACAAAGTTCATCCATTCCTCATTGTGAAACTTGAAGAGATACATTCCATTATGATGATCAACAATATCCTTAAGGCCATTCCTACTCCACATTTTTTTCAAATTATGCCTTAAAACCATTTACATTCATATTATAGCCCACAAACTGACCACACAGAGTATATTTCCACTTTACACTACCAGCACATACAAGCTCCTCATCAAAATTAACAATCTCATTACCATTCTCATCATACTCACTTGGTCTTAACATCAACTTATTATCAACCTTCTATTCATCATCATATACTACTTTTATATAAGATTTTTTTTAAATTCATATAATGCCCTACTTCCTTCCCACTTTCCTCACCAACATGATTTTGCATCTCATTCTCAGTATTATTATCACACTTATTATCATTATTTTTAGAAACAGATCAGTTAACAACATGAGTACTTACATTGCAAGCCTCAGTATTGTATCATTGCTATTAGTCCCCATAATTTTCTTATTCCTTATATTCACCTTTAGACCATTATTACCTTCTTCAACCCCCTTCCTTTTGCAGACATTCTCTCTACCACCATTATCATCCATTTTACTCATGTATTAACCTTCTTCCAAAACTCCTAAATCATCCTCCATGCTATTATCACCAACTTCTTTATGCTTGGCTAAATCACTATTTTGAATATTCTTTCTCCTTCCATTCAAATCACAAATAAGGATGGCAACGAGCAAGAAAAAACCCATAACCAACGGGTACCCGTACGCAAATAGATGGGTAACCCCATCAATTTTTACCCACAGGTGGGTTGTGGGTGAAAATTTGTACCCATCGGTGGGTGACCGGCGGGTGACGGGTAATGTATACCCGTCACGGGTAAACCCATGACACCCATCTAAAATACCCACAAGTGTAGCCGTTAAAATACCCATGGGTGTATCCGTGAACGCGATTATGTTAACCTAAAATTTACTATAATACTTAAGTATTTGTAAGGTTGTTGGTATATATTTAATAATACCTAACTCTCTAGAAAATACAATAAATAATTGTAAGGTTGTTTGTAAGTTATTGAAGAAGTAGGATGTTAATAGGCCAAAGTGATTGGAATTTTGTGTTTTGTTAACGAAATTTTAAACTATTTTACTTTATCTCTTGTAATGAACTAATATGACTATGATTTAGTGTAATGATGTTTAATTTGTTAGTTTGAGACATACGTTTAAGTATTTTGTGAACTTGATATTTGGCAAATTGATATGGTGTTTTATTACACAGTTTCATAATTAGTTTCCATATCACGGCTTTGTGCTTGTGTTGCATTTCACTAACCTATGGGCAACAAATACCCGCGGGCATGGGCATGGGTAGAAAATTGTACCCATTGGCGGGTGATGGGTGAGAAAAAAACCACGAGGGCGGGTGACGGGTTAGAGGTACCCGTGCCCATTGCCCATGGGTGCCATCAGTAATCACAAATTGAATCAACAAACTTATTCAGAACCTTCAATTGATGCTTCGATGATCTTCGTGTTAGAGACATTATGCAAATCAATGATCTAATTGTGCTAAGATTTACTTTGATACAAACTAGGTTTTAAAGAATTTTGCAATAATTAAACTATTTTGAAAACAAAAAAATCAACCGACAGGAATATGTATTATCTTATGATCAATTTGTACGGTTTAGTTTTGTAATTTGGTGTGAAAATGGTGAAGAAATCGAGTTATTTGAAGGTTTGTTAATTTTTGATTTAGGCGGAAAAGTTTGTTAGAGGAGAGAGAATGTGTTTAAAATCAAGTCAATAAGGCTGACTTGAGAAAAGAAAAAGATGTCGCCCGTTTGTTAAAATTGACTTTTAGGTTGCCCAGCTATGTGTTTGCTTTCATTTACACCAATTTTAGTCATATTTATGCACGGAAATCGTAATGCATAATTAAGGAACTAACCTCTAACTTATAAAAGCAATACGAATGACAAGTTTGTGTGAAGTACCAAACTAACAATTATACCATTTTCTCAAGTGTGACTATATATCATCCAAAGTACTTTACAAGGATGAAACTGAAATTTTGTTGCCAGTTTTTTGTTCGTATAGTTTTAATATGTTAGTGTTAGGTTCATTGTTGTCGTTTGATAATTATCGGAATCAAATTTTACCGAAACTAGTGTAAACGAAAACAAACATATAAACAGATATTGGATGCTTTGTATATGATTTGGGACATGTCCAAATCAGTGTTTGATATTCTTATGTTGTACAATGTTTGGATGTTAATATAATTTCACCTTTGCACAAAAAAAACATATAATTTAGGTGGCCTATAAGTTAGTTTCAGAAAACAAGTGACCTATATGTTTAAAAACACAATACTTAGATGGCCTCCTGTATTTTCCCGTTTAACTTTTAACCTTATATATCAATTTTGTAGAAGAGCTAACATAACGTCAAAACTTAAGTATATGTTTTTTTTTTTTCCAACTGTTCGATAATTTTTGTATGCTAAACAAATACATTTTAGGGTAAAAGCTACAAATACTTTATTTACTATTAATTATAAATCATTGTGCTTGCCCAGAGTTGAGATGTAAAAGATGAAGATGAATGAAATTATTAAATTACTATTAAAAATGATGTATAATGAGCTTTTTTCTAAAGTTTTTTTCTAAAGTAGAGAAAACATAATGAGTTACTACTATAATTTTTAGTAAATAGAAAATTTATAGTTTTTACTCTACATTAGACTGTAGTTTTTTGGCCCTGCCAAAATACATATACATCTTTGATCATTTTAAGATAGATGTTTAAATTTTGTCAATGATCACGCCTTCATGTCATTTTTTTTAAACAAGTAACATGTCATGGTAATAAACCTAATTAAGTTGGTGTTAATAAGTTGAACATATTAACTTAGAGTTTAAGTAACATATCAAGTAAACAATTACTGTATAAAACTAGATTTTTATTTAGGCAGAGGATCATTTAAAAAGTGTGATCCTTCTACAAAGTCTAAAAAGTATTTACAACCATTGGATCATAATACAATATCTGATCAAATAAAAAAGGAGATATAAACATAAGGGCATACTAGTCATTCAACAAAAGTAATAATCTATATGGTCAATACTAGATCCAAAATTGAAAACTATCTTCGATGATCTTCATCACCGTCACCAGATCACAAGCACCGTCTCCATCACCATCACCGTCTTCACGCGGTCAACATCACTGTCTTCACGCAGTCAACATCAGGTTCCAACTGATAATTTCGTAATTTTTGACTTTGTGGGTCCCTTCTTAGCTTGTTCTCACGTACATTATAATAAATAATAATGAAATTGCGTAATACTTGATGAGACCAAACTGAAGAACGAACAGACGTCGGAGATTCTCCGGCGGGAATTTCCGACCAAGTCAACAGATCTGCTGTTGAATTCTGAGGCTTTCTCCCCAATGTGTTTTTTGACATATTTTTTTATATAAATAAACTAGTTTCAAGATTGTTCTTTGTTTCATTCCAACTAATGCTACTCTGACTTCAAATGAAAAAGTGTAAGATTTGATTCTTTTTGTTTAAATAATTAAATGTGAGTGTGTGTGCTTGGGAAGCTACAAATACCATAAGAAAGTAGCAGTGAGTTGGTGAGTAAATATTTTGATTTTTTTTTCTATCTCTAGTTTCTCTTTCTATATAATCCACTAATCAAATCCTCTAATTACTTGTTTTTATTACTTGTAAATGAAAAGAAGTTTGAACTTGTGTTATTTGTAAAGAGTTTGTAATTTTATACAACTAGTTTTTTAGGTTGTAATTTAGAAAAAAAGAGTTGTTTATTTTTGTATATTTTTATGTAACAAATGTTTTAAATCTTGTTATAAATGGAAATTTAATGATTTTCAATGATTTTTGTATAATTTTATGTAACAAGTGAACTGAAAAAGTTGGAAGCACTGTCTTTTGACTTTAAGAATAAGAATAGTAAAATTGCTAAACATCAATTATTGGTTCATCAGATGTGTTAGATGTGTTATGTGTTTTGGTTCATCAGCTACTGTGCTGTTATTTTTTTTTTGTTCATCAATTATTATCCTGATGTTATGTGTTTTTGGTTCATCAATTATTGACCCTTATTATGTGTTTTTGGTTCATCAATTATTGTCATATGTTATGTTATTTTTTTGGTTCATCAATTATTGGTTCATCAGTTATTGTGCTGTTATTTTTTTGGTTCATCAATTATTGACCCTTGTTATGTGTTTTTGGTTCATCAATTATTGTCATGTGTTATGTTATATTTTTTTTTGTTCATCAATTATTGGTTCATCAGTTATTGTGTTGTGTTATGTGTTTTGGTTCATCAGTTATTGTGCTGTTATTTTTTGGTTCATCAATTATTATCCTGGTGTTATGTGTTTTTGGTTCATCAATTATTGACCCTTGTTATGTGTTTTTGGTTCATCAATTATTGTCATGTGTTATGTTATTTTTTTGGTTCATCAGTTATTGTGTTGTTATTTTTTTGGTTCATCAATTATTATCCTGGTGTTATGTGTTTCTGGTTAATCAATTATTGACCCTTGTTATGTGTTTCTGGTTCATCAATTATTGTCATGTGTTATGTTATTTTTTTGTTTCATCAATTATTGGTTCATCAGTTATAAGTTCATCAGTTATTGTGTTGTGTTATTTTTTTGGTTCATCAGTTATTGTGCTGTTATTTTTTTGGTTGATCAATTATTATCCTGGTGTTATGAGTTTTTGGTTCATCAATTATTGACCCTTGTTATGTGTTTTTGGTTCATCAATTATTGTCATGTGTTATGTTATTTTTTTGGTTCATCAATTATTGGTTCATCAATTATTGGTTCATCAGTTATAGGTTCATCAATTATTGTGTTGTGTTATTTTTTTTGTTCATCAGTTATTGTGCTGTTATTTTTTTTGTTCATCAATTATTATCCTGGTGTTATGTGTTTTTGGTTCATCAATTATTGACCCTTGTTATGTGTTTTTGGTTCATCAATTATTGTCATGTGTTATGTTATTTTTTTGGTTCATCAATTATTGGTTCATCAGTTATAGGTTCATCAGTTATTGTGTTGTGTTATTTTTTTGGTTCATCAGTTATTGTGCTGTTATTTTTTTGGTTCATCAATTATTGGTTCATCAGTTATAGGTTCATCAGTTAGCGTCGGTTGTTTTTCAAAGTGTTTTGGTTCATCAGTTAGCGTCGGTTGTGTTTCAAAGTGTTTAGGTTCATCAATTAGCGTCGGTTGTTTTTCAAAGTGTTTTGGTTCATCAGTTAGCGTCGGTTGTTTTTCAAAGTGTTTTGGTTCATCAGTTAGCGTCGGTTATGTTTCAAAGTGTTTAGGTTCATCAGTTAGTGTCGGTTGTTTTTCAAAGTGTTTTGGTTCATCAGTTAGCGTCGGTTGTTTTTCAAAAAGTGTTTTTGGTGTTATCAGTTAGCGTCGGTTGTGTTTCAAAGTGTTTAGGTTCATCAGTTAGCGTCGGTTGTTTATCAAAGTGTTTAGGTTCATCAGTTAGCGTCGGTTGTTTTTCAAAGTGTTTTGGTTCATCAGTTATTTTTGATAACGTTCATCAGTTATTGTTCATCTTTAACGTGCAATATCTCACTCATATTATATCGGAATTGAGTGATTCAAATTTATGGGTAAAGAATGGCTAAAAAGCTACAACTTTCGTGTTTTACATTTTGCAAAATTCGGCCTTTAAACTAGGTAAAATTAGAGCTGAAAATGCCGAAAATTTCAAGAAAATCAACACCTACTTAAAAAGTTGAAAAAAAAAAAAAAAAGTTGCGATATATATATCATAATGCATACCAAATTAAAGGGAGTTAAATTTTTAAAAATTATGGTGAAATCGGTTTTTCATAAAAGTTTATCGTTTGAAAGTTATTTACGTTTAAAGTTTTGGGGTGAATAAAAAAAGGGGTTAAAAGGACCAAAATGCCCCCTAACCAAATTTAAAAAGAAAAAAAAAGAGGAAGTGGTTGGTGGACACTTGTCACATTGTGAGTGGCTTTCTAGCCTTTGTACAAGTTTTTGATGCACATAATATAATGATTTTTATGTATGCTTTGGATATATATGCAATTATGCATTTTCGAAAAGATATATATAAAAAACCCGATAAAAAAATAAGCTAAAAACAACATACTTTTGAACGTACGGAATAGTCGAATTTACCTTGTTTGAAAAAAAAGGAGGGAGAAGGTTCCAAGAAAGCCGCGTTAAATTGCTTACGTCATCAAGTAAAACGTTGCCTGTCGTTTGAAACACTGAATCTAGCTTGCCACTTACATAATCACACCAATAAAAACACGCCACGTAAGCTAGTGATCATATGCACCAACACCCAAATTCCCAAAACCATTTCATTAACCAAACATAAACCATGGTTATATTTCATTCCTATAAATATCTCACATTCTTGTTCACATGACTAAGCAAAAGCAAAACACACACATGCACTTCAAGTCTGAAAGATTTTGACCGTACAGGTATTTCATATAATCCTTGATTCTTGTAAAATTCTGTAAACAAATGCTATGTTTCTTTGATTGTGTGTATAGATATCATACATATTTGTGTTTATAATCATATATTTGAATGTTTGTGAAATATACTAAATGATGATTGGTTGACTTAAACCAATAGTAAAAACGGGTAGGGCGAGCCTTTTTAACTCAGATGTACTCGGCCAAATGGCCTAGTGGTAGAGTACTTGACCTACTCACAAGATCGAGGTCAAGAGTTCAAACCTCATTAGTTACACTTTTGAGAGTGGCAGGGAAGAGTCAGAAACGATCACCGGATGCCCTTTTAGGCCTCGTACATCTGAGTCAAAGACTCGCCCTTCCCGGGTAACCTTTTGTGGAAAAAACCTCATCCATTTACCCGTTAATGATTGTTGAGTTGAGTGAATGTATTATATTGTTGCTGAGTTTGTTTTTCTTGTTTGTAAATTTATTTGCTACGTTTTGAGATTGTTTTGATAATGGGATGAATTTAGTTTGATCATGATGTTCTTGTTTTTAAGTGATCATATGAAATGGATGGATATTAAATACTTAAATTGTTAATCATTGTATACATAGTTATAACTTTGACCATTATTTGTGAATTGGTCAATTTGACTGTTAAAGTCAATATGATAAAGTTTTTGATTCATTGGTCTTACACACTCACCTTGTGGAATTATATGCTTCTTGATCTTTTTAGTGCTGTAATAGTTTTTTAAGGTTTTTGGATTAGCATTTCGGAATAAAAGCCTTTCAAAACTGCTTATTTCATACTCGATAATTAGATAAGCATTTTCGAGAAGGTATCTAAATTATTCTAAAACTGTTATGTGTTGTATCACGCGATAAGCAGATTAATCAAGTTTAAAAAACAATCCCAAAAAGCCCCTTAGACCTTAGTTATGGTCGAAGTGAGGATTATTGATTCGGTAAAATGGGTATAACTCTTGTACACGGGGTTTTAATTTTTGGGTTCTATGTTCATGAAAGCACATTTTAAGAATCTATTACCATTTGTTATCTAATTAACACATTCTGTTCTTTCGTGTAGCAAAGATATTTTGAGTCAAGATATTGTCAATGTGTCCATCAACATGCATCCCTCTTGCGGCCGAAAATCAATATTGGACTGATGAGGGGATCTTTATGTCCTTATTCAACTTTAAGAGCGGAAAACCTCTTCCGATGAACGTAACTTCTGATGTAAATCCATACAAGTATAAGCCTTCAGATCTACCTGGTTAGTGTCAATCCTTTAGCTAATTGTAAGCATATAATTATTAGGTGATAGGTTAGTTGGCTCAAGCCCATTTTGGGTTGCTCAACTTTTCTGCCACCATCCATTTAGCAATTGACATATTCAAGATTCTGAATTCATCCATCATGATCTTGTACGAATGGTTACCGATTTGTAATTTCGTTTAGAATAATCTTGTGAAACTAGTTGAGGTGAATACGTGATTCGGTCATGTGGGTTGGGTAACGGGTCGAAATAGGTTAGAATCAAATTGGGTAATTCTAGAATGGTCAAAATGGGTCAGGTTGGTTGGGCTGACCTGTCAACACTCTTTATCTTTTCCTGCTTGAATTTTACAAATTCGCCTTTTTAGTATGACTTAAAAAACCATATTATCACAAATAAGCAGTCGTGAGATTTAGGAGCTTTTTATGCATTTTGAAATACCTTAAAAGTGACTTTCAACCCCTGGACCCGTTCAATGTGCTTCCATGATAACTGGTGTTTAATTGTCTATTTGACCTACTAGAGACATGGTATGACCCAAATCGACCTGTTGGCTGATAGATGAGTCAAACCACCTTGATGGAATAGTTCTTACAAAGTGAAATATATTTGTTGTAGTTGATTTGTGGTACTTGTGCTCTGGGGTAAATAAGGATGCAGAGTGCGGATATTGGTTGGAAACAGGGGAGGCTCATGAGATATTCTCCAACTCTGCCATCATTGGTTATAGAACTACACTTCAATATTATGAAGGGCGAGTCCCACACGGACAAAAAACTGATTGGGTGATGCAAGAGTACAAAATAACCGATAAGTGCAACAATAATATGAAGAAGGTATGTATGTACAAATTTATATTTCATAACCTTTTGTAATTTAAAAATATATTTCTACTTGGTTAAAAAAATTGCTTCCCCCACTATGATCCAAGCACCTTGTCACATGAAGACTACGAGTTCCTGTCATTTATAAATGCTACTTGTTTAACAATTGTATTTATCAGAATACTCATGTTTTTGTTATTGAAGGGTACATTAGATGTTTTTCATAATCAGAATGTACTTATACGCTGCCAAACGTACTAACTGGTTTGGTTGGACGATATGCAGGATCATAGATCACTATGCAGGGTATTTTTGGCTGATGGTAAAAGATCACCCTATGGGCACTCCATTGCTAATATTGATGTCAAAATCTCCATTAACTTGGGGCCAACAACAGTATCGAACTTGAATAGTAGAGGACACGTTTCTACTAGGGAACTTATGGTGAGTCAGTTTATGTCATCTCTTGGACTCTTGGTATCCATTAGATCTAAAAATTTTGGTCCTTTATGCATAGTTGATTTCGGTATATACAATTATACATAATGTCTATAACATGTCAAACTATAATATAAATAAAAAGTGAAAATAAAGTAGTCAAGGGGTCAAACCTATCCAAAGGCACTAAAAATGCAGTTTTTATTGCATACACCCTCTCAAATTACTGGAATAATGTATCTTTTGTAATAGTATCCGACATATTTTAGTGTTGATATATTTTTTTTAACGATCTAGTGTGTTCATGTGAGGTTGTTATATGTTTTGTAGGGAAAGACTGGGGGAAACAACACCGGAGCGTCACTCATGACCACGACATCTCAAAATCCTTTTCTTGGAAATGACACCGAAATGGATTGTATTTTGAGGGGAGACTACTTTGAGTTAAACGATCTTGTTGATCATGTATCATGCTCTTCTAGTTCCACCAATTCAAGTTGCTTAAGCATGACATCAGATGAATACTTTGACTCTATGGCCCTGTTACAAGAACTAAACGAAGATGTTACACATCAAGATATTACAGATTCAAGTGTCAAATTCAATCTTTCTGCACCTGTAAAGTCAAAAGAAGTGATCATACGTCCTGCCACTTTAGGTATGATCTTCTAGACATGGTGATTTTAACACGTTTAATTTGAATGGGTAGATTTGGAAAATGTCTTATCTTATGGTTTAGGCTGATTAATATAAACCACTCGTAACTTAAAAGAAATATGTCCAAAAAGTTGCTCAAAGTGTATATTTAATGCATATAACCTCCTAAATAATTTTATCAAGCAAATTAACTATTGAAATAACAATATCTTGGTAATCATATCCAATATATTTATCCTATAAAAAATATAAAAGAAAACTCTAAATAAAAAGTGTTTGGGGTAAACCGAAGCCACCCCTATCATATATGCTTGAACCCATTTTGATTCGGTTGACCATTCTAGCCATTTTGATTCGGTTTTGTTCTCCCTATTATGCCTGCTATATTGTGATATTTAATAACAGTGTCGCTTAGAAATGATGAAGATTGCAAGCCTTCGGGTCAAAAGACCTATGCCGTGGAAAATAAAAGCCAAAACTCTTCAAATGGTGTTAACATAACAACAGCATCTTTGAGTAGTTCTGAAAATACATCAAAAGATGGGAAGAAGGAGAATGCTAGTGGGATAAAAAGGCGCAAAGTGATGAAGTATCTATGTTGTTTGGCATTTTGAAATGTTTTTTCTCGAAAGAAGACACAACGAGAGATGAATCAGATTCAGTTAATTGGTTGGAATCAGTTTAGGTTTTTGATATTCATGTTAAGAGGAGACCACAGGGGTAGCAAGATTTTCATATGTGTTTTATGGTACAATGTTGATAGTGTAAATATTGTGTGTAAAGTGACCTCCATCCTTTGATATGGAGAATGAGAGGACTTTTATGTTTGATATAATTTCACAGAGGTGAACCCTTGTATAGATCACAAGTTATGAGATTTGTTAACGGTAGCAGTAGCACTATAAGGTAGAAAACTGTTACGATCGGCCAATCGGCCAAGTATGAGATTGGTTGGTGGTTTATAAAGTCTAGGTGTTACCTCCTTCTTCGAGCTAGCTTTTAGAAGTGAGTTCTACACCTAGCTTTGTCGCTTGATGCCACTAGGATGGGTTTGTATGGGATGGGTTTCGCCGAACGTACCTTTACTATAAACTAACAAATTACGTCTGAGCAAGGGTAGATATAGGATAAAGTTTAAACGAACGAGGCAAACATAAGAAAGTAAAAAACCTGAAGTGGATATGAGACAATATTATTAGATGATAAACGTTAGTCGGCCCAAGCCCGCGTGTGAGCTTAGGGTCCATTAGGGTTTAATAGTGTCCATGTAATTGTCTCTATAAATAGTTATCAACAATATGCATAATACCTACGGGGAATTATGTAATCTAACATGGTATCGGAGCGGTTACCTAGGCGGCTAAGTTGAGCCGCCGCCCCGTCAAACCCTATCATACAAACCCTAACTCGTTCTCTTCCTTCTGCTGCTTACAATATTCGGCATTTTTTTTTCCAGTTTGCTTCACTGATTACAAATCAACACCAACCAATAAAACATCACTTTGCTTTTGTGTTCTTCGACAAGTAATTTGTGTCAAATTCTCTTTCCCCACGTGTTGGGTCAGCAACAAATTCTTCCATTGTCCACTAATTAATACCAACACATAATAGTAACATATACCTTATTGTGAGTTGAGTAAATTATTCGTGGTGCCACGTGATTTGTCATAGTGTTGATTGTGAAAGCCGCTGTTATGAAATATGTCCTCTTTGCTTGTTCGTAAATCTGCTAAGCAGTATAAGGTTCGTTGGTATGAGTGGCTTGATCCTTCTATTAAAAATACCGAGTGGACCAGAGAAGAAGATGCAAAGCTGGTTCATCTTGCTAAGCTGATGCCAACACAATGGAGAACAATCGCTGATTTATATGTTTTTGGTTTTTGATAAAGTTTAGTGAAAGTTTTGATTTAAAAAAAATGGTATAGTTGTTTTAGTGTTTGTTTGTTAGTCGATTGTTCGTACGGCTTTGTTACCAGTCGACTAAAGTTGACCGTTGATACCAGTCCCTAAAGTCGACCGTTGATACGGTTTTGTTACCCGTTGACTTAGCCGACCATTGGTACCAGTCGACTAAACTCAACCGTTGGTACGGTTTTGTTACGAATCGACTAAAGTTATGTTTTTATTACGTTTATGTTTTGTTTTTATTTTCTTTTCTAGTTTACTACTACAATCCGAGCTTTCACGATTTCGCCGCTCGCACTGCCGGGGAGTATTAGATGATAAAGGTTAGTCGGCCCAAGCCCGCGTGTGGGCATAGGGTCCATTAGGGTTTAATAGTGTCTATGTAATTGTCTCTATAAATAGTTATCAATATTTGCATATTTCCCCATAATACTGTTTCAAATTCAAATTCCTTTACATACTTTTATTTAAAAATGGTAATAACATCTACCACTAATTTAATAGTTTAAATATTGTTTAATCCTCAAATTTTTATATTTTTCGTTTTTAACTCATAAACTTTCTTTCTCGTAGTGACTACAAATTGAAACCGCAAGGTAATACCAAAATCACAAATTTGCAAGTATAATTATTTGCCGCTATGCACGTCTTTTTGCGCGAGTTTTGGTCAAGTATTAAAAACAAATACATTACTATATATATAATATATAATTTGGCGTCGAGAAACGACACCAGTAACGTCGTTTTGGGCTCCGTGTTTTTCGGCCCCTTTTTATTTGCCCGGTCCGGTCTTTTTTTTTTTTTTTTTTTTAGCTTCTTTTGTGAGGATTGATACACGCACCTTCTGAAAAATTATATGTGTCTTCTCCCTGGCCTTTTATCGGTAGTTGTGCAAACCCTAATAGTTGCGGTTCCGGCGGATCGAGTGGATATTAGGTTTGTGTATCTCTTTTTTGTTGTTTTTTTGATGTGCAAACCCTAATCTTTAGGGTTTTGGATACCCCTTATGTAGCAATTGCGTGTTAGCTTTCCGTTTTGGTGCTAAACTTTCGATCTTTCCATGTTTTTGGTGTGACGGAGGCCAAAACGACGTTACTGGTGTCATTTCTCGACACCAAATTATATATACAGTAATATTCAATCTTTTAACTTTGTAGGTAGATTATGAAAGATTTTGTTTTTAAGCTTTAATATGAAAGTAGTTGTTAACATGGTTAAAAATCTTTGCTTTTCTATGGTAACAAGGTTTAATATGTGTTTTGAAACCGTGTTGAAACTCAGGATGTTCACCTTCTGAGTTGGATAATGCTTTTTCTTTAACTTTTTTTTCCATTAATTTAGGCTGTATATAATGGGTGTCTTAACTTTAGTTGCAGGTGTGCTATCTTTTTTATCGGCTGAATAAAACGTTGCCATTTCCAGAAGTGGTGTATGTGTTTTATATGCGCGGTTTTTTTCGAGGATATTTATGTGAGGCAGAATGAAAGTCGTTCGTTTCATTCAGCCTCATTATAAATATCCTCTGAAAAAACCCTGTAAAATGTTGGCAGTTCCACAAGAGTAATGTGCTGGGAAATGGGTCGTTGAAAATCTGAGGGTAGTGGAAGGGCAATCACCGGAGGGCATAGTATAAATACCAACTATGCAACCGGCTCTGTTTTGCAGCCACAGCCAATTTCAGTTGTGGTAACTTTCTACACTTACATTTTTTTCGGTGCGCGCTCCTTGGCGTGGTAACCAGAAGTGTGGTTGCAGCCATGGTGTGCGTTATATATACATATCTAACCCTCATTTTTTAGTGGCCCATTTTGCAGCCGGTGCGTGTATCAATCCTTATAAAAGAAGCTAAGAAGAAAAATAAATAATTAAAAGAAAAAAAAATGATAAGTTAAAACACTGGCCTGGTCTAAAAAACGGGCCGATGAACGGACAGCCCAAAACGACAATGCAACCGTAAATGTTACTCTTGTCGGCTTTCTGAAATTGGCTGTTTGATCAATAATTTGTAGCCATGTTACTGAGGCGATGATGATAACTTTGTGCACTTACATTTTCTGAACGCGCGTTCCTTGGTGGGGCAACCAGAATTATGGTTGCAGCCATAGCGTGCGTTTAATGTCGATTCTCTATGTACATGTCTGAGCCTCCTTTTTTAGTAGCCTGCTATATGAAGACCAATATCAGAAATATACCAACATGAAAGAATCGCACGTTCCTTGGCGGGGCAACCGGTATTGTGGTTGCAGCCATGGTGTGTGTTTACTGTTGGTTCTATATATACATATCTGACCAGGGTCTTAAAATGATGCGTGCATTGAACGACGCCAGTAATGTCGTTTTGGGCTGCCTGTTTTTTGGCCCATGTTTTAGCCCGGTCCAGTCTTCTTTTTAGCTTCTTTTGTAGCTATTGATACACGTAGGCCTTGAAAAATTATACGTGTCTTCTCCCTGTGCTTTTATCGGTCGTTGTGCAAACCTTCACCCTGTTATTTTATCGGTAATTGTGCAAACCCTAAAGATCGTTGTCCCGGCGAATCCAGAGGACAGTAGGTTTGTGTATCTCTTGTTTATGGTTGTGTGGATGCTGCATATGTTTTTTTTTTTTTTTTTTTTTTTTTTTTTTTTTTTTTTTTTTTTTTTTACAATAGGCCATGATGAATCTGTGCCTTTGATTAAAGCAGCGGATCCCCGTGTCTTGGCAGGGCAAGTTATTAGATTTGCAACCACGCCGGGTGTATTAACTTCTTACGATTACTGATTAATGTCAGTCGAATGATATAGGTCATTGGAGGTCTGAAATGTAAATTGACATGGCAATGACCGGATGGCGTGATAGCATGCTTGCTATTATGCAACCGTGTTTCTTTGCACCCATGGCAGAATTCTCGCCTTCTTGACCATTTACCATGCACAAATCTGAGCCTAATGATATATTGTATCAATTTTATGGTTTCTAAATTTTACATTCATTGTTTTGGAATGTTTTTGTATAAGCTGTGCATATGTTTTATGCATGGATTTATGTTTGTAGCAAAGATCGTACATAAAAATCTTGAAAACCTCATTGTTATGCTTATATATTCAGGACACGGTTCGGACGTCGGAAATTGCAGGTACCTTCCATCTTCTAATACTCATGTTTTTTGCGTTTAACACTTTTATATAGATTTTTTTTTTGTTCGTAGGAGAGGGCCTCACGTTTCTAACACATAAAGAGAGAATTGCATATCTCTATCATTATCACGATTCAGTGGTATACATGGTAAATACTATTATTTAGGATGTATAAGTTTCATTTACAGGGCTATGTTGAATCAATTGTAGTATACGAGTCCGCTTACTTTTTTTTTTTTTTTTTCTTTTCCTGAGGCTCCCCTTTCTCCCTCTTTTTTAACGCTAACAGGTTTCGCATATTCAGCAACGCCACTAAAGACTACGCACAGAAGTTAAATATCAACAAATAGATGGAATATCGATGATGGATGTACGGCGACCAAGCGCGCCTATTGCTGAATTTGCATGGTCGCCGTACATCCATCATTGATACTCTGTCAATATTTTTGGGGTCCCCACATTTTTACACTTACCTATCTCAGTACAACGTATGTGCTAATATTGACAACCGATGTACATCATTTGTGGTTTTTTCTACCATTGGACCTGCCAAGGTGCGTAAAACACATCTGCAGTTCACATCGATTATGTTCTTAAACTTTCTGATAACTACCTTTCTATATGCAGATAATGGCAGGTTCAGTAATACAAAAGTTCCTGATAATCAGTCCTCTGCATTTGAAAATAAGAGCAAGTACAGATGTTCTACATCATGTGTCAATACTAGGAAACGAACACTATCTGGTATTTTTTTTATTTACCGATACTAACAGTTGATGTTCTGTGCCTGTCGCAGTTAATTTTTTCTCGCATATTCATAACTTCAGCTCCAAAAAAGGCCCTGATTAACAATAAGGTACAATTCTTAAAGAAAGATGAGAAACCAAAGAGAATGGCGTGACAAGTGATTTGGTACAAATTACTTCTTCGCACTGTCCTCTTCTGTTTCCCATCTTTCTTTCATAATTGAACCACATTTTTGATCAGCACCTTTTGTGTAACTGCAGTTGTGAATATGCGAAAACAAATTAACTGTCACACGCACAGAACATCAAGTTTTACTGGCGGCAAATAAAATATACAAGTTACTGTTCCTTTCGTAACATTAACGCATGATGTACATCATCTGTAGTTGTTGTTATGGTCAAATACAACGACAGGTTATAAAAGCCTTTTCTACCACTGAACTTGGCAACACGTACAAACGACAGCCGTGTTCAACAGCGTGACATTATTTTGTAACAAGTTTCTGGTGCGGGCAGAATTACCGAAACCCACGAGCTGCCACGATAATCAGACAGTTGCAGCCAACGCCGGTTTTGAATACCGCTTATGTAACAGAGAAAAGATGAGTATTGCTAAAATCTCCATCCTTAAATGATTATATTCTATGAATTTACTTATACTTTTTTTGTTTTTTTTTCCATGCTAACAGATAACTGTTACTGTTTTCGCATGGTCTGTACGTCCGACATTTTTTTATTACTCGGGTTTGTGCGCTCACTTATTTCAATACATTATCGTAAATTAGATTTAGTTACGTTGATTAACAGGTTCAACATGTACACAAACCAAGCTGACCTATTACTGTTTTTGCATGCGTTGCCCTACCCAGAAAGTTCTATTTATCGGGTTAGCTCGCTGGATCATCCTGCAGGCACTATAAAAAAGGTAACAACAGAAATCGCACACTCAGGTATGTATTCAGATTTATTTTAATGAATTGGGCGCTCAAAGATTGTAACCGTAAGTTTATAGTTGTCGATTCTATAAAAGTGTTTCAAAGAGAGTCTGAAAGTAACGAGCTGTGTATTGGACGGCAACATTACTTAATCGGCGAACGGTTTAATCTAATAAATGAATCTGGAACTTCAACATAGCTACTCATTCTGAGGTCCCATACAGTTCCTTTTGTTCTTTCAACAATCTAGCAATTCGTCTGGTGCAGGCCATTGCACAAAGGGAGTTGAAACGACAAAAAGAGCTGTAGGGGGCCTTAGAACGGTTAACTATGTTTCTTTTTTAGTTTCATTCTTTTTTATCAGCTAAAAGTAATGTACCTATACACACCTTGCTACATTAAACTTCATCTTCAAACCGTCAATTATTAGGGCGCATCTATCTAACGACGTATCTGGGTTCCATTGCTTAAATTAACCGAGATCCCTAAAACCATTTGTCTGTGAAGAAGATGAGTGATTTTAGGAAACTTGGTCAAATTAAGCAATAGAATACATATACATCGTTTGATAGATATGCTTTAATAATTGAAGCATGTTGACTGTGATAATGATATAGTGTGTATTTTTCATGACAGACTACACTTCTTCGTTATCCCACTAAACACGGGTCCTAATACTCACATGCTTTTCTAGAATCGACAACTTTTTATTTGGCACACCTTGGTACTTTGAGCTTCTCCTCGAAAACTCATTCCTACGTCACTGGAATTGCAATGCGTTTGACGCAAACCTTTGCACGTATTTCATCGACATGGCAACGAGATTTCGAGGGGAGCCTCAAAGTACCAAAGTGTGTCATGGTACGAACAACGACCACATGACTATAGGCAAGATGGTTGGTCTGACCTTCCTCTCGAATTCCTTTTGGTATTTGAACGGTCTATCAATATGTCTGGTACAGACCATTGTTTAAAGACCATTTAAATAACAAAAGGGGTTTGAGAGGGAGCTCAGATTTTCCACCTACGATTATTAACAATTCCCAAGTGTCTGTCATAGTTAACTATTAAAGAATCAACTTTAATCCCGTTGCATCCTATGTTTTCATCATTCAACGATGGCGCAAGAGATACTAAGAATCCTAAGGCGCTCGATAAAAAAGAATTTCTGACCGTAAGAAACGAAGACTATCTGGTATTTTTTTTGGTTGCCGATGCTAACAGTTAATGTACTGTGCCTGTGATAGTAAACTTTTTTTCGCATATTCATAACTACAGTTCCAGAAAAGGTCTTGATCAACAATAGGGTACAATTCCTGAAGAAAGATGGGGAACCAGAGAGAATGCTGTGACAAGCGATTTGAAGCAAATTACTTCTTCGCAGCATCCTCTTCCGTTTCCCATCTTTCTTCGATAATTGAGCCGTACTGCTGATCAGCACCTTTTTCGCAACTACAGTTACGAATATGCGAAAACAAGTTAACTCTCACAGGCACAGGACATGAAGTTTTAGTATCGGCAAACAAAGAAAGTAACAAATAGTCTTTGTTTGTTATGGGAATTTTTTTTTTATCGAACGCCTTATGATTTAGTAGTCCATTGGTAACTGCTGTTATGGTCAGATGCAAAAGACGGGTTATAAAAACATACGTCACATAATAAGGTATGTATTCACATTTATTTTAACGAATTCGTTAGCCAAAGATTGTAACCGTAACTTGCCATGGCAAAGGTCTATCGTAAATTATAGTTGTGGATTCTATAAAAGTGTTCAAAAAAGAAGTTGAAAGTAACGAGCTGTGTATTGGATACCCACATTACTTAGTCGATGAATGGTTTAACTTAATAAATCAATCTGGAACTTGAACATAGTTACTCATTCTAAGTTCCCATACAGTTCCTTTTGTTCTTTCAACAATCTAGCAATTCGCCTGGTGCAGGCTGTTGCACAAAGGGAGTTGAAACGACAAATGGAACTGTAAGGGGACTTAGAAGGGTTAACTATGTTTCTTTTTCGGTTCCATTCTTTTTTACGACCTAAAACTGGCATCTACAAAGTAACGTCACCATACACACCTTGGTACATTGAACTTCACCTTGAAAGCCTCAATTATTAGGGCAGATCTATCTAACAATGTATCTCGGTTCCATTGCTTAAATTGACCGAGTTCCCTAAAACTATTTGTCTATCAAGCACATCAATAGTTCTGGGGAGTTCTGTCAAATTAAGCAATGGAACTTATATCCATCGTTCGATAGATAGGCTCTAATAACTGAGGCGTGTTGATTGTGATAATGATATAGTGTGTATTGTTCATGACAGGCCACATTCCTTCATTATCCCATTCAACACGAGTCCTGATACTCACACGCTTTTCTAGAATCGACAATTTCTTCTGCGACACACCTTTGTAATATATATATAATATATATATATATATATATATATATATATATATATAGGGATAATTACCAAAATAGACCAAACACCAAATGGTCTATACCATACCCCGGTTGCCTAAAAAATGTCCCAGTTGCCCAAAAAATGGCGATTGTTGCCCAAAAAATACACTGAAAATCCTTCAGTTACCCAAAAAATTGTCGGTTGCCCTGGGCAACAAAATTATTTTCGGATTTCGGGGTAGATAGGGAACCACCCATTTGTGTTTGGTCTACTTTTAGATATCCCACAATATATATATATATATATATATATATATATATATATATATATATATATATATATATATATATATATAGGCAAAAGTGAATATGAGGTTGTTAGGCATGTAACATTAGATAAAAAACCCATGAAAACTATGTAGTTTTAACTTAGATCACATTAAAAATTCAAGTGAATCTCTCTTTATCTTCGAAATGAATTGATATGAAGATGGTTAAGAATTATCTCAATATGAAATGATGATGTTGGCTTTTATTTTATACAATGAGCGCTCTAAGATGTTGAATATTCGTTTGCAATTAATAAGTTGAGGAATGTGTATTTTTATGGATGAGCTAATTTATAAGATCTAGTTTTGAAATCTATTAAGCTAAACTACGTAGTTTTGCATTGATTTATTCAATTTAAAATGCTTAGTATTAATTGTTTTTATTATATTAATATCTAACATACTTCATATTCATTCCCTATATATATATATATATATATATATATATATATATATATATATATATATATAACAGGAGGCGTTACACGTAGATTAATCAAGATATGTCTATGTCATTGCCATGTAATTGTCATTTAAAGCCATGTCATCATAGTTTGTCCAACTAAGCAACTATTAATCCTACCAAAATTTCGGATTAATTGGATATAAAAATGAAGGTAGATAGCTGGTTCGAACTTGGGACTTTGAATACCATTAACAACCATGCCAACCACTAGATCATCATTGTTTTTTGTTAATAGTTTGGCAAGAAAAACCTATAAACCTTTCCAACCAATTTTAATAAACCCCTCTAATTACGGAAATTAGCAAAACTTATGAAGAAAGCTTAAAAAAAGGGATCTGGCCCTTTTTTTTTCCAATCAATGTGGTTTGGTTGGGAAAAAAACAAAAGTACGTACGTCTCCTTTTCTCAATACCCTAATGACTTTTATCAAAACCCTAGTGATCTTTTGTTTGTTTATTATATTTGCAAAAACTATGGTGGGGGCTTTGTGTCTATTTTGGCTTGACAAGGTTACGGTAAATCTCTTTTTGATAATCTCTATATATTTTTTATGTTGACTATGTTATTTTTCTGAGCTTCAAGATGCATTTATATGTGTGTCTTAGCATATGATTAGGCGTTAAAGGCTCTACAGTCAGCTGCTATATTTGATTGTTGTCAATTTGCTTTCACTGTGCTCTGCATGGTCTCCACAAAACCCTAAAGTGGACAGTTAGATGATTATGTCTTGCAAGGATATATGTTGTATTTTAATGCCTAAGAAACAAAATAAAGAAAACATCATACTCCCTTGGAGCAGTCAATACAAAACCATGAACACGGGCTATGTACTCAAATAATATCTCTAAAGGATGTATAGTTATGTCTATGACCTCTTCATGCAGGATGAGTTATTTTGTATTCAGTTTGGTTCCATCGAAAGTAAGTGGTTACGATTATATAAACGTTGTGTTTTTGTGTTTTTAGGTTTATAGAAACTTTTTGATAATATGTTAGAAGGATTTTTACATTGTTATTAGTTTGTGTGTTGTGTTTGATTGGAGTTGCGTTTTTTTTTAAATCTAATATAGAAAATTTGGAGAGTTGGTTATTCTCATATTTGCATTAGCAGTGGTTAAGAAGAAGAAGAAGAAGAAGATTGCTATTCATCTGATCGCGATGATGCTTCTATTGATAACGCGTCTCATCATCATATATTGGCTTACTATAAAGACTCCTTAATTAAGGTATTTCATTCTATTTGATAATTACTAATGACATAATATTGGTTTTTCATGCATCGACAATGTTGTTACTTGGCAAGAACTCAATTACAGTCCTACACTCCAATATATGTTGCTAATGAAGTCCAATCACGAGCCAACAACCACAACAAGCAATAAGGCATGTTTTTTACTTGCATTGTTTTATTTTCAACATGATGTTTGGGTATTAATGAAGTTTTGCTGTTAGATAAGGAAACAAGTATTTTACAACTATATTTCTACTAGGCTTAGCATACAAACTGAGACTCTTGAGTATATGTGGCAATTTTTATCCATTTACTTATGAACGGGTCAATTAGGGTAATGCTCTATGTCTTATGGGTCAACTGAAAAAGTCTTAAAATGAAACAAGTCGAATTGGTTAAATGGGTCTAAAGTCTGTTTTTAAGGCATGAAACCTTCTAGATCATTTTATTAACGTCTTATTATTAAAGTAATATTATTTTTGTAATTATATATGATATGCTAAATATTCATTAAAAATGTTTGAAAGTTGGAGAAAAAGTGTGTTGGGTCAACGCAACTGGACACATTGCGAAAAATTACTCACTTGGACTCATTTTCCACTCTCCTTGCCTACCTAATATTTCCACATCTACCTTTCGCCCTGATTAATCTGTTATTACTAATTAAAAGCAATAGTTACTAGGAAGAAAATTGGCAATGCTGGTGGTGTTGTTATCGAAGAGGGTAGTGCTGGAGAGGCAGGGAAAATAGTAGCACAAAGTGGCATTCGCAAGTAAATTTTCGTTGCTAAATCATGTATTTTCACTTGAAAGTGTATTATACCTTTCTTGAGCTGGTTGTTTTCTGGTATGCAGGTCTCTGTTTTGCTTAAGTCCGGCTGGTGATACGCCATCATCTGCTAGATTGTTTGATGCCATTGTTAGTGGCTGCATACCTGTTATTGTTAGTGATGAATTAGAGCTTCCTTTTGAAGGAATACTTGATTTTCGTAAGGTAAGTTCCCCATTTCCCATTAAGGCATCGCCATTTGGTGTCTTCTGTTATTGTTACAGTATCATGTTCCCTGTCTGTTCTTGCACATCGCTTAACTATCAGTAATTAATGTTCTAATCTAATAACTCATTGCGGATTGCTTACGTTTACCCAACGTGATATCCTCCCATGCTATTTCACAATCCGCTGCATCCTCAAGGGAAACTTCAGATAATGTACTTTCATTGCCCACTGACCTATCTGACACTCTCACCTTCTTGACTTATCTGATATTGTGCTTCTGTATCTTCATCCCTTCTTGGAGAATCCAACAGACTATAATTTTCATTATGTGTAGGACCCGTTATCTCATACAGCTTTGCAATAGAAACAGTCGTTGTCGCCACAACAACTGCTGCAGTCACTGTGGCTGCAGCCGCTACAGGTAGCTGCATATTTTGATCTGTTATCATTCTGGTGGAAACAACCACAGAGGTACGTTTTGACCAACATAACTTTTTTTTGTCCAGTAACTTTTTAGTGCCTCGATTTAACTTATATTATTAATTTATATGTTTAAACTTTCGTAATATCTTGCTGTACATAACTGATTTACTGTTAGTTGAGTACTTATATGGGTGTTTGGAACAGCGATATATACCAATTATAGTGACTTATGTTGGAGACGACTTTTGTATTTTATCTCCGGTGGATTGAGTTGAGAGACGAATATAATACATAGTTACACTTCTTTTAATTCTCCCATTTCAGTGGCAAGCTACAGATATCAGCGGCTTGCATTGGATTTGGGTTATTTTTTATGTGTTTTCACGGGTTCAACACTAAAAATCGCTAAAAGGGAATTTAGATCGTGACGAACTTCTTCATGCCTGGAAGCTGCAACACTTCTGACTATAATTTTATACACAAAGTGATAAAAGACAAAGGGACACAGTCTCTGGTGACACTATGCTTGATGCACGTATGACTACCAAGCGTATGCATATTCAAATGGAAACGATTGTTGATACACAACCTATTTACAAAGACTTAGGCGCTGCTGGCATGGAATTTAAGAATGTCCAGTATCATACTAATGAAGGTTCGATGGGTCATTCAGTTTCAGTTTTTATTTACTTTACATTACATGTCACTACTTTTTAAAATTGGAATTGAAATTATAGAACGGTTGGTCTTTTAACTAACATTATCTGAAGTAATTTGCATTATATGGGTGTTTGGAACAGCGATATATAACCAGTTATAGTGACTTATGTTGGAGATGACTTTTGTATTTTATCTCTTGTGGATTGAGTTGAGAGACGAATATAAAACATAGTTGCACTTCTTTTAATTCTCCCATTTTAGTGGCAAGTTACAGATATCAACCCATATGACCTGTTAGAGATAAGATCCAACTCAAATCAGCCCATTTAAAAACAAGTGTGTCAAAATCACCACCTCTAATCATGACCTTTATTTTTAATGGCAACAGCAACATCACAGCAAATCCTACGGTCATTGCAGCACATCCATATGATCCCAACCAATTTGCTCTTGGAATGAATGGCGGTTCTGTTCATGTCTGTTAGGAATATAAATATTCATATGAAGACTCGGTCACCCCGAGTATTTGTTTAGCATTTATGTAGCTCTTAGGATTATTAGTATTAATAGTATTAGTTTAGATATATTAGTATTTGTGGAGTGGGTCGGGTCTTTACCCACTGTCAGCTCACTCTACAGCCCACTAGGGGCATATATTATGTACTATATAAGTCCCTTCCCACACAAGGGAAGGGTTGGACCTTTCATTCATCTCAATCTAATATTTCCTTCTTTCTCTTACTAAAGGTTCCACTTCCTCTCATCTCTTTATCTCTCTAAAGATTTGGCCAAGAACCACAAGTGTTTAGTGTTTAAGTATATTACAATTGGTATCAAGAGCCTTGGTTAGGTTCGTTTCGTTGAATACTCACGGATTTGTAGGTTGTTTTTGTGTTTTTTGGTTCGAATAGTATTTTAAGGAAAACACCTTGATTCGACTTTGTTTGTGGTTAGTATTGTTAAAAGCTTGTACTTTCTTGATTAGGGTTAGTATATAAGCTTAGTTTAGTGTTTGAAAAGATTGTTCTATTCGTGTTGTGGTGTTTTTTTGGTCAATTCGTGTGGTATTTAAGGTTTTTTCTTGGTTGCGATTTGACATTCTGTGATAGATTCTTGGTTGCGATTTAAGTCTGACTGGGAAGTTGGTAGTTGCGATTTGGTACATTTCAGTTCTGCGATTTGGCGTTTTTCTCAAAAAGGGGAAAAAGACAAAATCGCAAGAAAGTGACAGCTTTTACTGGTCAACAGCGATTTGACAAAGTTGCGATTTGCCAAAGCTGCGATTTGCCAAAGTTGCGATTTGACAAAGTTTGCGATTTGAGTCACTGCGATTTGACTAGTTGCGATTTGATTAGTTGCGATTTGACAAGTTGCAATTTGACTAGTTACGATTTAACTGATTGTGATTTGACCAGTTGCGATTTGACATTGCGAGTTGATACTTGCAATTTGACTTATTGCGATTTGGTCCGTTGCGATTTGCCTTATTGCGATTTGGTTAGTTGTGATTTGAATTGTTGCGATTTGACTAATTGCGACTTGACTTGTTGTAGTTTGACCAAAGTTGACTTTTTACGTCAAAACTTCAAACGGCCATAACTTTTGAACCGTAACTCCGTTTTCAGCGAAACACCTGTCAAAACAACCGGAACAGCCTGAATATTGTGAGGTTTGTCGTGAATCAAATTTTTCGAGGCCCAAATCCCTTCCGGAATGAAGTTATTGAGGTTTTAAGTTTTTTAGACCAATATTTCACCTTAACAAATCGCATCAACCGTAAACAACCGATCACCAAGTCTACCAAACTTTCATCATAACACATTCAAGTACTCAAATCTTGGTTTATTCTTGATTCTTGTAAAATCCCGCGAAAGAATTTATTTCTCGGTTTAAATCATAGAATTGTAAAATCCCGTACACGTTTATGTCATGTCTACTACCTCAGATTCTGCTATATCTGAGATACTCAGATTGTACAATATGACTGACAAACAAAAGATTCCCAAAGATGTACAACAGATAAACGTGTTTGAGTATGTTAGTGCCAATAGAGACTTTGTGTGCTCGAATTCTCAAGAGAAAGAGCCTCATCACCCACAGACAAACACTGTTGAGTCAGATACTGCTATGAACAACGTGCAACATGTGAAAAACAACGAAGCGTGTCTTAAACCTAGTGGGGTGTGCTATTCGTAATAATAATATGTTGCATGAACGGAAGATTCCCAACAAAGTACAACAAACAAACGTTGTTGAGTCAGATGCTGCTAATCTGGGAAATAGCAATGTTATTCCATATGAACAGCATGTGAAACACAACGCAGTGTCTGTTGTACCAGGATGTGCATCTTCTGTTGAAACTATTGCTTGTGTTGTAGATAATGCTTGTGTTGTAGATAATGTTTGCGAGTGGCATGAGAACACTGAGTTTGTCCATGATGACACCTTGACCACTAGTCTAAACATATATAAAGATCAGGTGGCAATTTATGAACAACGTGCTAAATTTGAACTAACTGAACGTGAGTAGAAAATGGATAGCCAAATGCGTACACTTATAACTTAGCGTAATTTAAGGGAGGAAACATTAAAACAAGAGTTGAATTCTTTGCAAAAACAGCTGGATCAGACTGTTAAACAAAAACAGGAGGCCCTAGAGCACGTAAATACACTAAAACAAGATTTCAAGGAAAAAGAAACACAACTCTTAAATGATTTCTCAAGACTTAAAACCTTAAAGAATAAGCTTGAAAATAAGTTGTACACGCAAGACCAATCTAGACAAACGGTTCAAATGCTTCAAAAGCACAAAAAGTTGTGTGATAAGCATAGTGAAAGTAATGTAGGTGAACCTAAATTAGCTCTCCTTAGGAAGGCTAAAATAGTCCAACCTACCTTATATGATGCCAATGTGATGATTATGCCTAGTCATGCACCACCTGATGTTTCATCTTTAGAAGAGAGTAATGAGATAGATGTGAGAAATAGAGAAAAAATGAATGAGAAAATGAAGGATACCAAATGCATAGCCAATCGAATAATAGTCAAACCCCATGATTATTATGAGGAGAATCGATTGACTGTGTTTGCACCTCAAAAGAAGTTAACGCCTGAACAAATATTTTGGTCTTTAGATATGGAAAAGAGAAAGGCCAATGAGCTTGAAGCTAAAACTCCATCCCTTAGGAAAATTGCAGCTGCGACGGTGTATCCTCCCAATACACCTAGGCATTTGGTTCCTTTGACTCTTCCTACTAAATGTAAAACCTTAATTAGCATATATGTACTTTGTCAACTATTTGCTGATTTTGATAAAAACATGTAAGAAGAGAATTACACCAACCGGAATTACTGAGGGGGAAAGGGGTTTTGAACAGACAAAAAGGTGTTACTTAACTGAGGTCATTCCATTCTTTAAATTACTCAAGGAACAGTTTGAAGGATTGCAAAACGCCCTTGAAACTGAAGTAAATGAAATGAAAGTAATGTTTAAAGATATGGAAAATGAGGTAGCTCAAAATGCGATAGAACTTAAGAGCCGTGAGATCGAGAGAAAGAACATTCTCATCACCAATGAGAATTTGATTGCTAGATGTATTGCACAGGATATATTTTATACTGCCACTGATTCTGCTTTAACTGCCTGTCAATTTCATGAGTATTCTATTGCATTGAATGTTACCCAGAATCGTGTTGTTGAGCTTGAGGGGGAGAATTTGAAACTGCAAGAGAAAATTCAAAATGATGACCATGATAACATGGTCAAGCGTTTTTCAAAACTAGAAGTTGATCATCTTAATTTACAATTAAAATATCAACACTTAGAATAAAAAATGTAAAATATCAAATGCCAAGACATCTCTGGATGCTCCTGAATTTGATACATATTTTGAATTGAGTAAACGTGATGAAAAAATTCAAGCTCACACTAACACGATTCGACAGTTGAGGGCTCAAATTGCCCAATTTAAATCAAACAAGAGTGATGTATATGGCACCAATAAACCATCGTCTTTAGATTCTCAGAATTTTCACTATCAAGACACCATCAATAAGTTACACCATGAAAATGAGTGTTTTCGAGCTGAAAATTGAAAAGTCAAACAGCATTTCAAAGAGTTATATGATTCAATTAAAGTTACACGTAACAGTCATAATGAAAACATAACTTCTTTGTTAAATGAAATCGAGAATCTAAAGACTCAGGTGAAAGGGAAAATGTCATCCATCACTAGTGATAATGATGTGTCAAAGGTTCCTGCTTGTTGTAAGTATGCTGTGGATGTTGTCCCTATTTCGCCTCCCCTTAGGAACAATAGGTCTGCCCATCAAGTATATCTCAATCACCTTAAGGAAAGCCTTGATATTCTTCGTGAGATCATTGAAGAGGACAGGATTGATAAACCAAATGATAGTGCAATTGTAGATGCATGTTTCCTCACTAAACGATCTCAAGACCTGTTAGAATACGTCATTGGCACAGGTCCTAAGATAGAGAACAAAAGAGATAGACTTGTTGCATCATCCTCTAAAACTAAGAATAAGCATGTAACCTTTGAGGCACCCTTGGAAACTTCAGATCCCAACACATCAAAACATGTTCAGCAACTGGAAGTGAAAAAGACTAAGATTCTCATTAGTCCTTCTACAGGAGTTAACAGAGACACTAAAGCTAGCGAGTCAAAACCTAGGAGAAATATAAAGAATTATAGGACCTCACCAGCTAAAAGTGTTCCTAAGAAGAAAGTAGAAGACCACATGAGGAACAATAAGTCAGATTTGAACAAATGGAATCATAATTCAAATCCTAATTCACTTTGCAAAACATGTAATGATTGTTTAATTTCGGGTAATCATGATAAATGTGTTGAGAAATTTTTGAAGTCGTCCAACAAACCCCCAGTTAAGAAAGTTTGGAGAGCCAGACAAATTAAGCAATCTTGGAAACCTACAGGGAAAATGTTTACCAATGTGGGCTTTCAGTGGAAGCCCACGGGCCGAACATTCACACTAGGCGAACGTTGCCCTTTAACGAGGATTACCCTACCTAGAGTAGTGCCTATTAAGGAATGGAAGCCAACTGGTAGAGTTATCCCTTTAGATACACAATGCCCTTTAACTAGGTCCATTGCATCTACTAGTGTTGCCCCTATTGTTAAAACCAAGGCACCTATGGTTTCAGCAGCTCCAAAGATTGTTTGCACTAACCAACTGGAACCCAACTTAAATTAGGGATCCGGCACTCCAAACTCTCTTCTTTCGTCTGTTTTCAAATGCAGGTCGTACATATCGTCCTTTCACATTTGGACATAGGCTGTTTACAACATATGAGGGGAATCGACAATGACGTCTGTTCACATCAGTTCAGGCCTCGTTCTTCATCGACTACGACGTCTGTTCACATCAGTTCAGGCCTCGTTCTTCATCGATTATGACGTCTGTTCACATCAGTTCAGGCCTCGTTCTTCATCGACAATGACGTTTGAACACTGCAGTTCAAGCCTCGGGCCTCATTGTTAACATAATGGCGTCTGCTGACATCACTTCAGGCCCCATTCCTCAAAGAAAAGAAAGGTGTACGCTTAAGTGCGCTTTATCTTCGGAAGAAGAGAAATCTTCTTGTTTATGACCATTCTCATCAACAAGTTTCATGCTTTTCCCATGTTCACTCAGTCATCAAGTGGATCAACGTACATTGGAGTATATTCTTATTCACTTGTTCTATCAAAAAATGGCAATCATATGCAATTTTTAAGGGGGGAAAGGTGAATAAACAAAATGTCAGTTATCAAGTGGATCTACTTACCATTGATGGTATTCTTATTCACTCGTTCAATCAAAAATTGCAGTCATATGCAATTTTTGAGGGGAGGGGGAGGGTGAACAAACTACATGTTGATTGATGTTTGAGAAATGGTCATACGACTCCTGAATACATCAGTTCAGGAGTCGTGCAAACCAAGTTTCTTCAACACTATATGTTCCACCGTCCATGAAGAAAGAAGATATGCTGTTCAACACTATATGGTTCAAGAAGTACCATCTGGTAGTACTTCTCCAACAACTCATGAAAGCATATCCCTAGTCATTCATCAAGGTGTTGAAGAACAAGGTCATGGAATGCTAATCGACATCTTCTCACGGGCTGATATAATCAGTGATAAAGGGCTTCTAGTCAATTCTTCATGTACACGTCATTATGCTTCATGTACACATCATTATGATGATTCCGATTAATCGTAACCATCAGGGGAGAGAAATGTGTACACCAAGGACGCACAACAGGTTCACGTGATCGGGCTTAATATCTCATGATACAAATTATAGATGATCAGTGTTTCAACTTGTTACTTTGGTGTTATCATCTCATGTGTACGTTACGGGCTGATGGGTTATATGTAAGATTACTGGAATGCATTTGGTGAGATGAAGATGTTGGTATTCTGTTTCCCCAAATGGACAATCATTGAAGAAGGTCGAGTCTACAGTCTATTCTACATTTTCCGCTGGGTGTTAGAAGACTAAAGACGGCATGCATTTGGTTATCAAAAGACTTCTTCATATTCTGGGCATTCATCAGAAAGGTTGTCAGTTTGAGGGAAAGCACTAATTAGGGGAGAGTGAAAAGCTAGATTTAATCCCTAATTAGATTTGCGGACATTACTCTTCAGCATGTAAAGTGATGGCAGCTGAGTAGAGTCTGAAGCCATAAACACTCAAAAGCCTTCAGGAAGATAATGAGGAGTAATGGATTTCCTTCTTATATCCTTGTATATATTTGCTTCACATATCCTTGTATTTTCTTGTATATATCTTAAACCATACTGTATATAGAAAATTATAAAACCAGAAAATTGTATATAGAAAAAAAATATATTAAAACCAAGAAAAACCATAAAAATCTGAAAAATAGAAAATACCAAAAATAGTTTTTCAAGGCATGTCTTCTGGTATCGATAACATTTACGGTCCTAGAAATGTCATTCAATAATGACACGGGTCTTTAAATGAAGTTCGAGCAGAAGTTCAAAAGGTTTTCAAAACATGCCTAAATGGCTTGCTATTACTTTAGATAGCAACCCGCGTTTCAAAATGGGGAAAGCACGTCGCCAAAAAGACGGCTGTTCCTCCAACTGGGTGATGTTCACCTGGGCATGGATTACTTTATATCCATGTTTCTTTGATTTGATGTACGTTTCAGTGCATCATTCCTCGTATAAGAAGAGAAGTCTTCTTTACATCGCAGGTACTTTCCAATCTATGATTCTTCAGGAAAGTATTTGTATGAAAACTTGGTGGTACCATGATTTTTGAATATCAATCAAAATTTAATTTTTCATAAAAATCTATCACTCAATCAATGACTACAGCTATTCCAATAGAAGACGGGTCATCGATTGAGGGGGAGAGTGATGATTTTCAAAATTCTATATCATCAAAAACAAGTAACTTTGTACATAATAAGCAGTGAATAAACAGTTGTTGTTATGTGTCTGTGTATGATTGTTTAATTCAAAATCTTTCAAACCTATCATACCTGACACTAACATTCTCCCTCATTGATTGAGGGGAAGCATCGTCATATTCCATTCTCAGAATATATGTTAAACCTGACCACATTTTCTCCCAAATTTTCTAAACATATTTAAATCAAGTGGGATCACAAATCTCAAATGGTTTGAAATTTTTGATCGGGGAAGAGAATGTGATTTAAATATGAAATTCTGATAAACATGTAATCTTTTGAAACACAAGTGTAGGCTCTCCCATATATGCTAAACCTTTTCGTATATCGATGCACATATTGAGGGGGAGCGAATGATTTATGATGGCAATTGTGGAAGAACACCAAAGACCGACCATTTTATTTAACGTACTGGAGTTATAAGGATGGTAAGGTTAGGTATATGTTCCCACGATCCAGCCAAAACCGGAGGGATCTTCCCAGGGACAATCCTCTAGTTAGAATAGAAGTCTGTAGGAATGATTAAAAAGGAGAAAAGTGAATAAGGGAAAAGTGCCGACTGAGATGGAGCTAGTACTGAAACAAACCCAACAAGGTACTAGTGATGAAGTCTCGGTAAGCGCTGAAGGGGTTGAAGAATGAAAAAGAAATGTAAAGATAAAGGGTGAAAAGAAAGAAGCCCTCCTTACACTTTAGGCAGAAACCGGGTCAATACATATGCAGTTAGAATCACTTCGTTGATTGCTGAAATTGAAGACAAAGTATCATGGACCCAGTGATACGCTGCACAACCCTCACTAGCCACTCAAGGTCCCTCAAAGGACTCTTGTTTCACTTGTCACGGAGATCAATACATTGCTATCGTCTCTCTCACTCCGAGTTTGACGATATTGAAAAGGTGGCAGTCCTCTCCAGCCTCCGATCACTAAATCAAAACACACTATTGAGTCTAGAGCCAAGAGATCATCTATAAATCTCATTAGGACACACTTCCAATATGCTTATTGTTTCATACACTGTGAAAAGTAAGAAAATATATGTTAAAGAGTCCTACGCATTATCCTTGTGATATTGCCAGAACATCCGAGTGATACGAAAGTGTTCACAATGAAGATGGAAATCCTTCTAGAGCCAACATCAAACAAGCTCTTGGTAGGTGACATGTGAGATCCTTCATGGATCAAATTTGTGACAACTGGAAAGAAACGATGGGGCGATTCACTTTTGAATCAAACTTGTTCCAGGAAATGGATTGATGGATGCTTTTGGAAAACCTTTCAGTGTGCTTACCAACTGAATTTCGAACACATTGATTGTGAAAATTTTCAAACAAAAGTGTTTATGACAGAAATGTGATTCAATGTATAAAACCCTCGTCGTGTTGCATAAAATTTTTATCGAGTGACACGCGAGTGATTTTTATAATCAATTTCTCATCAATCAGTGGGTATTCAATTCACTGATTCACTCTACCGTGCTGTCTGCTTTGAGACGTTCCGGTATGAGAACATGCTTAGTATGATGATTCTGACATTAATTTGTTGGAAGACTCATTACTACAAGCTGGAAATTCCTGTCAAGGAGAATCTTCTTTAAAGGGGATTCTACCTGATCACAGGTCGGTCTTCACAGAACCGAAGGTTAAATCCAACCACCACACCGAATGAATGACAAATCCATATTCGTTCTCCAACTTTATTGCTAACTGTTTTATTTCAGATTCATATAAAGATGGCGATAGTGGTTCTTGATTCCAGCAGAGACGTGTCAATCAACACTCCATGCTCACACTTCCAATTCATTATCAAAAACATCATGATAGCAAAAAGACCTACAACACAGCTTCCTCAACTCTGATGATAATTATCATGATCCAGAAAAGTGTGAGCATGCGAGTTCAACGGTCACAACATATCACATGAAGGCAATATTACAACGGATGAGCTTGGAGATTTACGATGACTGATGATCTCAAAGAATGCTCAAAGATCACAACTTCACACAGAGACGATGCTGCAACAAGATGACTAGAAGACATATGTTGGATGATATCATCGAAGAATCTTCAAAGATCATCCAAGACAAAAGATCAGTCGTCAAAAGAGTTTACTGCTGAATGTACAAAGAGTAATGAATTTGAAGAATCAAATACTACGAGCTAGGAAGTTACAGTCATGTAATAGAATGCTAGAATTCAAAATATTATTTCCGGGGTGACCTCCCTTAGGGGGAGATTGTTAGGAATATAAATATTCATGTGAAGACTCGGTCACCCCGAGTATTTGTTTAGCATTTATGTAGCTCTTAGGATTATTAGTATTAATAGTATTAGTTTAGATATATTAGTATTTGTGGAGTGAGTCGGGTCTTTACCCACTGTCAGCTCACTCTACAGCCCACTAGAGGCATATATTATGTACTATATAAAGCCTTTCCCACACAAGGGAAGGGTCGGACCTTTCATTCATCTCAATCTAATATTTCCTTCTTTCTCTCACTAAAGGTTCCACTTCCTCTCATCTCTTTATCTCTCTAAAGATTCGGCCAAGAATCACAAGAACCACAAGTGTTTAGTGTTTGAGTATATTACAATGTCATTGAGCCAGCTGATATAAATCCAAAGTGGGGCGGGCCACGAGCTCAAGACAACAGCACTCTAGCGTCATCTAATCCTTCAAATTCGGCATTGAATAGTCAACCATCAGAAACACCATCCAGGTAAAGATACAAAAATATGAGAATATAGCGCGTTGAAGATCGATTTAGACCCAAAAGACTACCATTAGTAATTTAGTATAGTACTGTAAATCTTATATTAACATTGTTTAGAAATATATATATTTGATTCATATAAGTCTATTTGTTGTTTTATGGTGTTATATTGCTGATGTCCCTTTTCTCAATCTATACTGACACTGGTTGTAGAATGTGAAGGTATTGTGTTGCAATTCATACTTATGCTTAGAGTAAGCAAATTAGTATGGAAACGAATCTTGACTAAACATCCATTATGGTATGACTAAAGTAGCCTTTGTATTAATTTTTTTCTTATAAAAGGAGATCGTAAACATGATAAACATGATAACAGTCCTACCTATACGCTATCCTGATGTGGCCGCTGGAATACACAGGCGTTGTACTGGAATAATTAGACATGGAATGAGGGGTATAATTCTTATAGTCAAGGTAATGATTCCGGGCCAACGTCCATCTATCAGTCCAGTGGAGAAGGTTCAGCAACTTGGTGGCCACAAAAGAAATGCCCGAGTGACTAAACTAGAAATTGATGAGAACAAAGTTGGGTATCCTGGTGGGAGTAGTGAGCGAACTGTACAACAATCTTCATGGGTCCCACCTCCTGCCAGTAGCTATGAAAGAAGCAGCAGTTGTTATTAAGCAACCCAAAAAGTCACCATATGAAAAAAGAGTTAACTGATGAATTACAGCGGGTCACAAAAAATATCTGAATCACGAGGTGTGTTGACCGATGTTGGTTCGAGAGCTCAGTAATGGCCAACACAAATGAGATACAAACGGAGAAAGAAGCAACCTATTACGAGGATTGCCCACATGTCCCTATTTAATTTCAATAGTGTCTTGCTTTGTACTTTTGAGTTCATGGTTAAAAGTATTAGTATCACTGACATAATCTAAACTTGAAAATTACAAATTATAATGAATAAGAAGCAACTCTAAATGTATTGTATACTCTTTTTGATGCACAACAAAATAATGTTTTCGGTTGGTTTTTAGATTGTAAGAGGTCGACTATAAGGAGTTGAGGTATACTATCTATATTATATTTGTTGGGTTCTTTTAATTAACATTTCTGATTCAATGTAGCTATATTAAACACAGAACCTACCATTCTGATATTTCCAATAAGCATATATATACTAAACACTTGGTTTGGGCTTATTTGAGTCATATAAGCTAAAAAGTTCATAAGCCCATCAAATAAGCTTTACCCAAACGCCCCTTTGTTATGAGTTATGGCTTTATCTGTTGTTGCGGCTATATTAGTGAAGTTCAGGATATGATCTATGAGTTTGGTGTTGAAAAGTTATAGTACCTCCGTCTCAAATTATATGCTCGCTTGCAAAATGCACACTCATTGTTTTTGAATTTTTTTGTTAGCTTGTATTTTGGAAGTGAACCCTTATATGCAATGGCGATGTGGACATTTAGTTTGGGATGGAGGGAAGCGCAAGTATTTCAAGAGCATTTTGTTCCATTTAGTTACTTTTAGCCAGGGAAGCGCAAGTTTTTATTTCGAGCTTGGTAGTGATATGTTAAGTAGAAAGTTTTTGGCTAAGGTTTTATATGACTTGGCTGGTGTGATCTTAATTGTGCAACGTAAATAGGGCTGTTGCACCTGAGCTTAGATTAAGTTAGTATGAAAAAGACTATAAGTTAAAAGATTTTAGTTTCATGGGGAACAAACAGGTACTCACTTATTTTTGTTTACAGGCTTACGCTACTACAAATACACTTCTATAAAAGCAATAGCTTCTAATGAAATATCAAGGAGTTCAAACCAATATGTCAAAGATGAACCAGATGTAGTTGACTACTCTACAAAAGCAACTACTCCTGATGAAACAGTAAATGGAGCTAATCAATATGCCAAAGAAGAATCTGATAGTGATGTGAAGGTCGAAGAAGCTCAAGCTGAGGAGAATAGTAGCTTTGGAGGATTTAGTCTATTTAATGATGGTGCTGCAGCTGATAATGAGTTGCCTCAGTTTGATGTGAAATTGTTTCATCTGTATTTTTGCATTACATTTAGAGTCTTAATGTATGTTATTAATGAGTCCATGGTGTCTAACTTATAATATATTCTATTATGTTGTCTAACTGAAGTTATAAATGTTGCAGTAACGGGTCAAAGTCAGGCGCTTCAATAAAATGTGCCGGCTATCAAGGTTCTGGAATGAAGGTGTCAATCAGGCATCTTGGCCCATCTATGATTTAACAAATGCAACATTCATGTAAATAAGTTTGTAAACACGAAGGCTATCAAGCTTTTTATTTTCTATCATATTCGATAAACGTATATTTCTTTTATTTTTTTAGTACAAGTGGCTACAGGCTTTGCAATGACCTTTAACTATCGTCCGACCGATCCCGACTGTATCCTTAGCACTTGCTATTCGTACTCATCAAAGTATATCATAATGTCTCAAAACTTACTAACAGTACTATAATTTTAATAACACAAAATGTATATTTATACAATTATATTCGTACCTAACTAACTTTATCATGATGTCCCAAAACTTAATAACAATAACACATTGTAAATTTTCTTTTAAAAACAGCCGAAAAAATAACCAAAAAAAAAAAAAAAAAAAAAAAAAAAAAAAAAAAAAAAACTAACATTTTCCTATTATAAATATAATTGTATTGTAGGACATATTAATAAACTACAAAAATACAAAATCATATATACATCTTTCTATTCGTAAAGTAGTACATTCAAAGAATAATCACAAGTCATGTTATATACGAATTCCAATTTAATAGATTCAAAAAAAGCGAAAACAAAACAATTTGTAACTACATATATTGCATAATTTGATAAAATTTTCAATTATAATACTGACACAAAAATATGAAGAACACAATTCATAATACATAAATTATAACTGTAAAAGATAACTAATACACTTACATCACAAAATTAAAATATAAATTACAAATCATGCCCGCCCATCGGGCTAATTATAAATATATTTTTATATATAAAACAAAATTATCCAATATATATGTTTATATATATATATATATATATATATATACGAATTCCAATTTAATAGATTCAAAAAAAGCGAAAACAAAACAATTTGTAACTACATATATTGCATAATTTGATAAAAGTTTTCAATTATAATACTGACACAAAAATATGAAGAACACAATTCATAATACATAAATTATAACTGTAAAAGATAACTAATACACTTACATCACAAAATTAAAATGTAAATTAGGGTGGGCTTCGAAATCTAGTATATATATATATATATATATATATTTATATATATATATATATATATATATATATATATATATATATATATAGTATATATATATATATATATACATATATGCAAAAAAAAAGTTACATTACTTAGTCGATGAATGGTTTAACTTAATAAATCAGTCTGGAACTTGAACATAGTTACTCATTCTAAATTCCCATACAGTTCCTTTTGTTCTTTCAACAATCTAGCAATTCGCCTGGTGCAGGCTATTGCACAAAGGGAGTTAAAACAACAAATGAAACTGTAAGGGGACTTAGAAGGATTAACTATGTTTCTTTTTCGGTTCCATTCTTTTTTACGACCTAAAACCGGCATCTACAAAGTAACGTCGCCATACACACCTTGCTACATTGAACTTCACCTTGAAAGCCTCAATTATAGTTCACCCGTTTTATTATAACAAAATTTTTATACTACGTTATACTATATTTAAAAGTAACTGTTCTCTTTTATGTTTATGTTTTTTGATATCAAATACTGGTGGTTTGGTGGATTTGATGAATTCTGAACGCATGTTGTCGTTTATGCTCGCCTGAGTTCATGGTTAGTACAAAATACATTTATTTATCTAATGACTTTCTATGTATCTTAAGTTAAGCGTATTATTACCTGCAAGGATTTATTATTCAACTAGCGAGCTCACATTACTGTTCATCTATTTTGGTTTGGTACTTTCGTTTGATGCTACGAAATTTGGTTAAGGTTTTTTGATATGTTATTGGTGAGGATTTGATTGGGATGCGTTGAAAATTGAATTGTAATCGAGGTGTTTTTGTTTAAACTTTAGTGTAATGAGATATTTTGATCGTTTGTAGTGAAAGATTTGAATGAAATAAAAGCATCTCTTGGTTGAAGATGGTTTATGCGTGGTTGGAGATGATCCATCTGGAGATGGTGATTTACCAGTTTCATCTGCTGTCACTTGCTCCACACAAGGTGATTACAGAGTCGTTACCGAACTGTAACTATTGCATCGCTTTGGTTCATAGATAATAGATTATTCAATAATAAAGATTTACAATCTTACCCTATTTCATGTTTTTGCACTCATGTGTTGTATAATTTTCTGACGTTTTATAAAATTTCTTGCATTGTAGGGAGTTTTTTGCAAGAAACTGTAAAGAGCCCAGGATTTTTCAGATGCTAGTGTACAGTGAAGCAAATACATGCCTGCTTATTCATCGAAAGTGTATTTCCAGAAACAAATAATGTTCAGTTGAGGTTTTTAAATCTCGGATACATTAAACGATTTTTTGCATTTCAAGTGATCATCATACCCATTGCTTTCGTTTACGTGCTGTAGCGAATGCCGGTATCTTGAAGGGCCTTTTAATACTTATACAATTACTTATTTTTTGCAGGCTTTATTCATTCAGAGCTTCAATATTTGTCTATTTTAAAGGAATGATTTGTTAAGCATTAATGTATTATCAACACCGAGTAAGTTGTTTTGCATTTGAACGTAATTTCTGCCTTTGTGATTTTATTTATGTTACACATGTTATTGCAATGCGTTTGTATGCATTCTTTTGTGTCTGCAGGATTTCGATTATTCTTGATTTTGATTTTATCGGAAGTTTAGGAGGGTCTAAAGTGGCAAGCGTTTTTTAATTGGAATTAAGGCGGTCTAAAGTAGGATATATGACTTCTTCTGTGGTCAAGGTCCTTAAATCGATCAAGGTAACAATTGTTCTCACTAAGACTCATATAGCTGATAAAGTAGTTGCTCCTGCTACTGAATTATATCTGGGCGAACCGTCTTCTGTTCATGTTTAAATTGGACACACCCGATATGCTACATACCAAGTGCCACCTGCAAGGAAAGAAATAGTGCATATGACAGATAGATACAATGGTGAATAAATCTGATTTCGAGATGATCTCAGTAAGTTTCTTTTTTCAGTTTGTACCACATCACTTTGCTACTATGTTCTGTATCGTTTTCCATTTTGTTGGTACTGTGGTAATGACGTGTTTAAAATAATTTTTTTTGCAGGCAATAAATTTTTAACAATGCTGTGTAACTCGGCCTAGGCAACCGATTTCTTTGTTAGTAATTACTGAGCCTGTGATTTGGAGCTGCTCAGTCAAATTACTTTCGATTTTTCAACACTTGGTCCAAACTCAGGCTACTTGGCCAAATTACTTGGATTTAAAGTACTTTTAAGTTTTATGTTTAAACTTTGAAGTACTTAGAATTATTATGTTTATGTTTGAACTTACCTTTGAAGTATTTAAAGTATTATGTTTGGTCAAAAAGTGTAGATTGGCAGGGACATCTCAACCCTGTGTACCATAATGGTACCCATCAACCCTACCCAGCAAAGGTTTGATGCCTGTAAAATACCTCCACCCAATACCCAACCATGCTGCGGATCGGATTCGAACTCGCGTCCTTTGTTTGGTCAAGACATCACATGGCTGGGCCCAGGCTTCTAAGGCAGCTGGTTGATATCATTAGAGCTTATGGTCCCTAAGTGAGGACTTCCCGGTCGGTCACCCAACCCGGTACTACTCTCACTTGAGCACGCTTAATTGCTTAAGCATCTACCACTAGACCACAAAGTTGTACATGTAATTTTAAAATTTTTATATAATTATATAAATATAAAAAAAAAAAAATTTTTAAAAAAAAAAAAAAAAAAAAAAAAAAAAAACCACCACCATTCCGGTTACCGCCTAGGCTACCCCCTACAAGTTTAGCTTTTAAAGTCCCTTTATACGATTTTGTACATCCTTTAAGAGTTGTTTATTTGCTTCATTTTGAGTCGACACATCCATTTTAAAAGGCTGGTCGGCCGCCCAATGTTTGTAATTTTCATGAATTTAAAGCATTCAAACTTTTATGTATATTGAATTAACCAGACGCGGAAATTTGCTGCAAGACCATCGCCCCACCGCAACACGGCGGCTCGCAGCCATACTCGTTATATATATTTGACAACTGTAAGCTATAGTTGGCGCGCTACCACTATTAACCAAATTGGGCCTTTTTGAATGAATTGGAGATGGGTATGGTATCGGCCTATAAGGTCAGCGCTTGACATTATAGAGCTCCAATGTCTATAAGAATTGTTATTGGGCCTTCACTTAATAGATAAAACTGATTCTTAGGTTTGGCAAGGAGACACCTCCAACCATTTTGTGTTGAAGCATGCTCAACAATGTGGACAGTTGAGGACTTGAGGGAAATAGTCTCCTTTGCTGACACCATGCATATGGATAAAAAGTTAAAAACCACAGACTTGCCTTTGATTTGGTAGTTCAAGCCGCTCTTTGGGAACTTTGGAAATTTAGAAATGAAACCGTCTTCAATAAATAGCTCCCTAACGTTGTGATCTTCTTCATAATCATAAGATTTAAGATAGGTGGCATGGATCTCAAGAGGATCACAATATTTCATCAAGTCCAGTTACACATATTAGTATTTAAGCCCAAATTTGATAGATGTATATATTTTGATCGAACTAGACGTATACCCGCGCAAAACGATAGTGTATAACAGCAAATAATTATACTTGCTAAATCGTGATTCTTGCTTGACCTTTAATGCAAAGCGCGTGTTTTTTAAAATTAATATATTGTTTGCTTTTAAAAAATTGCCAAGTCTAGAATTGATTAAGCTTAAGGTGTATTAAAAGATACTTAGGGTAATTTAAGCAAACTACATTAATTTAAATTTTCAAGATTTAAGATTTCAAAAATGTGTGTTAACTCTTTATAAGTAGTGCTAGGCGAGTACCCGTACATAACAACGGAAATTCCTAGCAGTAACATTTATAGATATGCGATATTGTGGTAAGTGTTTCGTGTAACGTTCAAACATAGAACGTGAAAATATCAAAATGTAAACACTATTGTAGAATATCAAAATGTATGCGATATCGTGATCTGCATTAATTTTTAAGTCACACACTTAAATCATTTGTATCAACTAATTCTATTATTTGTTTAAAAACCATACATATATGGGAATGAGATATTTAATATATAAATCATTCTTCTAGTTTTACTAAGTCTTTTTAAGATCAGAAGCATTGTGTCATCCATGCTTATAAAAAGAGTTTGGAACATTCAAAGAGGTGCCTATAATATTCACTGTTAGATAAGAACAATGTGCGGTTCCAGATATAATGACCTCAATTATGCCATTAGTTTATAAGTTCAGGAATAACACATTTAAACGTTTATCATCCATATATTGACCTCAATTACGCCAACTATGCCATCAATTATCCATAGTCATGTTGAAATGTTTAACAAATTCTGACCTCAATTACACGGTTCCGGATACAATGACCTCAATTATGCCATAAATTATCCCTAGTCATCTTGAAATGTTTAACCAAGAAGGTTTGAACTCAAATTTCCATTAAGACTTTGAAAACCCCTTTACCGGCATCTTCACAAAATTGTATACCCAGCTATCAAATCATCAAAAATGAAAAACATATAAACACTAAAATAACACACATAATTCGCGAATAATTTTCATCTGAATCATAATGTCCTCATATTTAGAGACACAATAAGCAATCAAGTAATAACAAATGTCTCTACCAAACCCTCACTATGATTTACAAACATCTATATCCCACAAAACTGGAAACATAATAAGTCTTCAAAATTTAACACACAAACACAAAAAAAATCTATAAAATTTAAGTTTTTTCAGATTGAGCAAGCTGCCCCATTTGATCTGCAAGACTATTAACACTCCTCACATTCTACCAAAACTATTGATCAAACCCTTTGCGATCGTTATCAGTCATTGAACCACCAGGAGTGTCGGTAAAAAAAACTACTCCCCAAACCCGTCACTAACAGCCGCTTGCACGTGTGCCACATTCCCACTTTCTTGTACTTCATGTGTTACAACAGTCTTGAACAGTTCAGAATCCATGTGAGGACTAATTGGTGGCTCGTGATACACCACTGGTTGCTATTTTTGTTGTACAAAAGCTTCCCTAGCTTTTGTTAAAATGTCCTCTCAAAACATAAGAGATGACTCCAACTTTTCTACCAATTTTGTATCCAAAAGGGAGTCTATAGAAAAAGCATCAGATAATGGGGCGTTAAAATAGACTCGTAGTTTTACATATCATTTTTATAGAAATGAATATGCACAAACATGCAAAAGTACTAATCACATGCTCTTTCGACTTGATCCAATGCATTATCCAAAGATTCCAATTGACACTTTCCTAAGAAACGCTGTTACACAAAGAGCAAACATCAATAAGTAATAGAAACGATTGTGTGCAGAGATCTCATTACAAGTATAGTCACAGTTGTAACCTAAAAAATAACCCTTTTAAACTTCTTAAGAAGAACAAGAACCAACTCTCGTAAGAAACATTTAGTTATAACAAAGAAAATCATTTCTAACCTCAAGATCATCATCAACATTTTTTTGATTTTTCATTTCCATTTCTTTCTTTTTATGCGAATTGATTTATCAAATGAATTAGCACATTATGGTTGTTTATATAGGCAATGAAAAATACACTTTCCATATATAGTTTCATAAGTTTCATCTTTACATAATGTCCTGCTGTGTATTTCAAATTAATGTCCAACGGTGTATGTGTATGTCCATTGTGTTGCCAATTAGGAAAAGACCCTTGCCATAGATAGATTAACTCAACTCAAGTCAGCTTTGTACAAAGATGCGTCGCCAATTAGGAAAAGACCCTTGCCATAAGATAGATAATGATTGAATACTTTCCGTAGTTACTGATTCAATACTTTCCGTTGTTAGGAAAAGACCCTTT
Organism: Artemisia tridentata subsp. tridentata; assembly: GCA_021014915.2. Lineage (NCBI taxonomy): Eukaryota > Viridiplantae > Streptophyta > Magnoliopsida > Asterales > Asteraceae > Artemisia > Artemisia tridentata. The sequence goes on from CP139502.1 coordinate 263,172,030, forward strand.
GTATTTCAAATGAAGTCAGCCCTTGCATGTTTACTGATTAAGTACTTTCCGTAGTTAGTTTTAAAGAGATGAATCACTTATGAATCTTTTCCTTCAACTTGTGTCGATATCATGGTTGTTTTAACTTGTGTCGATATGGCTGTGGTGAATAGAAAACAACCCATTCAATAGTTTCTTTTCAATATTCATTGGCTGTGATAAATAGTTTCCTTTCAATAGTTTCCTGTGATAAATAAAAAGTCATCTTTCAATATTCATTGGCTGTGATAAATAGTTTCCTTTCAATAGTTTCCTGTGATAAATAAAACGTCACACTTTTTCCTTTGAATAAAAAAGAGCAAGGTTGACACTCTTGCCTCTGGAGACAGAGGTCAAGGGTTCGATCATCACCCCTTGCAAGGCCGGAGGTCCTTTTCTACCTTTGGTAGAACTGGAAGCAGCCTCTCTACCTTAGGTAGGGGTAAGATTGTCTACGTCTCAACCTCCCCCATACACCGTGAAAGACGGTATTTAGACCCATAACTCGTGGAAGACGGTATTGGGAGTTACTTTACTCTCTTTTTTCTTTTTTCTTTTTACTTTCCTTTGAATGTTCAACATTTCAAACAAGTTTCCTTTCAATGTTCACACGCATGACTGTTTAATAAACATTTCAAATGCATGGCTGTTTAAACATTTCAAATGTATGCATGGGCACCTTGACTTTTTTTTTTCAACATTTAACAATTCTACTTGACTATAAACTCTTTATATATATAGTAAAGATAAATAGATAAAGTTTCTGCTATAACTCATTTGAGTCATAACTGTATGAAGCATATATTTAACCAAAATTTATATATCGAAGTTAGTTAACATGTACAATTTAATCACTAAATTATGATTTTCTTTTCATTTGTGGGATTTCAATTCCTTATCTTCCTATCCACTTATGTTATTTGGGGTATTATGGAACTTTACATCTTTTAAAGGGACTTTTTATTAGGCTCGTGTGTAATGCGGCTTACATGTAGTTATAGCATAGGGTCATTGACAACCATGAGACGAACCTGTTTAAGAGGTTAATTAGACTTATATATAAATATATAATGAATTTTGCTCAAGAGTCAAGGATGGACCCACATGGGAGCCGGGTGTTGTACCAGCACACCCGATTTTAAGTGAGTGTAAATTGTTTTTAAATATGTTTTTTTTTTTTTTTTTAAATACGCGCAACTCCTGATTTTAGCTAATAAATTCTTTATAGTGCAACTTAAGTACTTAGGCTAGGCACAGCGGCCTTGAAAACATCGGTCGAAGCTCAAGGGTGACCGATATTCAAATCGGTCATGGCCAATACGGGGATTTGGTCAAATATCGGTCGAGGGGCAAAAAAAAAAAAAAAAAAAAAAAAAAAAAAAAAAAAAAAAACTATCGGTCTAAAATTCAACCGATTGTGAGACACACTAAATTCAAAAAAAAAAAAAAAAAAAAACTATCCGTTTCATATTAAAAAAAATAAATAAAATAAAAAAAAAAAACACTTTGCCACTTTATAACCTTATAATAACAACCTCAAACACACTTCTAAACACACAATTTCAAACAACATTTCTATCAATACCTTAAAACACATTCTTTTAATTATGTCTTACGAGCTCTTTTTTGGTTCTTCGTCTTCCGACGATGATGAAGTTATGAGTGAGTTTACGGAGTTTGCGGAGTTTGCTTTGAATAATTTATGTAATGTTTTTAATGTTTATTTGAATTTAGTATTGTAATGTTTTTATTTTTAATGAATTTTAAATTTGTTGTTTAAAAATGTTTGAATTAAAAAAAAAAAAAAAAACCTCGATCATCGACTATGGCAACTTGGTCATGTCTGGTCTCCGAAAAAAGAAAACTGATGTACCAGGGGATGACCCGGGTCACCACTGTGCCCGGCCTTATAATCATAAACAAAAATTTGTGCGACACCTTTTAAAAATTTATGAGTCCTACTCTGTCAGAAAGTTATTTAGACAATTATCAAGATCACAATAATGGTTATTAATGAAAGCTAGTTGCACTTGGGAGGGGCCATTTTCTGTTAGAATTTTGAAACAACAATGTTTTGGATACTTCATGTCATAATCAAACCAACTCCATCAACCACATGACCTATTGACATACTCTAATTATTTATATATTGATCAATCAACCTTTTGTTCAAGGTACATGACCTAATGTTTTGAACGTTTTTCACCAAATAAAGTCGTAAATAACGTTAGTTTTTGTATCATATAGTTTTCTTTCATTTCAGTTAATCATATAATACGATAATATAGGTTGATCAACAACAACTTACACATGGATATATCAAAATAAACTATTTTGTAAAAGCTTAGCATATATGCATCTTAATTATATTGGGATATTAAACTTGGGTGTGTTTCTTAAGAACATATGAGATGCCTAGCTTGAAATCTTATTTTAAACCGTATGCATGTCTTTGGGTACAATGTATGTTTTTTGAAGTATATAATCACTACAAGAAATTTGGCTTTTAGTGACGGTGATTGTAATGACACAAGAAAATGTCATTAAATATTGCTTTTTAATTAGTAGTATCACTTTTTAAAATGTGTGGCAAAAGGTCAAAATTTTAAGATCTAATGACGCTTTTTGTGATAAGTATGTGTCATAGAAAGCAAAAAACTTATCTTTACTCTTTTTGTGTCTAATTATAATTAGACGATTATCTACTTCACTTTTACCTACACTTTTCAAATGTAAGAAGAAAAAAGAACTAATGACATCGTTTTCTAACTTTTATTGCTATTTCTATACTTTTTGCGATATTTATTTGACTTTCAGTGATATTTTTTTGTTTCATTACATGACAAATTTCTTGCGATGATTTTTTCACGCAACTTTGTTTTTGCGACAAAGAATAACGCTCAAAAAGTGTAAACAACTTGATAATAATATAATCAAACAACAAACCTAGTCTTACCAAACCTAGACTTATATATAATGAATTTTGCTCGAGATAGTATATAGGATATATAAACTTTAGAACGGTTAACCAACCCTACCAAAACTCTAATTAAGAATGAAAAATTGAATCATCAGGCTTGTGGTCCACTAGGTAAGGCTTATTCAGTTAAGCTTGTCCGGGTGAGAGTAGTACCGGTATGGGTGATCTATCGGGAAGTCCTCACTTGTGGACCACAAGCTCTGTTGATATTAGGCAATGAAGAGGAGAGCCTGTAAGCCAATAGTTGCGCAGGTTCGAATCCGAGCCGGCCCCGGTTTTTATCCGACCGTTACTCCAGCGAATTATACTCGTGTGGAGGCGGTACGGTTTCCGGACGGAAGCCGTTAAAAATCCCCACTACGCCAGCGTGGACCCGGTTAAGAACATAGTCTGAGTATGTGGAGGATGAGGGCCTGCAGAAATGACGGGTGCGACTTTAATCCAAAAAATAAAAGTTACCGTTAAAAAAAAAAAAAAAAAAAAGAATGAAAAATTGAATGCCATGGACTACTCACTACTTGAACCATGTGAGTATTTACCAATCTTTTTAGATATGACCTTTTTGTTCGTTAGTATAAGTATTGAATATAAAAGTATAAAAGTTTTGCCTATTTTGTGTTACATCACATTCATTATTCCTAAGCTAGACACAATGCATCGGTCGATCGATTCGGTCGCCAACCGATCGATCGATCGTGCCCTTTGTGGCCTGCAGGTCGCGACCGATTAGAAGCAAAAGAAAACCGAAACTCGGTCTCAACCTCGACCGAGTGTTGCCCATATATTTGTTGCACTTTGATCCAAAAAAAAAAATATATACATTTCAAAAAGTGTCCGTTGGGCACAAAATAAAAAAAAAAAAAAAAAAAAAAAAAAAAAAAAAAAAAAAAATTCCCTTATAAATACACAACACAAACACACTTCAATTCACACAATCTCATTTCAAAAATTCTATACAATGTCTCACAATATGAACTCTTTCGAGATATTTTTTGCCGATTCGGATGATGAAGATGAAGTCAGTTCCCAGTTTTTGATGTTTACGGAAGATTGTTGGGAGGCTTATCAAGCGTCAAATCCTAAAGAAACACGAAACCGTGTTCATAGGATCGTTTGGGTGCTCATGATCGTTTGGTTAACGCTTACTTCTGCGCTAACCCAACATACGGCGATGAACAATTCCATGATCGTTTCCGAATGAGCCGCAGACTATTCGAACGGATTGTACGAGAGGTAACCGATCATTCACCTTATTTTCAACAAACTCCCGATGCAGTGGGCGAACTTGGTATTTCTCCATTGTTAAAAGTTACTTCATCAATTCGTCAATTGGCATACGGAGTCAATCCTGATATGCTTGACGAATATGTGCAAATGGGTGCGACAACAATTCGTGCGTGTCTCTATAAATTTTGTGAGGCCATCATGGAGTTATATGGTCCAGAGTATTTGCGAAAGCCGACGGTTACTGACGTTGACAGACTCTATGAGCATCACCATCGAGTTCATGGGTTTCCGGGGCTGATAGGGAGCATTGATTGTACAGATTGGCCGTGGGAGAATTGCCCACATGGTTTAAAAGGTCAATTTTGTAGGGGTGATCACGGGAAAACTCCTTTCATTTTATTGGAAGCGATCGCCTCTCAAGATTTATGGATTTGGCATGCGTTCTTTGGTGTCTCCGGGATGAATAATGACATAAATGTTTTACGTGCATCCCCTCTTTTCAATGATCTCAAGACAGGGAGAGCACCGGATGTGCAATTCTTTGCTAACAGCGTGCCTTATAAACGGGGATATTATCTTGCTGATGGGATATATCCGGAATACTCTGTTATTGTGAAGTCCATTAAAAATCCAGGGACGCATGATCACAAGCGTCAATTGTATAAGAGGATGCACGAAGCAGCAAGAAAAGATGTGGAACGTGCTTTTGGTGTACTAAAGGTTAAGTTCTTAATGATTAAAAATCCGGCTAAAGGGTTTGACAAAGAGCGTCTTGGACATATTATGTACACATGCATCATATTACATAATATGATAATTCAAGACGAAGGGCGGGCGATATCTCCTGAATTCTTTCCGGCGGAGCAGCACCGTTCTTATGATCCCTTAAGAACGCATGCAGAATCATTGGAAGTTACTAGGGAGATATGCGATAGAACAACTCATCTTAGCCTCAAAGCCGATTTGGTGGAAGAAATTTGGCAGCATCATAATAATCAAAACTAGTTTGGTCGTTTTATCGTAATGTTTTTAATGTTATTTGAATTCTATTGTAATGTTTTTATTTTATTTGAATTATTATGTAACGTTTTAATTATGAATAAAATTTTATTTTGTGTTTAAAATGTTAAAAAAAAAAAAAAAAAAAAAAAAAAAAAAAAAAAAAAATTGGAACTCGGTCGCCCCCACTGTGGCACTGAATCGCCTGCAGGTCGCTGGAGAGAGAAAGCTGACGTGGCAGGAAAAATGGAGGGGATTGACCCACTCCATTGTGTTACATCACATTCACTAGCCTAATATAACCATATCATGCATATGTAAACACCGCACATTGTTTGCTTTTTACAATCCGATGCAAACTTTCAACAAATTGTTCAATTGATTTACTTCTCATTATTTGTGTCTAGTTCTAAATGTGATTGGAAAACCTAAATAGGGGATTTATATGCATCGTCTTAAAGTTTATTTAACTGTGGTTAGGCGTTTAACAAGTCATTGAATTTACAAATCAATATATTTAGAACAAAAATTTGAAAAATCAATAGTTTCTATGTTTTGATAAAATTGGTTTAAACAATATGAACATACATTTATAATGAAAAAAAACTGATTGGTAAACTCAACAAAAGGACGTAGTAATATGTTTAAAGCGATAATTAAACATAACAATAAGTGTAACACTAAAACAAAGATAAGTGAATGAGTAGAAGAGATACGTGTAAAGTGAAAAATATTTATTTGACATTTGTCACATGATAAGTGTGGGGAAATGTACATGACATGTATCACGTTGGACATGCAACACACAATATTCTTAGGGGAGGAGGAGTGGGCTGCGGGCTCGAAGGGAACACCGCCGCCGCCTAGGCGGGCTGGCCTGGCGGGCTATAAGCTCGCAACGGGTTGGCCAAATTTTGACCGTTGGAATGTTTTGAAAATTAAAAAACGAACGTTAAGTGGAGCGTGGGTAAAAAAAAAAAACCACATTTGGTTCCTTGGCTGCCTATTTAATCCGAATCAAACACCCATTTCTCAACAAAAAAAATCAAACAAACCACAAAAACACATTCAAAAACAAGTTAACAACCAAAAAAAAAAATGTCATCATCATCATCATCATCTTCTTCTTCCTTTTTGCCCCCGTTACAAATACCCATCTTACCGGACTTATCCACGGGTAGTACGCTACCTTTTTTGTGCTCCGTGGTTGACGAGCTCGAAGAAGACACGGCAAGCACGCAAGAAACTCGAACCTATATTGAGCGATTTCGGGAAGAAGCTCAAGAAACACTAATGCGTGACTATTTCGTTGACGAACCGAAGTTTGGCCCGTCTTTGTTTCGTGAAAGGTTTCGGATGTCAAAAAGGTTGTTTTTACAAATTGTTGGTGATATTGAGCAGAGGTTCGAGTATTTTCAAGAGGGTGCAGATGGTAGGGGGAAAAATAGCTTTACGGCTCTACAAAAATGCACATCCGCAATTCAACAACTCAGAACGGGCAACCCTCCGGATAACTTTGACGACTCATGTCAAAGCATTCCCGTATCCGACTGAAGCGAAGGAAAAGAAATTCAAGAAATTTCAAGAGTCGGCAAGAAAAGATGTCGAACGATGTTTTGGTGTTCTTAAGGGAAAATGGGGTATTTTGAATCGCAAGATCCGTCAAACGACCATCGAAAAGATCACTAACATCGTTTATGCGTGTTGTATATTGCACAACATGATTATAAAAGATGACGGGAGGGCAATATCAGGGACTCATATAATGGATCCGCCGATGCAACCCGTTTATGACGACAACGCACTACCGGAGTTACTAGATGAACACATCCATCATCGTCTTCAATATGATCTTACGGAGCATGTGGCGTCTCAAGATTTACCATACCTCGATGACCCGGAAGATTAAGTTATGTAGTTTGTTTTCAGTTATGAATAAAATGTTTGTTTGTTTTATGAATTGTACTTTTAATTTCGATTATGAATAAAAGGTTTGTTTGTTTTATATAATTGTTTAGTATTAGAAGGGTTAATTTTGCAAATTTATAATTTTGAAGGACAAATTATGAATATTAAAAAAAAAAAATTGGGAGGGTTGAAAGTGATGGGGCCAGTAAAAAAAGTTGGGTTGAGGGTTGGAGGGTTGAAATGAGGTGGAGGGATTTGATTGGATAAAATTTGGGAGGGTTGGAGGGTAAAAGGTGATGACTCCCTCCCCCCTTATAGACAAAATAGAAACCCCCCTATACTTATACAAACCCCCCCTGTAAGTGTGGGTATACTTATACAAACACCCCCCCCCCCCCCCCCCCCCCCCCCCCCCCTTCTTGGATAGTGGAGATTCAGGCATTGTTCCAAAATAAGGAAAATTTAGATTCAGAATGAAAATTTGACATATAAGATATTCAAATGAATAGTGTAAAATTTCAAATTGGCAGTGGAAGAAAAATATAATCTGCATGAAACTTGATTTTTAAGGATGGAAATAATTGATTTTCAAAGTTACAAGTGACCATAAAGGAGTATCTCATGAATTAATTTTTGGGAGTGGAATTAATTATCTCACCTAAGCCACATTATATCCATATATAATGGAAGGGGAAATCATATACAATAACAACCAACTTTATTATAATTGTTTGGTAATTATACACACGAGCTGAGCTACAAATTAAAGTAGATTCAGTATATAACTCAACAATTAACGGTATCAATGTCTTGATAGGTTATTAAGTTATCACGAAACGTAACTACATATATTACTAAAGAAGTGGCAGTTCATTTGACGACGTATATGGCCGGAAGGCTCAATAACCGGAAGGCCCATAACCGAATGGCCCATGACCGGAAAGACTAGCCCAAGGCCGAAGCAACCTTTTATCTAGGGAACCTTTCAGACACAGCGGACAACACCAAGGATCAAAGGGATGCCGCCTTTTTTCCTGATTTCGCGGGATGTTGTCTCCCACGCTCGCGCCATCCTGACACCTAGTCTAGGAGTAGCTCGGCCCACCATCCCCTAGGTGTTAGGAACAATACCAGAACAGTAACTAGGTACAGTGATCGGGGTAGTATAAATACCCCCGCATTTATTCGCATACAGGTAGCATTTACTGCACTTACACACACATTTATTACCTCAACCTTCCGGTAAAACCCCATACTTCACGCCGAAGCTTGATCTTGGGATTACACCAGGGTGAGGCTAACGCGTTTGTTACATCTATACAGGTATCCGAAGGGCCTTGTTGAACCAAGGCCGAATGATATTTCAGACATTTCACTACTCTACAAAGAATTACTTCAACATCATTCAAATTTCAATAGATGAACATTTATATCACAAACTCACACAAACTATTGAATCTCAATTCAACAAAACAACAGTTATCATCCAGAAACAAATCTCAACCAATAGAATAACAAATCAATCAAAAGCACCACTGCTATTCAGGTATGTCTCTTTTATCTAAATGATGAAAGTTCTATTACAATAAAGAATCAATAAACTCAACAAAGTTTGAGAAAAAATGGATAACAAATAAGTTATGAGACTTCTTAGGGCAAAATAAGGCTTATATAGCCTAACTACAAACTTCCTCCAAGGCTACAAAATAACTCCTCCATCTTTCATAGAATGCCAGTCAACCCCTTGTATTAGATTAGAAGCATAAATTGCATTATACAAAATAACAAAATCAGTCCCTCAATTTATATATCTAGAATAAGATTATTATTTTTAACTCCATCCCTTAATCTTATTCTGGAATAAGTTAATAAGTTGCAGTTTAGAACACAACAAGTTATGCTGTTTTGTATCCAATTCCTTTGATAGAACATCTGCTATTGATCAACAGAGTCTATCTTTACAGTCTCAATAAAACTAGAAATTATTTTTTCCCTTAAAAAGTGTAAATCAATTTCCAAATGCTTTTTTCTTTCATGAAAAATGGGATTGACAATAATTTCAGTTGCTGATTTGTTATCACAAAACACTTTTACAGCTAAAAGATTTTTACAATGCAAATCTTTAAAATCTTTAAGACCCAAATAATTTCAGAAGAAACAGAAGTAAGAGCTTTATACTCTAATTTTGATGAAGATTTAGAGATAGTCCTTTCTTAGTTACTTTTCTAAGAGACTAATGATCCACACATAAAGATAAAATAACCAATAAAAAATCTTCTTGTTACAACACACCTTGCCCAATCTGCATCTGTGTATGCTATGAGCTCAATACCAGATGCAAAATTTTTAAAAATATTTAATCCCTTACCTGGAGAACCTTTCAAGTATCTGACTACCTTAGTGCAGTATCCAGATAGGATTTTAAAGGGTTGTGCATGACTAAGACAAGAAACTGTATGTGCAATATATGATGTTGTAGTGGTTAGATATATGAGCTTACCAATCAAATTCTAGTACTTAGTAATATTTTTCAATTTAGGATCATTATCAGTTGGTTCACTAGATAAAGCAATATTAGGTTATAAAGGAATAAGAGAAGGTTTACCAATAATCAGGCCAATTCAGTAATCAAATCAAGATAATATTTCTTTTGGGTTAAACATAAACCATTAGCAGTTTCCAAGACTTCAATTTCAAGAAATTATTTTAACTTTCCAAGAACCTTAGTTATAAATTTAGACTTAAGAAACTGTTTAAAACTTTCAATCTCAAATAAACTGTTTCCAGTAGCAATAATATCATCAACATAAACAAGAAGAGCAATGAACATGTTAATACAAATATCGTCCCAAAAACGTTATTTATATTTTTTGATCTTTGCTTAGTTTTGTTAATGACAATTACAAGGTATATCTTTTAGCAAATTATAAATACTAGCTTAAGTCTCATTAATACACATTTTACATTTTGCAAGATAACTTAGAATTACCATTTTACACTTTTACAAACTTATTTCCTTAAAAGGAAACTTTATTTTTAAAGTTACACCATGACATCATGGCATACATCACAAGTGATATCTTAGTTAGATTGTGTAATATTTTGTTTAGATTCACAAGTTAGATAGTTGACATTTGTGGATCTTGGAAGATTTGGCAAGATATGCAAGATATGAAATGATACACCAAATCCCTTAGCTGTCAAGACCCACGGATCCAAGTCCAATGAAGGACGGATCCATATTATGGGATCCGTGAGCTGGATATCAGCTTGCCTATAAATAGCAAGCTGATCATTTGGCTTTCTCATCACTCATATAGCTAAAACACACATATTCATTCAGTATATATCTTACTAACATCATTCATACTTGCATTTCACTTTGATCTTTCTTTTGTAGAAAAGAGATCAAGCTTTCAAGGATCTACAGAACCGTAATCCTTTAGTTTCATTACTGTGTGATATTGTAATTTGTTTCACACATCATTATCTATCATTTGTAATCAGTGAGTGTGGTTAGTGTTTTAGTCCTCAAAACACAAAGAGAGTAGGGAGTGGTTGTACCCTTGTAAAGAACTCGACATCTAGCTTAGTGTCGGTAAAGTATATAGGCGACGTCAGGTTGGTTCCACCTTGTAAAAGAACCCGGTGTTTAGCTTAGTACTGGAAAAAGAAGTAAGCGACGTGTAAAGGTTTTCTCCGCCTAGAAAGGGAGTTTGTTTCTTAGTGAAGGATAAACTCTCGAGTTGGAAGCTCGAGGAGTGGAGTAGGGCAAGGAAGAGAGTCCTTGTAGCCGAACCAATATAAACAACAGTGTTGTGTGGTTTGATCTTTCCTCTCTTTATCTTTTGTTTATATTGTGTGATTATTTGTTTGTGATTGTTTCCTTTGAATTAACATATAGTAATAAAGCAAACAAAACTCGAAAAACGGTAAAAACTATTCAACCCCCCTTCTAGTTTTCCACAATTGGCATCAAGAGCTACGTTACTTAAGACTTTTAAAATATATTGTATTTTAAAAACTTAAAACGATCCATGGATTTTGAAAACTTTAAAGAAGGGCAATCTATGCAGAGACCACCTCTATTTGAACCAAATTGCTTTATTTATTGGAAAAATCTCTTTGAGACCTATGTGAAGTCAAAGGATATAGATCTATGGTATATAATAGTTGATGGCGATTACAAACCTATTAGTAATAATATTTTGGGTGGTCGGGATGATGGAACTTCTCTTACTCGTCACAGTGATGAGCAAAAGAAACTAATTGCCAAAAATAATGAAGCCAAAATGATGCTTTATAATGCCTTACCTAAGAAAGAATATGAAAGAGTTTTTATGTGTAAAACGGCTAAGGATATTTGGCAATCTCTTATTATCACACATCAAGGGAACTCACAAGTAAAAGATAACAAAATTGATCTTCTTGTTCAACAATACGAACAATTTGTTATCTCTGAAGATGAGACCATTGATAGTGCGTTTGCTAGGTTCAATACTATTATTACATCACTTAAAGCACTTGACGAATCTTTTTCTAGTAAGAATTTTGTCAGGAAATTTCTAAGAGCACTCCATCCGAAATAGAGAGAAAAGGTGACAGCCATTGAAGAATCTAAGGATCTCTCAAGCATGACACTGGATGAGCTCATAGGAAACCTAAAAGTTCACGAAATGATTATGGAAAAAGACTCAGAAATTGTCAAAGGCAAAAAGGAGAAGATTAAGTCTATTGCCTTGAAAGCCAAAGCCGAGTCAAGTGACGATGAATCTTGTTCAAACAGTGATGATGAAGAGTATGCCGTGGCCGTGAGGGATTTCAAGAAATTCTTCAGGAGACGAGGAAAGTTTGTAAAACCACCTCGTGATGAAAAGAAATCCTCTCGGAAAGATCGTGACGATAAGAAAGGTAAGGTTGACAGGAAATTCTATAGGTGTGGTGACTCCAGTCACTTTATAGGAGAATGTCCAAAGCCTCCAAAGAACAAGTCTCAAAGAGCCTTCGTTAGTGGAGCTTGGAGCGATAGTGAAGGAGATGATGATGATGAGCCTAAGAACAACGAAATTGCCCTTATGGCTGATGACACAGAAGAGGTACATTCTGATTCATACTCCTCTATAGATGACGAAACCTTAGAAGTAGAATATAACAAACTATGTGACGTCACTTTAAAAATCATAAACAAAAACAAATTTTTGAAAACAAAGACAACACTTTTGGAAAATGAAGTATTTTGGCTTAAAGAAAAAGCAATACGAATTGAAAAAGGTAAAGGTAGTAAAGAAATGTGTGTTTCTTGTCAAGAACTAAAACTTGAATTAGAAACCTTAAGATCCATACAGGAAGATTTAATCAAACAAAATTCAAAGTTTAAAAAGTTTGACAAAAACATAAGTTGTGCAGATGAAATAATGAAAATGCAGAAACTACCTCATGATAAAACAGGACTAGGCTTTATGAAACTAGGAACCTTAAGTGACCATAAGGAACAGACTGTGAATAAAACTGTTTCAACCAAGTTAGACACTCACGGATCCGACGGATCCAAAAACTTGGATCCGCCAGTTGTACCCAAGGGATCCGCGGGTACAGAGGCTGAACAGAAGGTTCACAAAGTCGATCGTTCCGAGTTTGTTAAAGTTACTAGAAAACCTAACAGTAATATAACCAATAATAAACACAAACCAGCAGTGTCTTTAGGAAGAGGTCAAGCTAGAAATGAATATAGAGTTAAAACGGATCAACAGAGACCTCAAATGAGTTTTCCCAAACACCCCTTTCCAAAGAGTATAGTTAATCCACAACATACCTATAAAAATAATTGGAACCAAAACATGCCTAGAAACTTTCATGGTCCTAATTATATGCCGTGGAACAATTGTCCACCATTTCCGTACATAAACCATGATAATGTCATATTTAACCCAAACGGACCCATGAGATATTGGGGACCACATGCTTGAGTCTTTTATGAACTTAAGTATGCTTGAAATTTGATCTTGAACCTGATGAGTGGATCAAAGATAGTGGGTGCTCAAGACACATGACGGGAAACAAAAATCTTTTCTCAACCTACCAAGTGTATGATGGAGGTAATGTCACATTCGGTAGCAAGCTCAAAAGTAAAATCATCGGAAAAGGTACAATCTCTCATGACTCTCTTTCTATTGATGATTTTGCTCATGTAGATAATTTGGGATTTAATTTACTTAGTATAAGTCAATTATGCCGCAAAAAGTATAACGTCCTTTTCAGTGAAAATGGAAGTAAAATACTTAAAGATGGCATAACAGTAGGAAAAGGTGTTTTAAAGAATAATGTCTATGTTATGAAATTAGATAAAACACCTAAAGATAAGTTATGTCTTACCTCCTTGGACGAAAACTCAACTCTATGGCATCGACGCTTAGGTCATGCAAATATGAGGCTTATTCAATCCTTGTCATCCAAAGAACTCGTTAGGAACCTACCCAAGTTGAAATATGACCAACACTTTTGTGATGCTTGCAAAATTAGGAAACAAGTACATAATAGCCATAAGGCTAAAAACATGGTATCTACATCTAGATGCCTAGAATTATTACATATGGATTTGTTTGGCCCGTCGGCTATACAAAGTTATGGAGGAAATTTTTACACTTTAGTCATAGTAGACGATTACTCTAGATATACATGGACAAAATTTTTGAAAACTAAAAATGAGGCATTCGATAAATTTGAAATTCTAAGCAAGAAAATTCAAAATCAAATAGGAAGTAACATAATATCTATTAGAACTGACCATGGTCGAGAATTTGACAATGAAATCCAATTTGGAAATTTTTGTGATAATAATGGAATAACTCATAATTTCTCGGCTCCTCGTACACCTCAATCAAATGGTGTAGTAGAACGTAAAAATAGAACAATTCAAGAAATGAGTAGAACTATGTTAAATGAACAAAACATACCTCAAAAGTTTTGGTGTCACGCTGTAGATACTTCCACATATATCCTAAATAGAGTTTTAATTAGACCATTTTTAAATAAAACCCCCTATGAAATTTATCGAGGCAAAAAGCCTACATTAGGATATTTTAGAGTTTTTGGAAGCAAGTGCTTCATTTTAAACACAAAGGATTATCTCACCAAGTTCGACCCAAAGTCGTATGAAGGTATATTTCTTGGGTACTCACAAAACAGTAAAGCATACATAGTATTAAACAAAGAAACATCAAAAGTCGAGGAATCGTTGAACGTAACATTCAACGAAAGTCCACCTCCCTCTAAGACATCACCTTTGGTAGATGATGACTTAGTTGAAAGTCAAATGGTTAAAAATATAGAAAACATTGAAAATGACAATGAAGATGAACCCGTAAAAGGAGAAATAGTCAATATCAAAGAAACAAAAAGTCATCCATTAGAAAACGTTATAGGAAAACTTAATGAAAGAACATTAAGATCCAAAGCTCAAAATGAAAGTAATTATTTTTGTTTTATTTTAACTGTTGAGCCTAAAAATATAAACGAGGCAATAAAAGATGAATCTTGGGTAATTGCTATGCAAGAAGAACTAAATCAATTTGTTAGAAATGATGTTTGGACATTGGTCCCTCCACCTAAAAACCAAACCATAATCGGCACCAAATGGGTTTTTAGAAATAAAATGGATGAAAATGGAATTGTATCTAGAAATAAAGCTAGGCTAGTAGCTCAAGGCTACAATCAACAAGAAGGTATAGATTACGATGAAACTTTTGCACCCGTAGCCAGACTTGAGTCTATTAGGATACTACTTGCATATGCATGTGCACATGATTTTAAGTTATTTCAAATGGATGTCAAAAGTGCTTTCTTAAATGGTCTTATAAATGAAGAAGTATATGTTGCACAACCTCCCGGCTTTGCCGACTTTGAAAAACCAAATTATGTTTTCAAACTTAAGAAAGCTTTATACGGACTTAAGCAAGCACCAAAGGCTTGGTATGATCGACTTAAGACCTTCCTAGTTGACCATAAGTATATCATGGGCCTAGTAGATAATACTCTCTTCACCAAGAAAAAGGGATCACATATTATCATTGTCCAGATATATGTGGATGACATTATATTCGGTTCAACTTGTCAAGAGTTATGCGACGATTTCTCAAAAATCATGCATGACGAGTTTGAAATAAGTATGATGGGGGAACTAAACTTTTTCTTAGGTCTCCAAATAAAACAATTAGAAGATGGAATATTCTTCAACCAATCAAAGTATATCAAAGATATGCTTAAGAAGTTTGGTCTTGAAGACTCAAAACCCATGAAAACACCCATGTCCTCTGAAACCAAACTCACAAAGGATGAAGAAAATGAATCCGTAGATAGCACTAAATATAGAGGAATGATTGGTAGTTTACTCTATCTTACGGCTAGTAGGCCTGACATTATGTTTAGTGTTTGTCTACGTGCACGTTTTCAAGAAGATCCAAAAATGTCCCATCTTGAAACCGTTAAACGAATATTTAGGTACATCAAAGGCACTACACACTTAGGATTATGGTATCCCAAAGGAACGGGTGTAGAAACCATAGTGTATGCCGACTCTGACCATGCAGGTGACTATGTTGATAGGAAAAGTACTAGCGGTATTTGTACTTTTGTAGGATATTGTCTCACATCATGGTTTGCTAAGAAACAAACTGCCCTCGCAATCTCAACAACAGAGGCAGAGTATGTGTCTGCAGGAAAGGCGTGTCAACAAGCACTATGGATGAAACAAGCTCTCGTTAATTGAACTCAACAACATTCCCATTCTTTGCGACAACAAAGGAGCTATTGATCTAAGCAAAAATCCAGTCCAACATGCTAGAACCAAACATATTGAAATACGCCATCCCTTCCTTCGCGACAATGTACAGAAGGGAAACATCTCAATTGAGAAAGTTTCCTCAGAGGACAACATTGCCGATATTCTCACAAAACCTCTAAAACGAGAACCTTTCAACTATCTTAGACTTGGATTAGGATTGATGGAACCTAGTGATTAGGTAAAACATTAGTGTAGACATTAGCTTAACCAAACTCGACACTAAACCAAAATTAGCATTCTGATCCGCGGATCCAACCGATAACAAAGGCGGATCCTTTGTTTTGGATCCGCCAGATCCGTCGCATGCACAGCAAAGTTTATTATTAAATAAACAAGAACAAGTACTATTCATTCCTCACTCCAAAACATATCACCCACAACATTCGACACCATAACAGTAAAAATCATAATTTAGGCTATTTTCTTCCACAAATTTGTGCTCCAAACATCACTGTAAGTATTCTTATCATGTTTATACTCCTGATCTGCGTCTAGGATTTCTATTTCATGTACAAAACCAAAACTTGGGGTATATGCATAATTCTTGAAAAATCATGAAGCATATTTACTGAATCATACTTAAAAACATGTTTTTCTTAGTTAGGAATTACATCTCATAGCACATTGTCTTAATTTAACAAAAACCCCATGAAAATTTTCTTACTAAAACCTTCTAACGACTAGGTAAAATGATTTTTTTTTACATTGTTCATACAAATACAAAAACGTTATCTTTTCAACATCACTTGCATCATGTCTCTTGAATGCTAAAGGGAATACATAATTAATATGTATTTTCGGGTACATTCAAACGTAGCTACATTGAAATAGGAGCGTTTGGGTTATCTCTCGTTTTTAATACAAAACTTGCATAAACTAAATTTTCATGCATCAAAAAGGGTCGAGATAACCGCACCTCCACATTTTCCCCATGTAGGCACACACTAGAAATTTTACACCTACTTTGATCATTTCAACTAAAACTATGTAACTTTTGTACTTAGGAAAATCATGCCTCCCGCAACAAACTATGATAAAAAAAGAACCGTTAACTACTTACCCGAAGTCCACAAAACCAAAGGTCTAACCAAAGCCCAAGTAGACATTTTCAAAGTCTTAGAGAAAAAGTATGTCCATGAGGGTAGAGTCGTAGATTCCTTGTTCTATGAAGGAACCCAACTTAGGGAAAACTTAGCCGCAATTCGATTTGATACTCTTTTAGATATAGATGAACAAATCATTCCTAGGTTCATTCTTGAGTTTTATGCTAGTGTAGGTCTTAGTTCGAGTGACCAAGGTTACTTAAGTCTTCACTTTACTTTAAATGGAAATCATATCAACATCCCTCTTGATCAATTTGGTGAGGTCTTGGGCATTCCAAATCAAGGGACATGTATTTACTCGGACAAATGGTCCTTAGCAATCTTAGAATCCAATCTCGAAAGGACGGCACCATATGTCACTCCTATCGCATCAAAAGAAGTGCTTAGGGAACATCTCTTCATTCCTAAGAACAACCCCACAAGGATGTATCGTGGCCGCGAAGTTGCTAGAGACCCATTTGCCATGGAACTCAATGAACTCAAGCCCGAATTCAAGAAAATGGAAGAGGTCTTAAGGGCCAATGTCATGTGTACGGTAGGAAACCGTGATCACATAAATGCGTGCTTGTGTCATATGATGTTCAACATCTTAACTCGTCAACCCTTCAATCTTGCGTATTATGTTGCTAAAAGGATGTGTGACATTCCGATTCAAGGCAAGATTGCATTGCCTTATGGAATGCTCTTGACTAGACTCTATAGAGCTTTTGCACCTGTCCGTCCAAACTCCTTAGGATTTGTCCCAGAATACACAGAGATCCCACGCACTTTTGTTCCCTTAAGTAACTTTCGAGTATCGGTTGATAAGGGCAAACGTCCTCGTGCACCAACATCATCCTCATCATCTTCAATGAGTGAAGATGATGGTTTGCCAAATTCTAGGATTCCTCCACCCGAATACTTGAGCCATCTTCCTCTAATTCCAAATGAATCCGCTGAGTATCGCAACATTAAAGGAATGGTGAAGAATCTTGGTCGTTGGATGATGAAATTGCACAAAGGTATGAAGAAGTTGAAAAAGAAGCTTAGTTGAAGGAGTGTTTGGATTTGAACAATGTTAGACAATGTGATGTTAAACTTGTATGTGTCTCGACTTTATCTGATAATACTTGTTATGTATGTGTAATAACTAACATTTGCAGGTAGATAACCCTCATGGTTATCAATTTTCCGGGTTATAGCCTATGTTTGGCATAACACTTAAAAAGGTAAGTTTCTAAGAACGGATTAAACTATGTTCAATCATGTGTTAATGATATCATATTCTGATGATCAGCTATACATATTAGATGATAAGTAAGGTCTAGGTGAATTTTCGGGTTTTCGTCGAAAAACGAAAAAAAATGACATACGTTCTGTTTAGTTTTAGTATTTGGGACACGGATCCGGCGGATCCCAAAAATTGGCTTTGCCAAGGGTTATCGTTGGTTCCGCCATCCGCCAACCTGGGGATTTGGCGGATCCCATACTTTGGCTCCGCGTTTGATCCCATTTGGATCCGCGAGTCCAACAGTAAAATCCTTAAACTTTTTCGACTAATATCGATTCTTAAATCTTAGTGTTTAGCCTTATTTAGGAATCATTCACTGATTATAAAATATCTTAGAATCATTTAGAAATTCTTAGAAACTTAGGAACAAAATTTCCCACCAAAATTTAAATATTTGAATTTTGGGTGTGAGTTACCAAACTGATACAAATAAGGAACCCTTTTTGGGGATCCGTAAAATCCGTGGATACATCAAATCATAAGATTTTCCAGTATCTCCTTGTATTTACTACAAATCCCCATCATATTACTCAACCCAAGCTCAATGGATTGACTTCCTCGATATGACCTTCACAAATCTTTTTTCCAAATCATTAGAAACCAACATTCTCCATTGGATTCACATCACTTCCAAACATTAATTTCCATGATCATTCTGTCTATAAATTGAGATCTAAACTTAAAACAAAATTCACACCTTCATCTTCTCCTGTACTTATTAGTTACCTAAGTCAACAATGACAAAGTCAAACAATTCTTCAACCTCAAAACCACTAAAAAGGACAGCACGAATCAGTGTAAAACCATGTTGCTTTGTTAACCTTTCAAATTCTTCTTCAGAAGAGTCATCACCACTAATCATATCCTCACCCATTGCTAGTGAAAACTTCCTTACTTTATCCACTCCAACTCCCTCAAATGTACTTATTCAAACACCTCCTCCGACTATCACTCCAGTAGGAACCACACCACCACCCGCTCCATCACATTATGAGAAATCTCAATCATCACCAAGCTCACCAAAACTCCAACCCATGGAACTCTTTAGGACTCCACCAATATCTCCACAACCATATCTTGAAGAGTTAGAAGATCTTCCACCTACATCAAGGTGTCTTCGGATGGTCAACCCACCCGAACCCGCATCCGATCGTCGTCTAATCGGGTCAAAAAATTTAATCCGGTCAAATTGACCCGACCCGATAACCCGATAGCGTTATCGGGTCGGGTTTCGGGTTAAATAAAAATTGTTATCGGGTTATCGGGTCAACCCGATAAGACCCGACAAGATTCAACATAATTTTAATCTCACCCGATATATTCCAGACTCTGATTCATACCATACTGCTGTTCATAAGATACTGAATGTACTTGAAGACTTACCTACTTTGGCACTTTCTGCTATGCATAGGAAACTCAAAGGCAACAATGATTACATACCTCAGTTGATACTGCTGTTCATAAGATATGTAAACAATACAAAACTTCAATAAAACAATCTTTTATAACAAGTTCTAACCGATTAATACACGATGCCAACCATGAAAATGACAAATATAAGTTTGAAACTTACAACTAGACATATCTTTAGTGCAATCACAAAGACCAGTGGAAAGAAATAAACGCATGCATACAAAAGAAACCAGAAACCATGATTACTTACCTACTTTGGCACTTTATGACATTTACTATCGGGTCACCCGATAACCCGAATCACCCGACCCGACATAACCCGACCCGACTACCACCCGACCCGACTAACCCGATTCCTTATCGGGTCGGGTGTCGGGTGAGTTTTTAAAAAATCCAAACCCGACTCAACCCGACCCGACTAACCCGATAACCCGATAACCCGACCCGATAACACCCCTACCTACATCCACCAATCCTCCACGAATGAGTCTTGAAAACTTAGAACCCATGCTATTCCATCCTCTCCATCCGGAGATTCATGGTCCTCTATACCGTGAAGCACCACAACATCATCCCCAAATACCACCACTATCACCAACTTCAACACTCATCGCCATAGATGAGGCGATGTGGAGCAACATTCCTCAAACCCAAGAGGAGATAAGTGCGGAGTTAACACAACTCTATGCTTTCTCGGGTATGGTTGACCATCGCCTTCATGAAGCCATGGACATTCAAAACATCTTAATGAACTCCCTCCAAACAACACCACCAACCAATGAACAACAACAACAACCATCCAACAACAACAACAACCAACCACCACCACCACCACCACCACAAAACTTGGAGCCTACTCTTCCTCCTGGTTTTTCAAGTCATGATTGCACACATTGTGAGAGAACATCTCACTTGGCCCAAAGGACCAACATTTTAGTCCATGAGCTTCAAAATGAGATGCGGTTCATCTTGAACCACATTCTTGAGCGTTTAAATGCCATCTCTTATCCTCCTCAATAGGAGCTTTCTAGACTAGTTGTTAGGACTTTTTAGATTGTTGGTTTAAGATTTTTAGGATGTCTTTTTATTGTACTTGTAACATCATTTCATCATTGTGACTTTTCTCACAAAATTTTCAATATCTATGAATGTGATGTTTTATGCTTATGAGTGATCAACATATTGCATATTATCATTATCTTTGATAACTAACATTGTTAGCCTTAAAACTAATGTTATATTAGGAATTGCAATAGTTATTAAGTACAGGGACTAGTTTAGCAAATAGCGGATAGTTAAGCTAGGATCTTTGTATAAATACCCTCCTAGTTGAGACTAGGAGGTGAGGGAATTCTTGTATCACTTTGAAGGTGTGTGTGTGATCTCCTCTCTCTCTCTAGAAAACACACACACCTTCCCCCATTCTTAATCTAATAAATACCATGTTTAACCTTTATTCTGAGTTCCCCCGACCTCCTGAACACTTATCTTGATCTTTACAATTGGCATCAGAGCTAACCAGGGGCGAATCGTGGGGTTTTGAGGTGAAAAATATGTGATTTGAGGTGTTTTGCGTCGGTACTGTTCATCAGAGTATTTTGTCGAAGGAGCAATCTCATCGAACGAAGCAGCATAGTCGAACGAACATCACTCAATCGAGCTAGATTGATGTGATCCAATAACTATTTAGTCGAACGAACTAAATAGTCGAACGACTAAATAGTCGAACGAACTAGATAGTCGAACGACCAAATAGTCGAACGACCAAATAGTCGAACGACTAAATAGTCGAACGAAGCTGGTCACAACTTGATCGAAGGAGCATATAGTCGAAGGAGGGTGTGATCGAAGGAGCATCTAGTCGAACGACTTTCATGATCGAACGACTTACCTTGATCGAACCAGAAAATTCATTGAAGTCACAACTTGATCGAACCATGGATTATCTAGTCGAAGGAGCTTATGTAATCGAAGGAGCTTATGTGATCGAAGGAGTAACTAGTCGAACGGGCTATATAGTCGAACCATGGTAATCTAGTCGAACGAGTTGTTGATCGAACGAGCATGATATAGTCGAACGAATACTTTATCGAAGAAGGATTCATCGAACCACAACCTGTGATCGAACGACCTTTGATCGAACCACAAGACTTTGATCGAACCATATTTGATCGAACTATTTCATCGAACCAGATTTTGACATGTTCCTGAAGCTCATCCAACATGCCTTCAATATCTGTTGCACTTACACCTTGCTCCTCCAACACGCTGTCAGGAGTTTGCATAACGAGAGTTATC
The DNA here is from genome assembly GCA_021014915.2 of Artemisia tridentata subsp. tridentata. Classification (NCBI taxonomy): domain Eukaryota; kingdom Viridiplantae; phylum Streptophyta; class Magnoliopsida; order Asterales; family Asteraceae; genus Artemisia; species Artemisia tridentata. The sequence goes on from CP139502.1 coordinate 263,194,085, forward strand.
TCTTTCATGCGCTTGACCACATAATAGTTTGAGCTTGCATAGCTTCCATGAACCATTTGTGATCCTCCTCACTTAAGTTTCTGGGTTTAGCAGTGCCATCGGAATTAGCAATACTCCATTTAAGCAACCCATCCCACTATATTATAAACGTTGATTTTGAAGTGTTTGCATGTGAAGTGTTTCTGATATACTCTAAAGATGGTCAAATGAATTCGTGGGTTGCAAATGATTTGCATGACTTTATATAACAGTTTATTACAACACACGTGTAATATTGAGGTGTTAAGAAACATGCGCATGAGACAAATATTAAAGTGTAATATTGAGGTGTAATATTAAGATTTGCATGAGAAGTAGCATGTAAGACACGTGAAGATTTGCATGTGAAGTTTATTCTACGTGTGAAGTGAAGTAGCATGTATGTTACATTGAGATTTGCAAGAGTTTGTTTTCACGTGTCTTTTGACGTGAAGTATAATATCACATGAAGTAAGTTTGCATGTAAATTTCTAACATTGAGGTGTGGTTCATCAAATTGCTAATATTGATGTGTGGTTCATCAACTTTTTGACGTGGTTCACCAACATTTTGACGTGTGGCTTTGCTTTTAAAGAAAGGTTTGCTTTTCGAGCTAAGTTGATCAATATATTATTGGCCTACATCCTCAAAACACCACGTATCGCTTAAACGATCCTGATCAAGATTCACTATCAAAAGACAATGGCTACAGTTTGCAATGAAATGTGACTACGGGAATGATTCGTTATTATTTATTTGGGTTTGAAGTAAGGTTTTATGGACGCGTTTACTTATTTCATCTTCTTTCTTTCTACCATCCCGCGAAGATGACTTGTTTGGGCATATATTAATGGTGACGAAGACTTGGATATCTAGTTACTTTTGTGATTCTTTCTCTCTATACTCACAAAGTAGTTAGGATACGTCAAGAGGTTTTGTACTAATACTTTTGTTAAGGGTATAGGGTACACCGTTCTTAGTCACAAGGATCGTACAAGATTAAGTCACAAATCTGGGTGATTTTACTTCATTCTCAAGATCGTCATATTGGGTTATCTTCTCATGTGGTTACTACAAAAAGCCATTGTTTTTGATACAGGAGATTGATAAAGAGTTAGACATCTTAAATGGTATTGTTAGTAGATTGGGTTTATCGACATCTTCTCATAGGCTGATTGGGTTAATGATAAAGTGCTTCCAGTTAATAATTCACGTACACATCATTATGCTGATTCCGATAAATCGTAACCAGCAGGGGAGAGAAATGTGTACATCGAGGACGCACAACAAGTTCACGTGATCGGGCTTAATGATTTATGAAATGATTTGTGTCGGAGATTGGTTGATTCTATGTCTTATCTTCCACTCATCTTATTCTACGTACTTCTACCTTATCCACCTTCACCAATTTCGGGCAACAAAATCATGATGATCAGTGGTTCAACTTGTTACTTTGGTGTTATCATTTCATGTGTATGTTATGGGCTGATTTATCATATGACAGATAACTGGAATGCATTGAGTGAGATGAAGATGTTGATACTCTATTCCCCCGAATGGATAATCTTGAAGAAGGTCGAGTCAACAGTCTGTTCTACATTTTCCGCTGCGTGTTAGAAGACTAAAGAAGGAATGCATTTAACTATCAAAAGACTTCTTCAGAATTCAGGGCATTCATTTATCAAAAGAATTCTTCAGAATTCAGGAATTCATCAGAAAGGTTGTCAGTTTGGGCGAGAGCACTAATTAGGGGAGAGCACTCAGGGCACCCAGAATTAAACCCTAATTAGATATGCTCACGTTCTTCTGCAAGTAAAGAAATGAAAGCTGAGAAGATTCTGCAAGCTGAACGAGGTGATGAAGTTTGAAGACCATTCTCTGTGCTTATGGTTTATATTTTACTTGTAGGGAACTTTGTAAGCAATTCCCGTATAACATCACTTTGGGGAGAGATTGTTAGCCTTAAAAGTAATGTTATTGATGCGTGGTTTTGTAACCTTACAACAGGTTTTACCTCTCGAGGGATCTCAAGAGGCTTACAACCCCACCAGGCAGTGTACCTGACCGATGTAGTATAGTGTAGTGGTAAGTACGGGGGATTGATCGTTCTCTCACAGGGAATAGTGTTCGTTAGGTATGAAAGACTACTCTAATAGGTCTAAGGGTTGAGGAAGATTCTTTTTATGTTTTTTATATTTTTTATGAAAGCAAGTAAAATCTCGGGTTTGAAGGAGTGGGCGGAATTAGTTGCTAGTCAACTAACCCAAATAACTACAAATGCAAATAAAATAAAATAACAAAAATGAAATGTTGTGAGAAACTTATGTGTAGAGAAATGTGTTTACTTAGATTTCCTTACTCCCTAACTATCTTTTACCGGTTAATTAGTGTGTATTAGTCGCGTGGATGACGGGTGTATTCCTTAATACCATTCGTGGGGTGGCGTACTTACTTCCCCAACTCTACAAGCTCCTACTTCACTCCTATGTCGAGCCGGCTAGGAAGCTCCTAACATGGGATCACTAGAATTCGCTTGTGCATTAAATACAACCATAAAAACCTTTAGTACGCATTTGGTTCATGTTTCTTAAGACGTTCAAGCAAGTTACCGAATAGGAAGTTAGCCAGTTTTCTTAAGCCTAACATAGATAAACAATCATCCAATACAACTAATAACACACTAATAACCAATAATCAATAGCTAGGTTTCATTAGATCTAAGCAAACACAAGATAAATTTAGCCTAACATGTTAATCAAAAGACAAGAATAAGATAAAATCAAACAACACATAGACATATTGAATGATTTATTGATAACTTATCTTCAATGTAACATGGAAGATCTCAAGGCAAAAAGCCTTGAAAAAGAAGCTAAATTCGTCTTAGGGTTTTCTCCCAAAATTCCACACACTAAGCTCTCCTAATGACAAAAAATTAGAAAACTATATATAGATTTTTGGATCTGACGGCGTCACCTTATGGAGTGTGACGCCGTCACCTCGCCGCTTCTAGGGTTCCCGGATGACCTTCTTGACGCCGTCCCTCTTTAGCTCTTCCAAAATCCATTCTGGATTATCAAGGCTTGACGCCGTCGAACCTTGAACGTGACGCCGTCCCCTTTTGATTTAAGCCGTGACGCCCTTGATCAAGTTAAAGCGTGACGCCGTCAGAATTCACATGCTATTTTCACTGGCTTATCATGAGTAAATTTCACGTCCAACTTTTCTTGCCAAGGCATTGACGCCGTCCAGAGTAAATTGTGACGCCGTCAAAGGTAACTTTTAGCCGATTTTTGAGACTTTGCCGTTTTCTTCACTTTTATGCTCCAAAAACGTCCAAAATGTCTCCTTTTCCAGATTTCTCCTCAAAAGTACCTAAAATGACAAAAGGAACGATTTAGGGCGATATTTGATCAAATAAATACGATTTAGGGCTTAAATGACCCCTTAAAAGCGGTACACTTTTCGCTTCATCAAATACCCTTACACTTGAGATTTGCTTGTCCTCAAGCAAATGCGCTTTTATTCTAATCAAAATACAAGTTAGGGGTCATTTAATGCAAACATAAAAGTAATTACAACAAATAATCGTTCCACTTCAATCATAATAAGCACGGAGATTACAAACTAGCACCTCACAAGTAGTGTTTAGATACTCACATCTCTCAAGTGTCATCAAAATAAATCTCATAAATGAAAACGGATAATATCTCTCACTACCTGTCATAGCAAATAGATTACCATAGGCTTGGGAAAGGATCGAAAACCTCCTCCACTAGGCGTAAGCACCAAAGATAAACTATCAAAGAGGGCTTTTAAATGGGTTATAACGTTAGGTGTAGGGAAAAGGAAAACACGGTTTTGTTGGATAAGGGATATTTTACTGGTGGCGAGTTAAAGATCTTGATCAATTACATGTACTATACAATGTTGCTAAGCCAAGACTAGACTCGATCTTAAGCTAGAAATGAAATAACAAAAACAAAAACAAAAACATAAAACAAACATAAAATGAAACGGGATGGTAGTCCGTATGTTTTTTCTATTTTTCATTTTCTCATTTTTTTGTGTTTTTCTTGATTTTTTTCGATTTTTTTTTTTTTTTTTTTTTTTTTTTGCATACACTTTTGCCCTACCATCCAAAATAATACATCATAGGGGCATTGCATTCCCCTTACACTTGAACTTTTACATAACTTTACAAATACTAATCTAATGACTCGAATTAAGATAATTGAAAAACTTGGAGTACTTTTAAAATTATTAGCACATATGGGGGTAATAAATGATGTTCTTCCCCATTACTCCATTACACTAGTACTTTACCCATGAGTCCCAATCGTCCCAAAACAATATGTACAAAGATATGACTCGACTTAGCAACCATGTAATCAACTAGATAATTAACTTGGGTTTAAACAAATGTTGTAACAATAATGCACTAAAGATGAGTGCATACAAGGTAGGCTAAGGCGATTTGGGTGTACATTTAAGTGGGGTGTAACAAATTCTTCCTTTAAGTAAAATGCTTAAAGGTCGAAACGAAAAGATAGGCTCTGAGGGGTGTACTAGGGGTATCGTGTACTAAAAATGAGTACAACGCAAAGGGTGCGGGAGAATTACTTGACCAATGTAGCCAACGTAATTATAACAAAAACACAGGTGTAAAAACAATGGGTTAATCCTAATGCCTCTTATCATGTAGTAAATCTAACTACACGAATGTAGTCTCACTTGTGGCCTTGGAATGGTCCTAACGCAAGTTCTAGAATATAAGTGCTACTGGTACACACATCATAGCATAAATGCTTTTCCTACCAATTCTAGGGGCGAACCTCACATATTTGGGGGTGGAAAATTTTTTAGTGGTACGGTTTTGTGCTAGTCATATAACTCCTATCCATGAGACGCTCATTAAGACCAAAGTTTCACTCCTATATGTTGTAAAAAAATTTAAATTTGGCACTAAAATTGCCTTAACAGGTATTTCTCTCAGTTTTATTACACATCTACCATTAAACAAACAAAAATCAAGCGTAATTGTATTCTCTAAAGTATCGTACTTTTACCCCTCCCCTTACACTTAAGATGAACATTGTCCCCAATGTTCAAATAACAAGATGTAAAAGAAAAAAGTAAAGGAATGAAATCAAATACTCCCCTGATTCGTTCGGTGGATAATGAAGTTACACGGTTAGATCTTCCTCCAAGGTAATGTTGAAGCTCCATGACTAATGCATCGCCATAAGCTTGATTCCATAAACATCTCCTTGTCCAAAATAACCTGTTAAACCTGAGAAAACAAACACGAAAACCTGCATAACATCGGCGGGAAAAATCTATATATAAGGATATAATGCTTGTGGAATGATAATTTTGCAGATTCCTGGAGATTATAAGTTGGAGATTTTAATAAAAACTTTTTAAAAACAAAACTTTCAAAAATTTCTGAAAATTAAATCTGACGCCGTCAGGTTATAAACCCTGACGCCGTCAGAAATGACCTGACAAAAATTTTCATTTTAAGTTTCCGGAAAATTTCTGGAAAAACCTTTACCTTACTTCCTGGAAATCCTGCAAAACATCATTATGACTCGATACAAGCATTTGACTCAAACAAACACTAATATGTATGTTAATTTAGTATTATTATGATTCATGTTCATTTGTGTTCTAATAAACCGATTTAGATTTCCCTTACACTTAACTTTTGCAAAATACCTTTATATGTAGTTAAGACGAAGTTAAAAACAAAATAAAGCATTTTCACAACTTAGTTTTGAACATGAATCAATAATAATAAAAATTAAACACACATACGGAAACAAATAAAATCAAACAATCAAATAAATAAACACACAAAGCAAATAAATAAAGCAATCAAATAAGGCTAGCATGCGATAAATAAAATCAATGTAACAAATGTTTTAAGGCAAACAGATGCCTTCCCTAAATTATTACAGACCATATTGTTTCAACACATACAACCAAATATCAAATTGTTCAAACATCAAAACATCAAATCACATCATCACTGGGGTGGGGGACCTTGGCGATAGTCATAGCCAGGAGGAAGGTGCCCGTAGTACCCATATGGTGGGTAATCCTGCTCACGACCCGGGAAAGGGTCAATCTGCAGATGCGGGTCCAACTGATCACGTGTAGAAAGATGCTGCATCTGACGAACCGTGTGATCGTACATCCAGTCGAACCTCTCGTCCACCCTGGTCCTCCACGTATCAACCTGGCCCATCCAGGTCCCCTGGTGAGCCTGCCAGTCCCCCCTGCTCATGTGCCGGTAGTAATCAGCTGTACCGGCCTCATACCTCTCATGTTGCTGCTGCTGGGGCTCCTCCTCCTCCTCATCATCCTCATCATCATCATCCTCAGCTCCGACCGGATGATACCACATAAAGGACCCGTCATGCATCTCCATAATCACCTCCATCTGCTTCAGGGACCTCTCCTTCACCGTCCTGCATGCATCACCACTCAAATACCTCATGACCTCGGGCCTGAGGACTCCATAAGACTGGGCCAGTCGGGTGATAAACATCCCACCATAAATCCTGTCTCCTTCCCTCTCCCCAACTCCACCATGCATAAAGCTAGCAACCCAAAACGGGATGTTACAGTAAACATCATTAGAGTAGATGGTGTACAGGTAGAAGAGATCAGAAGCTGTGACACGGTGGTGAGAGCTGTGATGCCCTGTCAAGCTGTAGGTGAGGCAACGATGAGTCAACCGAACCCTAGGATCCCTGATTTGGGATGCCACAGTGGTCGAAGTGTACACCCCATCCCCAATAGTTTGCCAGAACATGGAACACCTAAAATCATTCTTCATCGACTCCCCATGCAACAACCTCTGCATGAACCCAGCTTGAATGGTATCATGCTGATCGTACAGCCCAAGTCTCCACCCCAAACTCAGCAACAGAACACGTCCTTAGCTCACCCCCCAGCCTGAAATAGATCGTGGTACCGCCCACATCGGTCCTTGCCTCAGCCATGTCAAAATGAAAGGTGGCAAAGAACTCCCGTACCAATTCCTCATATACCGGCTCCTGAATTTTAAACAGTCTTTCCCACTGGGGGCCGGTAAACCCATCCGTCTGAAAACTTTGGAGAAAGGTCTGCTCAAGACCTTCTCTCCTCAGAAAGTTCCAATCAACTACGGCCCCATTTTTCGACCTTGTGTAGTAGCAGTTGTGCGTATTTGCTTGTAGCAGCATCGTTGTCAAAGACACCCCAACTGAGGACCGTATCCCCAAGTTTTCTTGTTGAGATCGGGAAGAACTTCCTCGGCTGGGTCTTTGACGCTTACTCATTATCTGGAACAAAGCAGGAGGAACAAAAGTGTTAATATGTGAATTAAAGACTTGGTGCGTATCAGACAGGTCTGACGCCGTCACCCTTTGATAGGTGACGCCGTCAGGTTCAACCACATTTAAATCCGAAATTACGAGGGAAAAATCAATATTCAAACTTTAAGCTTATAAACCAAACGCCCTTTTTACAGCAAAAATGGGTGATTGGATCATAGGTTATGGTTCAAATTCGTGGCCCTCCCTATTAGTGAATAGACCCAATTGATTGCCAATCATCAAATGCTTTAATCTTTGTTAAATAACACTAATTAAAACACATTATGAGTTCTAAGCATGAATCAATCCTAGGGTTTCACGAGTTGGGGATTTTCGAAATTTACAAATCCTATGAGTAATTGAAGCGAAAAGAATGAGTAAAAATTACTTACCACGTGAAGATTGGAAGCGGGAATTGGCGAATTTGTCCTGGGAAAATCGGAGGTGGGGTTGGAGTGGATATGGTTTTGTGGGTTTTGTGATGAAAGTGATGGAAATTAAGTTATTATTGCTGTGCAGACGGGGTGACGGTGTCACGTTCAAATTCTGACGCCGTCAGATTAGCGTATTTTGCTACTTTGTGCCAGTTTACAAATGAGCCCCTCGTACTTTAAGAGAGCAGCTAGTCAGGGTCAATGATCCTGATAGCTAGTCTCGTTAACAAGTTCCTCCTGGGTCAAATGTTTTGTTACTGTCACGGGATGTGGTAAAATGTTGAAAAGGGCCGGTTGACGTCACATTCAGGTTCCAATCTCCGTCACGGCAGGTATTCAGGGAGTGTGAAGAGTTTTTACAGGGGGTTTTCGATATGGGGATGTGCTTTAGTTGAGTTCTTCTCACACCTGGCTTAAAGTCAAAAGATCGTTTTCTAGCCTCATGAAAGTTGGGGAGCGTGAAAACCATGCTTCCCACGAAAATGCTACGATCTTGAGAATTCTTTTTCTCGCGAGAGGATCCAAATAGATAAGAGGGTTTTAAAAGTGAAGGCTCGGGGAGGAGGGTTTCATCATCCCATTCGTTGTATGGTTCATTAGGGACCGGGAGTTCAAAGATCTTCTCGATCTTTTTGTGTGAGGCTTCTTCCCTAATTTTCTCTTTTATTCTCGAGATGAATTTTTCTGCTAGTTCCATGAACATATCTTGGGTGTTTTTCAAGTGAGTTTCTAATTCCTTGATACGTCTCTCTTGGTTGTTCACGAAAGTTAGCATTATCCCTTCAAATTCATCTTGTCGTGAGAATTGGTGAAACGTATGTTTACCAATTGTGTTCACGCACTCATCGGGATTTTTATCAGCCGTAGGTATCTCAGCTTTCATTAAGCTCTCAACCTGCCTTTTTATGTTTGCGAACAGCTGTTCTTGGGTTGCACTCATGCAATTTAAAATCCCTTCTTCCGAGAATGTTGAGTCATCCCATTCTTCTTCTTCGTACTGTGTTAAGTCCTCAATGACTTCCCAGCACTTATCGACACTGAGCCTGCTCAATCTCCCATTGGCGGCGTAATCTATGGCTCTTCTAGTTTGATGATTGACACCATCATAGAAGATTTGGATTTGTAGCCAAGGATCCATGCCATGGTGAGGGACTTTTTGGAGTAAGTCCTTGAATCGAGTCCATGCCTCGTAGAGAGTTTCGCCTTGACGTTGTTGGAACATCAAGATATCATTCCTTAGCTTGGTAGTTCTTCCCGGTGGGAAAAACTGAGCAAGGAAACGAGTGGTGAGATCATCCCAAGAGGTGATGGATCCTGCGGGTTGACGTTCTAGCCACTGACTAGCTTGGTCCCGCAAAGAGAATTGGAAGAGACGCAATCGGGTCGTCTCTCGAGTAGCAACATCAAGGTCTATAGAATCAACGATTTTAAGAAAGTCCTTGAGGTGTTGATTAGGATCTTCAGAACAAAGTCCATGGAATGCGCATCCGCTTTGCACCAACCGGATGGTGTCGGATCGCAAGGGTGTGATATTGGCTCCTTGAGTGAGCTCAATTGTGTTTCGATAGCCATGGTGGCTAGGACGGGAGTACTCTCCTAAAGTACGGGCTCTAGGAGGTGGTGGTGGTTTGTTGTGGTGGTGGGTTGTGGGGGTTAAGGATATTACCATCTCCATGATGTCGAATGGTAATGGTTACGAACAAAGACACGAAGATAAATAGATAGACTAAAGAAAACCTAGAAAAATAAAATAAAAATCTCACTAGAAAGGAATTTAGTGAGTAGACCTAATAGAAATAAAAATTCAACCTAAACAATAACTATTCCCCGGCAACGGCGCCAAAAACTTGATGCGTGGTTTTGTAACCTTACAACAGGTTTTACCTCTCGAGGGATCTCAAGAGGCTTACAACCCCACCAGGCAGTGTACCTGACCGATGTAGTATAGTGTAGTGGTAAGTACGGGGGATTGATCGTTCTCCACAGGGAATAGTGTTCGTTAGGTATGAAAGACTACTCTAATAGGTCTAAGGGTTGAGGAAGATTCTTTTTATGTTTTTTTATATTTTTATGAAAGCAAGTAAAATCTCGGGTTTGAAGGAGTGGGCGGAATTAGTTGCTAGTCAACTAACCCAAATAACTACAAATGCAAATAAAATAAAATAACAAAAATGAAATGTTGTGAGAAACTTATGTGTAGAGAAATGTGTTTACTTAGATTTCCTTACTCCCTAACTATCTTTTACCGGTTAATTAGTGTGTATTAGTCGCGTGGATGACGGGTGTATTCCTTAATACCATTCATGGGGTGGCGTACTTACTTCCCCAACTCTACAAGCTCCTACTTCACTCCTATGTCGAGCCGGCTAGGAAGCTCCTAACATGGGATCACTAGAATTCGCTTGTGCATTAAATACAACCATAAAAACCTTTAGTACGCATTTGGTTCATGTTTCTTAAGACGTTCAAGCAAGTTACCGAATAGGAAGTTAGCCAGTTTTCTTAAGCCTAACATAGATAAACAATCATCCAATACAACTAATAACACACTAATAACCAATAATCAATAGCTAGGTTTCATTAGATCTAAGCAAACACAAGATAAATTTAGCCTAACATGTTAATCAAAAGACAAGAATAAGATAAAATCAAACAACACATAGACATATTGAATGATTAATTGATAACTTATCTTCAATGTAACATGGAAGATCTCAAGGCAAAAAGCCTTGAAAAAGAAGCTAAATTCGTCTTAGGGTTTTCTCCCAAAATTCCACACACTAAGCTCTCCTAATGACAAAAAATTAGAAAACTATATATAGATTTTTGGATCTGACGGCGTCACCTTATGGAGTGTGACGCCGTCACCTCGCCGCTTCTAGGGTTCCCGGATGACCTTCTTGACGCCGTCCCTCTTTAGCTCTTCCAAAATCCATTCTGGATTATCAAGGCTTGACGCCGTCGAACCTTGAACGTGACGCCGTCCCCTTTTGATTTAAGCCGTGACGCCCTTGATCAAGTTAAAGCGTGACGCCGTCAGAATTCACATGCTATTTTCACTGGCTTATCATGAGTAAATTTCACGTCCAACTTTTCTTGCCAAGGCATGACGCCGTCCAGAGTAAATTGTGACGCCGTCAAAGGTAACTTTTAGCCGATTTTTGAGACTTTGCCGTTTTCTTCACTTTTATGCTCCAAAAACGTCCAAAATGTCTCCTTTTCCAGATTTCTCCTCAAAAGTACCTAAAATGACAAAAGGAACGATTTAGGGCGATATTTGATCAAATAAATACGATTTAGGGCTTAAATGACCCCTTAAAAGCGGTACACTTTTCGCTTCATCAAATACCCTTACACTTGAGATTTGCTTGTCCTCAAGCAAATGCGCTTTTATTCTAATCAAAATACAAGTTAGGGGTCATTTAATGCAAACATAAAAGTAATTACAACAAATAATCGTTCCACTTCAATCATAATAAGCACGGAGATTACAAACTAGCACCTCACAAGTAGTGTTTAGATACTCACATCTCTCAAGTGTCATCAAAATAAATCTCATAAATGAAAACGGATAATATCTCTCACTACCTGTCATAGCAAATAGATTACCATAGGCTTGGGAAAGGATCGAAAACCTCCTCCACTAGGCGTAAGAAACCAAAGATAAACTATCAAAGAGGGCTTTTAAATGGGTTATAACGTTAGGTGTAGGGAAAAGGAAACACGGTTTTGTTGGATAAGGGATATTTTACTGGTGGCGAGTTAAAGATCTTGATCAATTACATGTACTATACAATGTTGCTAAGCCAAGACTAGACTCGATCTTAAGCTAGAAATGAAATAACAAAAACAAAAACAAAAACATAAAACAAACATAAAATGAAACGGGATGGTAGTCCGTATGTTTTTTCATTTTTTCATTTTCTCATTTTTTTGTGTTTTTCTTGATTTTTTTCGATTTTTTTTTTTTTTTTTTTTTTTTTTTGCATACACTTTTGCCCTACCATCCAAAATAATACATCATAGGGGCATTGCATTCCCCTTACACTTGAACTTTTACATAACTTTACAAATACTAATCTAATGACTCGAATTAAGATAATTGAAAAACTTGGAGTACTTTTAAAATTATTAGCACATATGGGGGTAATAAATGATGTTCTTCCCCATTACTCCATTACACTAGTACTTTACCCATGAGTCCCAATCGTCCCAAAACAATATGTACAAAGATATGACTCGACTTAGCAACCATGTAATCAACTAGATAATTAACTTGGGTTTAAACAAATGTTGTAACAATAATGCACTAAAGATGAGTGCATACAAGGTAGGCTAAGGCGATTTGGGTGTACATTTAAGTGGGGTGTAACAAATTCTTCCTTTAAGTAAAATGCTTAAAGGTCGAAACAAAAAAGATAGGCTCTGAGGGGTGTACTAGGGGTATCGTGTACTAAAAATGAGTACAACGCAAAGGGTGCGGGAGAATTACTTGACCAATGTAGCCAACGTAATTATAACAAAAACACAGGTGTAAAAACAATGGGTTAATCCTAATGCCTCTTATCATGTAGTAAATCTAACTACACGAATGTAGTCTCACTTGTGGCCTTGGAATGGTCCTAACGCAAGTTCTAGAATATAAGTGCTACTGGTACACACATCATAGCATAAATGCTTTTCCTACCAATTCTAGGGGCGAACCTCACATATTTGGGGGTGGAAAATTTTTTAGTGGTACGGTTTTGTGCTAGTCATATAACTCCTATCCATGAGACGCTCATTAAGACCAAAGTTTCACTCCTATATGTTGTAAAAAAATTTAAATTTGGCACTAAAATTGCCTTAACAGGTATTTCTCTCAGTTTTATTACACATCTACCATTAAACAAACAAAAATCAAGCGTAATTGTATTCTCTAAAGTATCGTACTTTTACCCCTCCCCTTACACTTAAGATGAACATTGTCCCCAATGTTCAAATAACAAGATGTAAAAGAAAAAAGTAAAGGAATGAAATCAAATACTCCCCTGATTCGTTCGGTGGATAATGAAGTTACACGGTTAGATCTTCCTCCAAGGTAATGTTGAAGCTCCATGACTAATGCATCGCCATAAGCTTGATTCCATAAACATCTCCTTGTCCAAAATAACCTGTTAAACCTGAGAAAACAAACACGAAAACCTGCATAACATCGGCGGGAAAAATCTATATATAAGGATATAATGCTTGTGGAATGATAATTTTGCAGATTCCTGGAGATTATAAGTTGGAGATTTTAATAAAAACTTTTTAAAAACAAAACTTTCAAAAATTTCTGAAAATTAAATCTGACGCCGTCAGGTTATAAACCCTGACGCCGTCAGAAATGACCTGACAAAAATTTTCATTTTAAGTTTCCGGAAAATTTCTGGAAAAACCTTTACCTTACTTCCTGGAAATCCTGCAAAACATCATTATGACTCGATACAAGCATTTGATTCAAACAAACACTAATATGTATGTTAATTTAGTATTATTATGATTCATGTTCATTTGTGTTCTAATAAACCGATTTAGATTTCCCTTACACTTAACTTTTGCAAAATACCTTTATATGTAGTTAAGACGAAGTTAAAAACAAAATAAAGCATTTTCACAACTTAGTTTTGAACATGAATCAATAATAATAAAAATTAAACACACATACGGAAACAAATAAAATCAAACAATCAAATAAATAAACACACAAAGCAAATAAATAAAGCAATCAAATAAGGCTAGCATGCGATAAATAAAATCAATGTAACAAATGTTTTAAGGCAAACAGATGCCTTCCCTAAATTATTACAGACCATATTGTTTCAACACATACAACCAAATATCAAATTGTTCAAACATCAAAATCAAATCACATCATCACTGGGGTGGGGGACCTTGGCGATAGTCATAGCCAGGAGGAAGGTGCCCGTAGTACCCATATGGTGGGTAATCCTGCTCACGACCCGGGAAAGGGTCAATCTGCAGATGCGGGTCCAACTGATCACGTGTAGAAAGATGCTGCATCTGACGAACCGTGTGATCGTACATCCAGTCGAACCTCTCGTCCACCCTGGTCCTCCACGTATCAACCTGGCCCATCCAGGTCCCCTGGTGAGCCTGCCAGTCCCCCCTGCTCATGTGCCGGTAGTAATCAGCTGTACCGGCCTCATACCTCTCATGTTGCTGCTGCTGGGGCTCCTCCTCCTCCTCATCATCCTCATCATCATCATCCTCAGCTCCGACCGGATGATACCACATAAAGGACCCGTCATGCATCTCCATAATCACCTCCATCTGCTTCAGGGACCTCTCCTTCACCGTCCTGCATGCATCACCACTCAAATACCTCATGACCTCGGGCCTGAGGACTCCATAAGACTGGGCCAGTCGGGTGATAAACATCCCACCATAAATCCTGTCTCCTTCCCTCTCCCCAACTCCACCATGCATAAAGCTAGCAACCCAAAACGGGATGTTACAGTAAACATCATTAGAGTAGATGGTGTACAGGTAGAAGAGATCAGAAGCTGTGACACGGTGGTGAGAGCTGTGATGCCCTGTCAAGCTGTAGGTGAGGCAACGATGAGTCAACCGAACCCTAGGATCCCTGATTTGGGATGCCACAGTGGTCGAAGTGTACACCCCATCCCCAATAGTTTGCCAGAACATGGAACACCTAAAATCATTCTTCATCGACTCCCCATGCAACAACCTCTGCATGAACCCAGCTTGAATGGTATCATGCTGATCGTACAGCCCAAGTCTCCACCCAAACTCAGCAACAGAACACGTCCTTAGCTCACCCCCCAGCCTGAAATAGATCGTGGTACCGCCCACATCGGTCCTTGCCTCAGCCATGTCAAAATGAAAGGTGGCAAAGAACTCCCGTACCAATTCCTCATATACCGGCTCCTGAATTTTAAACAGTCTTTCCCACTGGGGGCCGGTAAACCCATCCGTCTGAAAACTTTGGAGAAAGGTCTGCTCAAGACCTTCTCTCCTCAGAAAGTTCCAATCAACTACGGCCCCATTTTCGACCTTGTGTAGTAGCAGTTGTGCGTATTTGCTTGTAGCAGCATCGTTGTCAAAGACACCCCAACTGAGGACCGTATCCCCAAGTTTTCTTGTTGAGATCGGGAAGAACTTCCTCGGCTGGGTCTTTGACGCTTACTCATTATCTGGAACAAAGCAGGAGGAACAAAAGTGTTAATATGTGAATTAAAGACTTGGTGGCGTATCAGACAGGTCTGACGCCGTCACCCTTTGATAGGTGACGCCGTCAGGTTCAACCACATTTAAATCCGAAATTACGAGGGAAAAATCAATATTCAAACTTTAAGCTTATAAACCAAACGCCCTTTTTACAGCAAAAATGGGTGATTGGATCATAGGTTATGGTTCAAATTCGTGGCCTCCCTATTAGTGAATAGACCCAATTGATTGCCAATCATCAAATGCTTTAATCTTTGTTAAATAACACTAATTAAAACACATTATGAGTTCTAAGCATGAATCAATCCTAGGGTTTCACGAGTTGGGGATTTTCGAAATTTACAAATCCTATGAGTAATTGAAGCGAAAAGAATGAGTAAAAATTACTTACCACGTGAAGATTGGAAGCGGGAATTGGCGAATTTGTCCTGGGAAAATCGGAGGTGGGGTTGGAGTGGATATGGTTTGTGGGTTTGTGATGAAAGTGATGGAAATTAAGTTATTATTGCTGTGCAGACGGGGTGACGGTGTCACGTTCAAATTCTGACGCCGTCAGATTAGCGTATTTTGCTACTTTGTGCCAGTTTACAAATGAGCCCCTCGTACTTTAAGAGAGCAGCTAGTCAGGGTCAATGATCCTGATAGCTAGTCTCGTTAACAAGTTCCTCCTGGGTCAAATGTTTTGTTACTGTCACGGGAT
Organism: Artemisia tridentata subsp. tridentata; assembly: GCA_021014915.2. Classification (NCBI taxonomy): domain Eukaryota; kingdom Viridiplantae; phylum Streptophyta; class Magnoliopsida; order Asterales; family Asteraceae; genus Artemisia; species Artemisia tridentata. The sequence goes on from CP139502.1 coordinate 263,209,837, forward strand.
GTGGTAAAATGTTGAAAAGGGCCGGTTGACGTCACATTCAGGTTCCAATCTCCGTCACGGCAGGTATTCAGGGAGTGTGAAGAGTTTTTACAGGGGGTTTTCGATATGGGGATGTGCTTTAGTTGAGTTCTTCTCACACCTGGCTTAAAGTCAAAAGATCGTTTTCTAGCCTCATGAAAGTTGGGGAGCGTGAAAACCATGCTTCCCACGAAAATGCTACGATCTTGAGAATTCTTTTTCTCGCGAGAGGATCCAAATAGATAAGAGGGTTTTAAAAGTGAAGGCTCGGGGAGGAGGGTTTCATCATCCCATTCGTTGTATGGTTCATTAGGGACCGGGAGTTCAAAGATCTTCTCGATCTTTTTGTGTGAGGCTTCTTCCCTAATTTTCTCTTTTATTCTCGAGATGAATTTTTCTGCTAGTTCCATGAACATATCTTGGGTGTTTTTCAAGTGAGTTTCTAATTCCTTGATACGTCTCTCTTGGTTGTTCACGAAAGTTAGCATTATCCCTTCAAATTCATCTTGTCGTGAGAATTGGTGAAACGTATGTTTACCAATTGTGTTCACGCACTCATCGGGATTTTTATCAGCCGTAGGTATCTCAGCTTTCATTAAGCTCTCAACCTGCCTTTTTATGTTTGCGAACAGCTGTTCTTGGGTTGCACTCATGCAATTTAAAATCCCTTCTTCCGAGAATGTTGAGTCATCCCATTCTTCTTCTTCGTACTGTGTTAAGTCCTCAATGACTTCCCAGCACTTATCGACACTGAGCCTGCTCAATCTCCCATTGGCGGCGTAATCTATGGCTCTTCTAGTTTGATGATTGACACCATCATAGAAGATTTGGATTTGTAGCCAAGGATCCATGCCATGGTGAGGGACTTTTTGGAGTAAGTCCTTGAATCGAGTCCATGCCTCGTAGAGAGTTTCGCCTTGACGTTGTTGGAACATCAAGATATCATTCCTTAGCTTGGTAGTTCTTCCCGGTGGGAAAAACTGAGCAAGGAAACGAGTGGTGAGATCATCCCAAGAGGTGATGGATCCTGCGGGTTGACGTTCTAGCCACTGACTAGCTTGGTCCCGCAAAGAGAATTGGAAGAGACGCAATCGGGTCGTCTCTCGAGTAGCAACATCAAGGTCTATAGAATCAACGATTTTAAGAAAGTCCTTGAGGTGTTGATTAGGATCTTCAGAACAAAGTCCATGGAATGCGCATCCGCTTTGCACCAACCGGATGGTGTCGGATCGCAAGGGTGTGATATTGGCTCCTTGAGTGAGCTCAATTGTGTTTCGATAGCCATGGTGGCTAGGACGGGAGTACTCTCCTAAAGTACGGGCTCTAGGAGGTGGTGGTGGTTGTTGTGGTGGTGGGTTGTGGGGGTTAAGGATATTACCATCTTCCATGATGTCGAATGGTAATGGTTACGAACAAAGACACGAAGAAAATAGATAGACTAAAGAAAACCTAGAAAAATAAAATAAAAATCTCACTAGAAAGGAATTTAGTGAGTAGACCTAATAGAAATAAAAATTCAACCTAAACAATAACTATTCCCCGGCAACGGCGCCAAAAACTTGATGCGTGGTTTTGTAACCTTACAACAGGTTTTACCTCTCGAGGGATCTCAAGAGGCTTACAACCCCACCAGGCAGTGTACCTGACCGATGTAGTATAGTGTAGTGGTAAGTACGGGGGATTGATCGTTCTCCACAGGGAATAGTGTTCGTTAGGTATGAAAGACTACTCTAATAGGTCTAAGGGTTGAGGAAGATTCTTTTTATGTTTTTTTATATTTTTATGAAAGCAAGTAAAATCTCGGGTTTGAAGGAGTGGGCGGAATTAGTTGCTAGTCAACTAACCCAAATAACTACAAATGCAAATAAAATAAAATAACAAAAATGAAATGTTGTGAGAAACTTATGTGTAGAGAAATGTGTTTACTTAGATTTCCTTACTCCCTAACTATCTTTTACCGGTTAATTAGTGTGTATTAGTCGCGTGGATGACGGGTGTATTCCTTAATACCATTCATGGGGTGGCGTACTTACTTCCCCAACTCTACAAGCTCCTACTTCACTCCTATGTCGAGCCGGCTAGAAAGCTCCTAACATGGGATCACTAGAATTCGCTTGTGCATTAAATACAACCATAAAAACCTTTAGTACGCATTTGGTTCATGTTTCTTAAGACGTTCAAGCAAGTTACCGAATAGGAAGTTAGCCAGTTTTCTTAAGCCTAACATAGATAAACAATCATCCAATACAACTAATAACACACTAATAACCAATAATCAATAGCTAGGTTTCATTAGATCTAAGCAAACACAAGATAAATTTAGCCTAACATGTTAATCAAAAGACAAGAATAAGATAAAATCAAACAACACATAGACATATTGAATGATTAATTGATAACTTATCTTCAATGTAACATGGAAGATCTCAAGGCAAAAAGCCTTGAAAAAGAAGCTAAATTCGTCTTAGGGTTTTCTCCCAAAATTCCACACACTAAGCTCTCCTAATGACAAAAAATTAGAAAACTATATATAGATTTTTGGATCTGACGGCGTCACCTTATGGAGTGTGACGCCGTCACCTCCGCCGCTTCTAGGGTTCCCGGATGACCTTCTTGACGCCGTCCCTCTTTAGCTCTTCCAAAATCCATTCTGGCTTATCAAGGCTTGACGCCGTCGAACCTTGAACGTGACGCCGTCCCCTTTTGATTTAAGCCGTGACGCCCTTGATCAAGTTAAAGCGTGACGCCGTCAGAATTCACATGCTATTTTCACTGGCTTATCATGAGTAAATTTCACTTCCAACTTTTCTTGCCAAGGCATGACGCCGTCCAGAGTAAATTGTGACGCCGTCAAAGGTAACTTTTAGCCGATTTTTGAGACTTTGCCGTTTTCTTCACTTTTATGCTCCAAAAACGTCCAAAATGTCTCCTTTTCCAGATTTCTCCTCAAAAGTACCTAAAATGACAAAAGGAACGATTTAGGGCGATATTTGATCAAATAAATACCATTTAGGGCTTAAATGACCCCTTAAAAGCGGTACACTTTTCGCTTCATCATGTTATATTAGGAATTGCAATAGTTATTAAGTACAGAGACTAGTTTAGCAAATAGCGGATAGTTAAGCTAGGATCTTTGTATAAATACCCTCCTAGTTGAGACTAGGAGGTGAGGGAATTCATTTGTAATCTTTAAAGGTGTGTGTGGTTTCACTTTCTCTCTCTAGAAAACACACACACCTTCCCCCATTCTTATCTAATAATACCATGTCTAATCTTTATTTTGAATTCCCCCGACCTCCTGAATATGTATCTTGATCTCTACAAACATCCTTATATACCTTGTTATACTCTATATCATGATTGCTTTAGGTACAAATAATGATCAGACACTTACTTTGACTTTTTTAAGTCAAAACATGTTGAAAGGCTTGTTTGGAAGAACACTTCACATGCATTCTACTTCTTCTTAGAAGTCATTCATTACTACCAATTCATTTGCAGCATATCATACCCTTCAAAAGTATACGTTGGTACTCGAGAAATGGGGAGTATACATCGAGGGGGAGCATTTCATAAGCATTTCATATTCTAACCGTTTGTTTTGTAGGTTCATGCATCATTTCCTTGATTACTCCATCTAAGGGAGTATAAAACAAGGGGGAGCTTTAAAGTTCTCAAAATCGCATTCCGCTACGCTACTCTTTTTGTTTCGACAAAAAGGGGGAGAAAGAACTAAGTTTTCATTAACTATGATTCATCACAGTACATACATTTTTTCAAAACTTTTCTTTAATAAACAAACTTAATATATATTTTTAAGAACTCATGCTATATTTATTCTCTTGCTCAAAAATATACCTTATGTTTTGTCATCAACAAAAAGGGGGAGATTGTTAATACAAATATCGTCCCAAAAACGTTATTTATATTTTTCGATCTTTGCTTAGTTTTGTTAATGACAATTACAAGGTATATCTTTTAGCAAATTATAAATACTAGCTTAAGTCTCATTAATACACATTTTACATTTTGCAAGATAACTTAGAATTACAATTTTACACCTTTACAAACTTATTTCCTTAAAAGGAAACTTTATTTTTAAAGTTACACCATGACATCATGGCATACATCACAAGTGATATCTTAGTTAGATTGTGTAATATTTTGTTTAGATTCACAAGTTAGATAGTTGACATTTGTGGATCTTGGAAGATTTGGCAAGATATGCAAGATATGAAATGATACACCAAATCCCTTAGCTGTCAAGACCCACGGATCCAAGTCCAATGAAGGACGGATCCATATTATGGGATCCGTGGGCTGGATATCAGCTTGCCTATAAATAGCAAGCTGATCATTTGGCTTTCTCATCACTCATATAGCTAAAACACACATATTCATTCAGTATATATCTTACTAACATCATTCATACTTGCATTTCACTTTGATCTTTCTTTTGTAGAAAAGAGATCAAGCTTTCAAGGATCTACAGAACCGTAATCCTTTAGTTTCATTACTGTGTGATATTGTAATTTGTTTCACACATCATTATCTATCATTTGTAATCAGTGAGTGTGGTTAGTGTTTTAGTCCTCAAAACACAAAGAGAGTAGGGAGTGGTTGTACCCTTGTAAAGAACTCGACATCTAGCTTAGTGTCGGTAAAGTATATAGGCGACGTCAGGTTGGTTCCACCTTGTAAAAGAACCCGGTGTTTAGCTTAGTACCGGAAAAAGAAGTAAGCGACGTGTAAAGGTTTTCTCCACCTAGAAAGGGAGTTTGTTTCTTAGTGAAGGATAAACTCTCGAGTTGGAAGCTCGAGGACTGGAGTAGGGCAAGGAAGAGAGTCCTTGTAACCGAACCACTATAAACAATAATGTTGTGTGGTTTGATCTTTGCTCTCTTTATCTTTTGTTTATATTGTGTGATTATTTGTTTGTGATTGTTTCCTTTGAATTAACATATAGTAACAAAGCAAACAAAACTCAAAAACCGGTAAAAACTATTCAACCCCCCTTCTAGTTTTCCACAGAACACATTACCACTTGATTTAGTAAACAAACTATAATAACTCTTACTTTGGTTAAAACCATTTTCAATATAAGTAAGTTTAGCATTCCATTATCTCGGGGCCTGCTTTAAACCATATAAAGATTTATTCAATTTACAAACTCTTTTTTCATGAGATGGGAAATAGCCAAGAGGTAAGGACATATAAACATTTTCAGACAAGTCACCATATAAGAATGCGTTGTTATTGTCCATTTGATATAAAGTCCAACCATTTTGCACAACAAGGTTAATTAAACGTCTAAACAGTGACATTCTTAACAACAGGAGAAAAGGTTTTTATCAAAATCAATACCCTCTCTTTGATTGTAACCTTTAGCCACTAACCTTGCTTTAAATCTTTATATTTCCCTAACGGACCTATATTTGATCTTATATAAGCATTTACAACCAATTATTTTTCTTCCTTCTGGAAGATCAGACAATTTCTGAGTGTTATTTCTACAAAGAGCTTCCATTTCAGCATTCATTGCTTCATTCCAATATTTATGCTTACAAGCTTCAATAAAACTTTTGAGTTCAACACTTTTGCTTTAAGCAGAAGCAAAGCAGAAATTGTTTTTAACAATTTGAGTAGTTAACATACCTTTCAAAACCCTATTTAACCTTGGACTCAACCACATGTCATTGAAATGATACTTTTTGGTGTTATGCCATTTCTTGTAATGAATTATTACATTATATAATTGTAACAAATAAGTTTTTTTTATTACATTGTAGTAATCTTTTTCCATTCCCACTTTGATTTTTTTTGAACGGCGGCATATTATTAAAAGAAAACTAGCAAGGAGCTAGCAATTACAAAGGCGTTTTGAGCCAATCAGTCCAACTAATACATGTATTACCTCTAAACTTTAACCAAGAAAAGGAAAAAAAGACGGATATTGTCAAAAATGTCACTTTTCCTCATAACTTGAGAATTAAAAGTGACGTTATTCCTAAAACGCCCTAGCATCCAACAATTAGCTGCAAAATGACATAGGCACGGTCTTTCGAATCCTTAGAAGCTGGCAACGACAAAAACCATGAATCCCAATCCTCACGACATCTCAAAATCGGGAACCTTAACTCGCTCCAAGCTCGAAGAAGCCTCCAAACATTAGAGGCTGTACCACATGAAAAGAAGACATGCGCATTCGTTTCCACTTGATCATTACATAACGGACACATAATCGATTCAATATCTAAACCCGAGATGACAGGTTAAAGTGGTGAGAGAAAGAGACGCCACATAAAAATATTAAATTTCTTAGGAATAACCTTACACCATCTTGTGCCTGGGAGTGAACTAGGGAGCATACAGTCATCAATATGCTTCCTAACGTCACTGACCAAAAACTACCATCATTAGAGAGAGACCAAATACAAAAATCGCCATCAACATTGATGACCAGAGAACTGATTTCGACCAATAGATTGTTGAGATCTGCATAAGTTCTCCCAACATTCACCGGCCTACGCTAATCCCACGACCAAGAGCCATTAACTATTCGGTCTCTTATTAAGCATTTATGATTCTTCTCCAAGTGAAACAACCAATTATAACGAGAACAAAGGGGCATTTCTCCTAACCAAGTGTCTTTCCAAAAATGAATCAAAGAGCCGTCTCCAACTTTAAAACGAAAGGAATTCAAAGGGAAAATACCACTTGAATAGAGATGATATATTGTACCAACTATACGAGCCCATAACCCATTAGTTTGGCAACCCTTTAAATCTAAACCCGCTTCATCACCATGAATGGATTTCACAACTTTCACCCAGAGAGATGACAAATTCTTAAAAAGACGCCATCTCCACTTTAAAAGAAGCAAAATATTAAAGGGTTTAAGACTATCCAGACCTAGACTGCCTTTTTCAAGAGAAGCTAAGATATTCGACCATTTAATCGAAGCTAGCTTATTTTTTTTCTTCGGAAGCACCCCAAAAGAACGAAGCACGAAGACTTTCAAGAACTTTAAGAACCGCTTCTGGAGCCTTGAAGATAGACAAGTAGTATATACCAGATACCAAGATCCGATTTGATAAGAGTAAAACGACCACCTGACGATAGCATGTTAGCTTTTCAACCCGACAACCTGGACTAAAAGCGATCAATCAAGACTTTCCAATTGACAATATGACCCATGTTCGAACCTATAGGCAATACGAGATAAGAAAAGGGTAGAGAACCAGCCATGCAACTAGTACCTGATGCCATTCGAGCAATTTCAATTGAGGGGACCCCCACCCCATAAATATTCGACTTGTTAATATTAATTTTGAGGCCAGATGCAAGGTAAAAAACTTTGAGAATACGAATGATATTATCCATGTCATTTTGATTCTAATCAGATAAAATAATGACGTCATCCGCATAAAATAAATGAGATAAACGAGTACCATGGGAACCAAGCTTAATACCTCCAAGCAAGTTAGCAGCCAAACCGTCCTTAAGAGCAATGTGAAGGCCTTCCATAACGATAATAAATAAAAACGGAGCCAATGGATCTCCTTGCCTCAAGCCTCTTTTCAACGAGAACTCCGAGGTGGGACTTCCATTAACAAGAATAGAAGCCCTAGCTGACACTAAACCCGCCCTAATCCAACGACGCCATTTAACGCTAAACCTCAACATTTCCATCATATGATCTAAGAAACTCCAACTTACCGAGTCAAAAGCTTTTTCAAAATCAACTTTAAACAACATCATCTTCTTTTTACGTTTCTTATACCAATCAATGACTTCACTAAGGATAAGAGGCCCATCAAGAATTTGACGACCCGAAATGAAAGCAGTTTGCTCATGACTTATAATCGAATCAATAACCTTGGACAATCGATTTGCTAAGATTTTAGCAACAATCTTGTAATGAATACCGATGAGAGAAATTGGTCTGTAGTCTTTAATAAACAAAGGGTTAGACACCTTGGGGATTAAAGTAATAAATGATGACTTTGACCCTTGAGGAAACGAACCTGATGTGAAGAATGTAGTCACAAAGTTTTGAATATCAACATGCAACAGGTCCCAATACTTTTTTATGAACATAAATGAATAGCCATCTGGACCTAAAGAATTTTAGCTACCACAATCCCAAACCGCAGCTCTAATTTCCTTTAAGGAAACCATAAAATCCAAGTAATCCCGATCTAGAACACTTAGGCGTTTAACAGTCGACATGGGGGGAAATTGTAACACCCCCAAAATCTGATTTAGCGGAAGCATACATGTTTGGGTGCTAATAAATTGGTATTACAACACAAGGTACAAAGAACGATTTTACCTCAACCGTTAAAATAGATTTCATATTCAAAAGTGTTTTGTTTATAGCAATTCAAAAACGATGCGGATATATAAGCCCATAAAAGAAGTCAAGCGGTCCCAAATACATCAGAGTCTTCCACTAGTATAAAAATGGGTTTTCGTCACACATGTTGTTTTTTGAACGGTCACACAGTAACTTTTTTTTATGTGACTAAATGTACCAAAATAAAAGAAACAGCCACACTTGATCCGACTTGTGTTACCATTTCGGAATCACATCTGAGGCTACAGCCACACATTTGAATATTTTCATGACTATAGGTATCTGGTAATTTTTTTTTTGATTATTTAGTCACTTATAATTTGGAACGTGTGACGGATACAAATAAGTTTGAAACATTAGTCACACACTATATATACATGTGTGACAAATATATGTCATACAATTGACAAGTGTGACCAAAATCCATATATGGTCACATGAAGTAATTGTATATGTGGCTAAATCATGTAGTCAAGTTTGTCACACATTATTTAAACGTGACTGCTAGTTCTTGTTGAAAATTTAGCCACATATGAATTTGGAATGTGTGATAACTGAAAAGTAAGTTTGAAGCTTTAGTCACGCTATGCATTTAAAAGTGACAAATATATGTCACACACTTGAACAGTGTGACCAAATGTCATATATGGTCACACTAAACCATAGGCATACATGATTAAGTGTAACCAAAATTCGATACATATGGTCACATAAGTTAATATGTGTGTCTAAAGTTTAGTGTGTGTTTGCCTGCCAAATCCTAATGTGTATGGTCACATTTAATTGTAGCACAATCATGTGACTATAGGATATACAATAGTCACACCATACCACAAATGTGTATCTAAATTATGTTTATGGCCACATTATAAGGGTATTATATGTGACCAATACATTCAAAATAGTCACACTGTGAAATATTCATGTGACTATTATTTATAGCAAAATGTGAACTCAGTTACCATTAACCTTGATATTAGTCACATTGAGTGTTTGTGTGACTAAATTCAAGATGTTACATATGGTCATCACATGAAGTATTTATTTAGGTATCTAAATCATAGAGTCATATTTTGTCACACATTATTTAAGTGTAGTCACAATTCGATACATATGGTCACACATTTCTGATAACTTATGTAATTTTGAGGGGTTAGATATGGGATTTTATAGTCTATCTAGTTTGAGTCTAATTTGATATTCACTGAATTGAGTTCAGACTATTAGTCATGACTCTTCATTTGCCCCATTACAATGCTGGGATTTTATAGTCTATCTAGTTTAATGCAGTAGTATGTAAGTATGTTACTTGCCCCTAGGAACTAGGTTAATTACTTGACTTTCTAAATTGAATTTTCAACTTTAATGAAGTAACATGTTACTAAAGTGCCTGCAAGTGCATATACATGATAAATGGAAACTGCAAATACAATAAAGCTTGACTGCAAGTGGATATATAATAGTGAAAACTGTAAAAAATTTCATTGCCATTGAAAAGCTTGACTTTTTGGAGTCAAAATCCATTACAACAGGCTAAATTACAGAAACAACTATTTAATACTAAAACTGCTAATCATCTAACAGTACTAGCTTAACAATACCAGCAGTAACCTTGCACTTAGCCTTGAGCAGCAGTCTTAACTTCAACCAACAGTCTTAACTGTTACACTAGCTGTCTTAACTTGCAGCATGACATGCTTCACTTGGATTTTCGTATAACAATACCTTCACAGTCGGTTCGATAGTAGTCTCTTTGTGATTCCTTGCCCAAGTCATGTTTACTTACACGTGGCAATATGTTTTCATTGTGCTCGTGAATGGCTGTACTAAACTCCTCATCGACTTCGTCATATGTATCTCTGTAATTCTTGGTAGGTGTTTTAAAGACAATAGACAAATTTTTATTTGCCTGGTCTTTCACATAAAACACTTGTGTTGCTTGTGAGGCTAATATGAACGGATCATCCTTGTGGCCTAAACTACGCAGGTCTACCAATGTATAACCAAGAGTATCGCGTTTGACCCCACTAGTTTTGAGATTAACCCAATCACATTTGAAAAAAGGAATTTGCCTGAAACGGTAATCTAGTACCCATATCTCTTGTAAAATCCCATAATAAAATGCTTTTCTTGTGGTTGCAACTTCTTTGGATATGTGAACATCTACTGCCTCAACACTAACCCCACTGTTTTGGTAAACTATGCCATCATTACTTTTCGTACGAAATGTATACCCATTGATGTTATATGCCTCGTATTTCACTATGCTGGCGCGTGGTCCAAATGATATCCACCTCACAGTTTCTGATACACTATCTTTGGATATCGCTAACTCTCTCTTAACCTGAATTTCATTACAAGTATATATTACCTTTAAATTGCAGGAACAACAAACAAACAATTAAAGAATATGAGTGTTTGGGATATTGAAATCGTGTGCTGGTGGACCTCTATCTAATGTCATATACAGGAGGGACAATTATGATGATAGGTTCTATGACTGAAAAAGTTGCTGGGCAGATCATTGGTAAGTGCTTATTTATTATAGACTACTACTATTGGTTTTGGAGCTTGTAGGTATGAGTTTTTCTGGGTGAATGCTACAACTAATTAATGGTTTATACAGCTTATCACAAACACCAGTTAAGGACTTATCAATAAAACACACTTCACATTTTATCTCAACTCACTTCTTTTTAGCAACAAACAAACAATTATAAACAACATACGAGTAATTACCTCTTCGCGTAACCACTTAGCAAAAGATTTACTATGCTCATTCTCCAGCAATGCCATTTTTTTACCTGGGTTTTTTGTTTTCAAAACTTCCTTGTGTTGCCTGAAACAAACAAATGTCTTTGATTATTATATTTGATAGAACATTTTAAGCAACGAAATCGACATGTGTTAGTAACACTTACTCGATATACGGTTGAATTTCATCTGTATTTTGTATTACATACAAATGTACTTTCTGAAAGAATTCTCCGGAAACTTCACTTGATTTGCCGACCGACAATGGCTTTCCGTCCTCATCTTCATTGGTTACATGTTTATCAGCTGGGATACCAATAGTTTTCATGGTTTTATGATATTCGCTAAAAAACTCTATTGTTTCTTCTGCGATAGTCTCCTCAGCAATGCATCCCTCTGGTCTATTTCTGTTTCGCACATGTCCTTTAATAACCTTCATACATCTTTCGAAGGGATACATCCACCGAAAGCATATGGGACCAAATAATTTTACCTCCCTAGTTAGGTGCACAGTCAAGTGTATCATAATATCAAAAAATGACGGAGGAAAGAACTTCTTGAGTAGGCACAGTGTCACAACAAGTTCTTCTTGCATCTTATCTAGTTCTTGCAAGCTAATTTCTTTCCTACATATAGATTTAAAGAAAAAGCAAAACCTGATAATAGCATATCGTGTGGGCGGGTGCATGACTGAACGTATAGCAATGGGTAAAAACTCTTGCATTAGCATGTGATAGTCATGCGATTTAAGGCCAATGAGCTTCCTATCATTTAGGCTGACCAAACTAGAGAAATTTGAACAATAGCCTTGTGGTACCCTGATGTTGCTTAACGTTTCACAAAACATGTCTTTTTCAGCATTCGTTAATGTGTAACCTGCTGGAGGTAGTGTTGTTTTGTCTGCTTCTTGCTTAGCAAACAACTCTTCTTTTATCCCCAACTCTTCCAGATCCAGTCGAGCATTCATTCCATCTTTTGTCTTTCCAGGAACATTCAGCAAAGTTCCGAGTAGACTCTCACCAACATTCTTTTCTACATGCATGAAGTCAATACAATGCGGAACAGAATGATGCCTCCAATACCTTAGCTTTCGATACCAAATGTTGAATTTCTTCCAATATGCTTCATTTGCTTGGCTTGAACTACCCTCTTCTTCTGTTGTTTTCCTTTTCTGCTTTTTAATCTTCCCACCTCTGCCTCTGGTATCTTCTTGGTTTTTCGAGGTTTTTCCTTTTCCCCACTTATTTTCAATATGTTGTACCTCGTTGTATATTTGGTTCTTCTTGTCCATTAAACGCCTTCCTTTGCGTTCTGAACGGATGGTTGTATGGTAGATATCGTCTGTGTCCAGCATAACTTTGCTTGGATGAGGCGGAAAGTCTAACACAGTGTGTATCTTTCCCACATACTACACAACCTTTGAATCCACTGTATGGGCAGCCACATAATGTACCAAGTGCAGGGTAATCATTTATCGTCCATAACACAACGGCACGCAGATTAAAGTTTTCTTTTTTAGAAGCATCATATGTATCAACCCCTTCCTCGAATAAGGTATGCAGATCATCAACCAACGGTTCTAAAAATACATCGATATCATTTCTCGGGTATCCCGATATTAATACCAAAAGCATGATAAACTTTCTTTTCATACACAACCATGGAGGAAGGTTGTATATGACAGATAAAACTGGCCATACACTGTGATGCCTATTTTCTGAGTTGACGTCAACCCCATCAGCCGATATTCCTAGCCGTAGATTTCTCGGATCTTTAGCAATTTCGGGGAATTTTTCATCTAGGTACGCCACGCCTGTGAATCTGCGGGGTGACACAAAACACCATCTGTTATCCTCCTTGTTGTATGCCATATTAGATCTTCTGAAATACTTTCTAACTTAAAGAGGCGTTGCAGTCTTGGTATAATTGGAAAGTACCACATTACCTTTGCCAGAATGTTTTCGTACACTTTATGTGTCTTACTATCCACCTTCCATCTTGATGTCCCACAAGTTGGACAAACAGTCAACTCCTTGTTAACCTTCCAGTAAAGAATGCAGTTGTTGCTACATACATGTATCTTTTTGTATCCTGATCCCATCATTCTCACTAGTTTTTTGGCCTCATAAGTTTTTTCAACTATTTCGTTACCAGCAGGTAGCATCTTTTTTAACAATCCTAGTAATTCAGTAAAGAACTTATCAAAAGCTCCATACTTAACCTTCAAGTTGAGCAGTTTAACTATTGCGGACAACTTTGTGAAGTCAGGACATCCTTCGTAAAGTGGCTTCTCCGCGTCTAATAATAGTTGTTGAAACTTGGCAAGGTCATCCTCATCAAAACATTCCTTTGTAGCATTAACCATGTCTACTGTTGCTGGGCCATCTGTTGGAATTTCTGGACCACAATCCATGTCGAAATCCGTGTCGTCAACAAACTCCTCTGTTGTAGCATTAACAGGTATTTAGGCAGTTGTTGCTTGCTCATCATTTTCTCCATGTTTATCCCATTTTGTGTAGCTTTGATTAATCCTGTGGGAGAATAAATGGAACTGCAAATCCTCCACTTTTTGCTCTATGCGGTTTAAACATGAGATACACGGACATGCCATCTTAAGCTGTTGTTTATTACCTCGGGAGTCGATGTTCCTCATCTTCTGCAAGTTGTGTTCTGCATACTTAATAAACGCTGCTACTCCAGCAATATATTGTTTCTTGGTCCTACTAGTAATCATCCAAGACTTGTCCATGCTATTGTTGAGGTCAAATGGTAACGTATATATCCTACAAGTCACAAATTAAACCAATATAAGCATCAAATCATTTGTGCATAAGTAAACCAAGTATTTACCACTACTAGTACAAAAGGTACTACTGCTAGTGAAAGTTAGTACTGCTAGTATAAAGTTAGTACTGCTAGTACAAGTCACAAATTAAACCAATATAAAATTGTAAATGTTTGATACGTTTGGGCCCAACTCTAATGTGGGATAAAATGTTTATTTTGAAAATATTACAACTATACATTAGTAAAATCTAGTATTAATGGTTTTTGTTGCAAATTAAAAAGTAAAATATACTTAAGAAAGTCATATACTTACCTGCACATACCAAAAATGCATATACTTAAGAAAGTCAAAGTCAAAGTCAAACTGTGTTTATTACACCTAAATGCAGGAAGTTACCTGCACATACCAACCAAGCCTTTAATGGCATTTACTTATACATTGAACTATGTGATCCTCTTTACTTTAAATGGCCATTACATAAACACAACATTACACACAACATTACACCATCAAAAACCTGTCAAACACTAAACTACATCCATAATGACTTCTAAGCCAAATGTTATTGAAATATCCTCTGATTCATCAGAACTAATGTCTCCTAAACCTGATTGGAATTTCCCCTACCCTCCTACAGGTAGGGCTGAGCATCGGGCCGGATCCCGACCCGTCCCGACCCGACCCGACAAAACCCGATACCGAAACATGTCAAAAACCCATCCCGATCCCGAACCGAATATTAGTCGGGTCGGTTCGGTTTCATTCGGTATACTCGGGGCGGTTGTCGGTATTTACAATTTGTCCCGACTTTTTTTGCATTTCGTATTTTCAGCCCATCAAAGAAAAGCCCAAAAGAATAAAAACCTAAATATTATTAGGTCAAGCATATGTTTCACCGCCCCCATCAAGAATATCACTTAGATCTCTCTATCCACTCATCACCTGCTAATCTGCTAATCTTGGTTTTGAGACCTTCCGTGTTTCTGAGTTGTGAGTTCTGAGCACTAAGAAGGGGCACTTATTTTTCTGACTTGTGTTTCTGACTTCTGAAACAATAGAAGATAATATGTGTTTCTGTCTTCTTGAATCCATCTGCAAGTTTTGTTTTGTAGCCATCAGTTGTAAGTTTGACTAATCTTCAAAGAAAATGAGATCCTTTAATTCTTATTGGGTAATCAAAGAATGATTTTGATTGGTTTAAAGAATTAATGTTTTGGTTATATTCGAATGTATTAGTGCATCTGATTTGAAGCCATTATATGTATTTCTCGGGCTGACGGGCTAAATCGGGTTGGTGTCGGTTTTTATCCCGACCCGACCCGATACCGATAAACACCCATTTTCAAAACCGACTCCCGACCCGAATTTTGCCGGTTCGGTTTCGGGACAGGATTCGGGACTCGGGATCGGGACGGGATTCGGGACTCGGGCGGTTTTGCTCACCCCTACCTACAGGTAGCTTTGGTAAGATACCACCTAAGGGAAAGGTTGTTGACTCAAGCTCTGATTTTAGCTCCTTTAACAGTAGCTTTTTTAATGATAGCTGGGTTTCTAGCTATCATTCAACATCTGAAGATGAAGCTGTCTCAAAAAAAGCCACAATCTGCAAAAAACCTCCTCCAGTTCACACTCTGTCAATCCCAGGAAAAAGGGAACAAGTTCTAGGCCTACCAAATCAGGAAACTTGGGAAGAAATCTAAGCAAAGAAGAGAAAGGGAAAAGGCCTAATTGAACTCACTATGGGTAAAGGGAAAAGGACCATTGGCTAGTTATGTATATCTTGATGTTATGATGCTACTGTAACAAGTACTATGTTTTCTCCTGCTATGTAATCAACTATGCAATCAACAATGCATCTATGCATGCAGAATTTTGTTATGTAATAACAGTTGGTTTTCAAGTTGAAGATGCTATTTTTCATTCATGTTAAACCCAAAATAAAACTTGAAAAAATTATATATCCTACAAGTCATAAATTAAACCAATATAAGCATCAAATCATTTGTGTATAATTACAATGGACAGTGGGTATTGTAGTGGTACTCAAAATTCACTTTGATCACAAACATCAAGCACATACTAATTGGAATCTGTCTGGGCAGAATTTGCTATCTTTATAATTGTAATATAATTTGTGACTTATAGGATATATAGTTTCACCATTGCATAATAAAAAAAATGATTTCCTAATTAAAAAAAGTACCTAATTTAGATCTAAATGAGCCTCCCTCAATTGTTGATGGCCGGACTGGCGAGTGGTGGATTGTGATTGGTTACTGGTGAACGGTTGATGGTGACTGGTGGCTGTGACGTGACTGGTGAATGGTGACTGGTGGCTGTGATTGGTGAGAAATGTGCGAAATTTAAAATTTGCTGAAAAACATATGGGGGGCTTTAATTTTGAAATTTGCTGAAAAAAATATATATGGGGGGCTTTTTTAAAAAAATATGGGGGGCTTTAATTTTGAAATTTGCTAAAAAAAAATGGGGGGCTTTTTAAAAATTTTGGGGAGGGAAATACCAAAAAGGAAGCCACAGGTATCGAACCTGTGACCTCCCCTTCACAACACCAACAACTCAACCATCTCCGCCCTTGGGTCTTTTTTGATTATACCTTCTTTTGTATTCCTCTTATAGACTATCTGTTTTATTAAAGAAAATTGTTACAAAATCCAAATATCTTCTATACAAAGTTAAACCTGTTAGTACAAAGTTAAACCTGGCAGTACTAATATTTACACTAGCAGTACTAACATTATTTCCTTTTTGCTTGTCTGAAGATCTTTCTCAGTAACTCTCTTGCCATTACTGAGTCTTCATCAGTAACTGTGAGCTTAGCGTCTAACATAACAAATAAGCTAGCTTCCCTTAATGGATAATCTTTTTCTATCAGCATGTAGACATCCACTCCATTCTTTGTAGATACATGGTGAACACCACATGTATCATACAGTCTCCATTTTGTACTCAACTCATGAGCTCGAAAATGCCATAAGATATCTTTTGGTCCAGGTTCATACAACCTCTTCAATTCCACCCATAGCTCCTTTTCTTTGTCTTGTATAGGATTTGTAGATCTGAACCTTTCTTGAACCAGACTCCATAGCTTGTCCAAGTCTTCTCTATCAAAAATATTCTGCATATCTTCAAAATACTTATAAAATTCTGAGTGTCTTCCTACCCTGATTATCTTCCAAGCTTTCCCAAATGTATCTGTGTGTATATCCAAATCAATAATTGGATGTTTAGGTTAAATAGGATCAACATTCAATACATCTGGGATTATAACCAACATATGCTGTTGAATCCTTTCATCAGTTAATTCCTCTGCTGTTTCTTCACCAATCTTCTGTTTCTTTGAAGATTCAGACTCCAATACTAAACCATACCTCTTTGTAGTTATACTTGGTTCTTCTGTTCCCATGGGAATAAATGTGTTCACTCTTCTGTAAACCCTTTCAAACTCACTCTTGATCTCCTCAAAACTTTTACCTTGGAAATGCTTCCTTTTGTATCTACCCAATGTTCATCATGTAAAGACACATGGTGTTTCTTTGCTCAGCTTGACTAGGTGGTTTACTCCTCTTTTCTTTGGCTTTTTGTTCTGCAGCAGACTTTCTTCTTGAATTTATTAGTTCAGCAAGTTGTCTTGACTTCTCTTCAATGGACAACACTTCATCTGCTCTGAGTTCACCAAGCCTTTCCTTTAAAACATCATCAGCATCAATCATAGACTGAACTTGTTGAGCGTGATTACACATCCATAACTTGTTGATGAGCAGTACCAATATTTTCAGCATCCAAATTTTCTTCACCCATATCTTGCCTCCCCTGAAACTCAACGTTCTCTTCAACCAAAGAAATATTGGGGTCTTGATCAATATCAGCTGTCTTCCTCCCCTGTTTGGAAGAATCATCCATGTTATCATCTGAATCATCATCATCTGAGCTTGTAGACTCCACAATATTTGCCTTTCTCTTTGCTTTAAGTGACTTGACTTTAGACTGCAATTTCTTCACTTTTTCAATGAGCTTCTTGTAAGCAGTACTATACAACTGCTTTGTCTCCTTGAGTTCTTGCTTTGTCTCCTGAAGTTCTTTCTCCAAGCCAGTTACCTTTTGAGTCAATTTGGTACAAATATCCATCAATTCCTTTAGTGACACTCTGCCCTCATCACTTCCAGGTGTGTTACCTCCTGGGAGAGGTGAATCATGGGGCATTTCCAGGTGTGTTGAAGTTGGTTGTGAGGCTGATTGAGAACCAAATGAACCTGTGGGTGTGTGATGGGACTCAACTGGGCTTGTTGATCCTTCACCCTGAATGTTTTGATTTTTAACCAAAATTGTTTCAAAAAGTGGAACTACTATCCCATTAAACCCCCTAGAAGCCATGCTCATGTTACTGAAAAGTTTTGGAGTAAGGCAAGGAGTTGGATAAACAATTTTATGAGATAGAAGCAAATTTTTCCTTAAATTCAAAACCTTTTGTATAAATCTTGGATATATTAAAAACTTGTATTTGTTATCCACATTTTTCACCATAGCATCAAAAATTAATTTTGAAAAGTTAAAAGTCCTGTTAGTTGCTAAACAAATGAGAGCAGTTGCAATATTGCTACTGAATTGCTCCCATGAGGTTTTCTTTGGACTTAAACAATGAAGGATGGTATGTATGAAGAATCTCCATTGTGGGGCAAAACATCTTTTTTGAAAAGTCAGAATTTGAGAAGATGTGTCATACCCCATTTTGGTAAGGTGATGAAAAATTTCAGTATTAGGCAAAGAACTAATACCATTTTCATCTGCTAAATGGAGATGCCTCCTAACAGATGCCTTAGTAATAGTTATTTTTTTGCCATCAACTGTTGCAATTAACTCTTTGTCTCCATTCTTAAATGTATTGGTAGTAACAGTCTGCCAAAACTGTTTGATTTGAGAGACATAGATAGTAGGATTGACTGTAAGAGCATACCTGATGTGGGTAGTGTTTAGATAATCTACTATCTGGTGGAAGTCTTGACTCCCTTCTGGTTTCTCCAAGAACGCAACCTGGTTATGTGTATCACAAAACTCTAAATTTGCCATGAAAATTGATTAAATGCTTGATTAGAGTGCTAGGTTATGATTGGACTGACTTCAATAAATTGTTTTTTTTAGTTTGACGAAATCGTATAAATTATATAAAGAAAGAGAATTATCCAATTTATGAAACCCTTAAGCAAAGTAATTGAAAAAAATTACCCCAACGGCTATAAATAAACCACGATTAAAACCCAGACAGTACTAACGGCTACCCAGCAGTACAAAGTTTACGCTAACAGTACAAACGTTTGCCTAGCAGTACAAACTTTGTGCAAAAACTTTTTCTCAGCAGTATGAACTCAATTTTCTTTTAAAACCATACTGCACTCATACATTTGGAGGGGATTAAGTGTAAAGGAAGAAACTTAATCAGTTTTGGTGATATTGTTGTTCTTGCATTAAAACACAGTTTACTGTTTCAGTGTTAATAGTCTTCTAAAAAGACTGATATTATCTAAGAAACCAAACACCCCTTTAACATCAGGGGAAACACAGATAACGATTCCTCTTTTGCCCAT
>CP139502.1:263229455-263268352 GCA_021014915.2 Artemisia tridentata subsp. tridentata
TAAAACGGTTCTTAATCATGGTGTGGTAAGATAATTCTCACAAAAATTGACGTATGACATTCCTTAACAAAAGTTTGATAAAGTTTGAGCAGAAGAATTTTACGCATCAAAATGAGTGTTTTAGAAGGATACCACTACAGATTTCATAAACATAGGAATTCAATTTACTTTAACAGTACCAAGAGGTAGTAATATAAATGCTTTCCAGGTGGGTAGATAGTTCACCGGGTGATTGCAAAATAGTTTACAAAACGGGTTGTACGACAGTTTATAGAGTAATAGGAAGACAATTTATCATTTGAAATTAGTAGCAAAATTGTAGTTTAGTTTTGTGATATAGTAGTAGGACAACAAATCGGTTTATAAAATAACTTGTGAAATGATTTGTAAAATAGTTTATAGAACGAGAACCATTCGTTGTTTACAAAATAGTTGTAAGGTCGGAATTTTTGATTTCATAAAGTAGCGGTGAAACATTTGTAGGGTGACCACGATATGTTCTTTAGAATAATCGAAAACAGTTTGTATGGTGTTAGCGACATGGTTTATTATTCTATGAGAGGGTAACAAAGATAACTGACATTCCCGAGAGACGAGAGAAAATTTTAGGTGATTGTCCCAAGGAACGCGGTTCAGGTTATTCCTTAAAGTCTTAAGGTTTCTGTCGGGCATAGAATCTTTGCCGAATGGGGAGTTTGGCAAGTTCAGAGTATGACTCTGAAGGAGGGTGTTTATTGCTACTAGCAATCAGTTAACTGTCTCAGTAGTGTACGTAGTACTTAAAGCGGAAAGTACAACATTGATTGAACAATTTCGATTGAACAACATCGATTGAGCACAAGGCTTAGAGTAGAGGCGGCTGTAACAAGACCACAACAAAAAAAGGCCAAATAACAAATCCGAATTCAGAATAAGGTCCAAAATCGCAAAATCCAGCGATCCAAATTTCAAACATAGCCACAACCACATTCCAAACATTCCAATGGACTCAAATGAGCTTATTAAAATTTCGAGGAGTTACAAATAAGCAACTCGGATTCAAACGAACTTGTGATCCAATTTTACTGTTTTATATAAACCTATGAACTCACCAACCTTTGTGTTGACACTTTTAGCATGTTTTTCTCAGGTGTTTAATTGTTAATATATGATGATGCAAGGCAGTGCGTGACAGGTGCATAGGCACATTTTTGGAGTGTACACATAACACTCATGACCAGGGTTTTTGTACTATGGGACAACTAATGACAATAATGGGCCTTGTTTTCTGCATTTCAATTATGTAAAACTTATTTTTTATTTAATAAAGCTTTTATAACGAATTTCGTAAATTCGTTCTCTATTACTTATGTTATGATCCAGTTAAGTAGCACCCCAGATGTTAATTCTGCTGCAATCTGATTTTGGGGGTGTTACAGATGTGCCAATCGGGTCTAACCCGACCCGATGCAAATTACGGTCAGACGGCGACAAACAAAAATTCCATATAAATGGAGAAGTATAGCGGTGCCGGGTGTATTAAGGTTCATAAGGTGTTGTGATGCCAGTGTGTTGTGTGTAGATGTGAATGTTCATGTTAGGCAATGATTATGTACACACACAGAAATTTTGACACTTTCAGAAATCAAGTAAAAAATCAATCTGGACATAATTATAGTATAACTACTTTCAATATCGCAAAATTTACCTCTGAGTCGGACATAGGTGATCAGGCTATGTCCCACTATCCCTGGTTGAATATAGGTGATCAGTCTATATTCCACTGAGGTTCAATAAATCTTGAAATACTCATCTCAGTTACACCAATAATATGTCCCTTACTTTTAAAAGCTGCTTAAATAACTAAGGCGAATGTCCACACTTGAGGACAATTGATGAGATTGCGTAGAGAAAAGGCGTAATGCTGAAACGAGTATGATGCATGTGCATAAGTATGTCGAAGATACTTATAGTAGATAGCGAAAATAGATGGATATACTTATCCAATAACGATGCGCACATCTCCTCAATTATATTAGCAATAAAAATCACAAACGAGGCATCAGCTTGGCAGGCAGGCATGTGGCGGTCATAGGGTTAAGTTTTCGTAAAAGCAGTTATAGTCTAGGTTTTAAAAATACCCAGTTCTCTATAACCAAGGCTCTGCTACCAATCTGTAACACCCCCAAAATCTTATTTAGCGGAAGCATACATGTTTGGGTGCTACTAAATTGGTATTACAACACAAGGTATAAAGAACGGTTTTACCTCAACCGTTAAAATAGATTTCATATTCAAAAGTGTTTTGTTTATAGCAATTCAAAAACGATGCAGAAATATAAGCCCATAAAAGAAGTCAAGTAGTCCCAAATACATCAGAGTCTTCTATGACCATGCCATGCCATGCCAAAAGCCTTCATAACTAGGTTATCGCCTTAAACCTGAAAATACATGCTAAAAGTGTCAACACGAGGTTGGTGAGTTCATAGGTTTATGATAAAGCAGTAAAAATACTGTGAGTTCCATAAACGTTTTGTGACCATTGTGTCGCTCACAATGTCATGAAAATAAAGTTTACCTTAAAGTAAAATTAGAGATGTGGACCATGAGTAGGGTATGTGACCATTACCACGAATAAAATATCACACAAAATAAAATAGCCTATTACGCTAGCACCAAGTTCATGAAATCAAATCTAAAACAGTGTGTATGCTCTAGAAGCATGTTAAATATAAAGGCCCGGCCAGTGTTTATCCCAATACACTTGTATTTCGACATGTTATACGTTCGCGTCTGCCTATCCGGTCAAGCCGAACGGGGGAGTCACCCCGATAGATCTATTTATAACATTCACGCTTCCTAGTAGGAATTGACGGTTCTTGAGTTTGGGCATAGTGGGATTCAAAGGCTTAGGCTAAGCTGCGTAATAGTTTAATAAATCATAAGTTTCAGATTGGTCTATAAAAGAGTTTGCATGTTTCTCACCCCAAGTTTTGCAACGTAAAGTAAAGTTAAAGACTGGGGCTATAACTTACATATAACATTTAAACACTTGCATTCAGAGTAAGGTAAACCAGTGTGCAATAAGCAGATAAATCATGTTCTCAAGTAAGAACAATAAATGAGTTTAAGTATAAATAGGCATTGAGTTTAATTAAAAACGAGCATGTATTCTCCCCCAAACGTTTATAAAATAAGTAAAGGCAGGGGCCATGAACTCACCTTAGCTTACAGCAACGCAAAATATCACAATGGTCACAACTGGCATCAAGAGCAAAATTACAACGATATCGAGGGTACAGGCACAACCTAATATATATATATATATATATATATATATATATATATATATATATATATATATATATATATATATATATATATATATATATATATATATATATATATATAGTTATCTCAGCATACGTCTCGTAAGGTAAAAGAGTTTTCAATAGACAAGTGTCTTAGTTTTCGTGGATTACTCGTATCAAGGTTTGTAAAAAGTTTAGTGTTAACGTTTCGTGTGGTGGTAAGACAGAATAGACTCAAGAATACTCATGCCAAATAGGAATAGAAAATCGACACTGTCGGGAAAACGGACGAGAACTTGAGTCGATAAAGGAATGACAAAAGAAGTCAAGGAAGATAGCGACAAGGAAGACGTCAATAAAACAACTCAATTAGTACGTTTCGGTATTAGCCCAAAAATCCCAAATAGTTTTAAAAAACATACGTGTTTCATTAACTACGACAAGTTGAATTCACAATTCAACAATAAGAATTCACAATTAACTTATACAATTCGTCATTTGACAAGTTTATAATCAAAGCGTTTTTGAAAAATAAAATCTTTGCATAACCTTATAGAGGCATATAGTTTTTTTAAAAGTTAAGTTCAAGTTAAACGTCTAGTTATATATATAACGTCAAGAGATTCAATTACAAAATTCTATTTTTGCTTTCTAATCGGTTTTTAAGAAAGTGTAAACTTATGAGGAAGTTTTCTATGACTTGTTCATTTGTAAAACTTCCAAGTTGTGTAGTATTTAATTAAACTACGTTTTCTATATATGACTTAGGTGGTCGATTTGCTAAATAGTCCGTTTCAATTCTAGTAATTTGTCCAATGATTCAAGTCATAATCCGTTATATTTTGTCCGTGAAATATATGTTTACTCCGTATTCATGTATCAATCTCAAGGGTACTCGAAACGTTACCAATAATTTCGCGTTAGTCAAGTTTTTCCATAACCGAAAAATATATTAAATACATGTTATATGTTCTTTGACAAAATATATAATGCACCTTTTGGGACTTTTAATCAAACGCACCCTTAGTTCTTTTTGTGGGCTTGGCCCATGACAAACAAAACGCACCTTTAGTAACACTATGGGCTTATCCTCTCAAATAGACAACTACATTCACAATGATATGTAGTAAATACATAAGAAAACAGATAACTAGAAGTCTAGCATGACTTGCAAACATCCATAAAACATATTACTTTCTCTAAAAATCAGAATATTGCCAAACGCTCAACTCATTCAAAAGTTATCATCAGACCTGGTTGTAAAACTATGTCAATAGTGATAAGGTTTTTGCCCATTTAAATATTGGTTAGAATGATCACCACTAAACTTCATTATACATCTTTAGGGAACATTAGCGGGCCAATATTTAAAAAGGAATGTCGAGCCTTTGTATGAAAGAGATGAAGAAGTAAGAAGCATAACTACTTTAAAAAGTACAATAAGGATTTAACAGTGTTAAGATACTGTGACCCTTTTCGTTAGGAAGTTGGACCTTGGAAAGTCAAACACGCTTCGGATTACTTTCAACCCGTTCCATCCATTTTCTTACCCGTCAGAGGGGAATCATAAGTAAGCTAATCTTCTACTTAAGCTTAACTCGTTTGACTCATTAGTGATAACACATAAGCCACATCGGTCCATGTTTACGTAATCAAGATTTTACCACACGAAATCAAAACAAACACCACTTTAGTCCATATTTAATCACATAAAGAATGTTTCAAAACGTTTTTAGATCTAGTTTTTATCCATGAAAACTATAACAAAATAATTATATACCTATATACTCGGTTAATAAACAACTAAAGCAAATGAACTGATTTCGTTATACCACACGGACGGACAAGTGGGGAGGATGGTGTGGCTGGCTGCTACGGTGGTGGTGGCGCGTCTTCAACTCGAGATGGCCGAAATCTGGTCAGAAATGAGGGGCCGCTGGAAACCCTAGAGAGATGTAAGTGAGTTATGAGATTTGAGTGTGTCCCATTTGTTGCATCGACCAGATTAAAAGGAAAGAAATGGAATAGTTTTTTACTAAGGTTTTCCTTGGTGTGATCTCGTGAAGGGATGAATTTGACAAAGTTCACCATCTGGTTTCCCCCTCCAAAGTTCTCTTGTGATGCCTCTTGGGAAGGAGGATGCAGGGAAAGTGATGTATCAGCTTTTCAAGATCTGTGTGTTATATCCTTTTTTTTTTTTTTGTTTTTTTTTTTTTTTTTTTTTTTTGTTTTTTGTTTTTTTTTTTTTGTTTTTTGTTTTAATGTTTATATGGTGGTGTATGGTTGGGATAGGATAAGGTTTTTATTTAGATTTTGTTATTTTTGTGGGTATTAAGTGTACCTTGTGTCCCGTTGAGCTCCAGTGTAATTTGAGTTTTCCGGGTTGTCGTGAGCTCGAAAAATATGATTTATGTGAACGTTTTTGTGAAAGTAATATAAAAACACAATTATTGATTCCGGATAACAAATATTGGATTCATGTCGTTACTAGGGTTGTGTCAGTACGCGTGTGGTATCGCGTTTTTTAGAAAAGCGAGATGACTTCTCGGTTTTGTAAATAAATTTCCAGTAAGTGTCAGGAAGTGATTACTTTACTTTTCTTGATAAAATTAAGTAGCTTGGAGGGTTAATGCATGCTACAGTGTACGAGGTAACTTTACGAAATAATCATGTAAGCTCAAAAATGCCCAAATAAATTGCCAAATAATAATAACTTAACTCTTATTATTAAAATAATGTTTGGAAAATTACGGGTGGTTACAGAAATAGAATCGAAGACTCATTTCATGAAAACTTCTCTTTATAAAAGTTGAGAAAAGCCAATTTAATAGTGTTTGGATTGGTGATCCAAACTCCCTTATGCATAATACCATTAAGCATTTGCGATTTCCTTTTGGAATTTATGACGCCATGAAAAAATTTCGTGTTTTCGTCTCCTTTCACTTCCCACTTAACCCGGTCCTTTTGAACCAAATCTATGGATTCAATTTTCTCAATACCTGCTAACTCTTGTAAAGTATTAACACGAAGCATTTTATCATTTTCGTTTGCACAACCTGCATCAATCTTTTCCTCTAGGATTCCCAGCGAAGCCAAAATACCTTTCTTTCTACTATAATCGGTTTCTTTAGTACAAGAATACCAAAGCTTAAGCTGATCTTTTAAGCCTCTTAATTTATCATGAAGGGACATATTAGCAACCGAAAAGTTCTGCCACGCCTCTTTAACAACGTCATCAAAGTCATTTCTATCGAACCATGAATGAAATTTTTTGAAAGGAATCGGACCAAAATCAGATTTCTTACAATGCAATAGGATTGGGTTATGATCCGACCACACTTTATCAAGAACGGTCACCTGCATATCAGAATGAGATGAAAGGACACCATCCGAAATCAGAAAGCGATCAATTTTGCTCAACTTTGATCCGGCTTTGTTCATCCAAGTATTCATTCTGCCTCCAATTGGGAGGTCGATTAAACTGACATCATGAATAAAGGAGTAGAAAACCGCCGCGTCACTTCTGGAAAAGTAAGAACCAAACCTTTCAGATTCATATCTGACTTCGTTTAAATCTCCAAAGAGAATAGTGATTCCCATATGGTTTTAAATAAATGAACGTAAGAATTCCCATAAGTTTGTTTTCTCTGGTTGGTGTTGCGGGCCATAAACGTTAATAATATAATAATCGTCAACCGAATTCATCCACTTGCCTTCCACAATGATAAAATTATCACTACACCAGATTCTATTTTTAACAAACACGCTTGGATCCCACATAGTGACCAGCCCCCCGGGATCTACCCCTAGCCATGCTACATGCATAACCCCACATAGATTTTAATTGAAACAACTCCAGTTTTGTCATCTTTGATTCTTGAACACCAAGGATGTGAATATTGTGTTTAAAACACAACTCTTTAATCCACACACGCTTCTTACGCTTTTTAGAACCTCGAATATTAATCGAAAGAATATTCATTTATCCACCATCGACTCACCTATCCCATTGATCATACTCTTTAATGAACGTTTACACCCTTTGACATCATATCCTAACGCACCGCCTACTTCAATCATCCTATTCATTTCATCAATAAAAGAAAATCCTTTCATGCCTTTCTTTTTGTGGTTTCCAAAAGAAGTTGAGCATTTACTGGTTCTTGACTTAGAAGGCGAATGTGATGCATCTTTGTCCCCCCTAAACAAGTTTTCAAACCCTGGAGGAATAGTAGCATCTGAATCTATATTCTTGACTTCCGTCTCTTTTGGATTAACCTCTTGCGCATTCTTAACCGAATCCATAGAAGAATTTTCTTCCACCTTGTTTACATGTTTGAAACCTGGAGGTTTACTACCTGCTGATTCGAATTCAGAACATTCTCCAACTTTTTCCACATGATGGACTTCATTAGTGGAGTTTGACGACTTCTCCTCCGCCACAACCTGTTGAATGAATTCATCTAGAACATCATTTGGATTTTCATCTTCGTTAAACGATCTACCGTCATCATCATCACATCCGTCATCAGAATCAGTAAGGTCTAAATCATCTGTAATGTGAGTGCTCCAAGTTCCAACTTCTTTAATATGAACATTGAAATTCTCGCCATGAATAAGCACATTCACCGATTCAGAAATAAGAGATTGTTGTTTCGTTGCAATACATATCCTTCCCATGCACATAATATCCTCTACATCCGAGTCGAAGAATTTGAAACTTCCAAACATACTCACGACTTTTTTGGAAGCATTTGATCCCCAGGCACATAACGGAAGACCATGAATCTCGACCCAAACCATTCTTTCATCAACTTTAAAGGATGGAGAAACTACCTTAAGAGATGACCATAGCTTCTTCAAGGACACATTAGATTTGAACGCCTGACATGCATCTCATTATTGAATTGAATCCATACCCATAAGCCCCCAATATAGTGTATCTTTACATCAACAAAGCCCTCGTTTCTACAAATACGGTACATGTTACTAATCGAATCAACCTCCTTCACCTTAACCAATACCATAGTGGACGTATCCTCCACTTTGATAAGGTCATCGTCACTTAATTGGATGCAATTAACCTTCTCATTTTCCCCATTATTTTCAGCCCTTTTTAAAGCAACATCACCATTAGCTACTGAGGCATATGTTTGTTTGGCATTAAACGAAGAAGGGACATTAGTACTAGAGGAGGGACGAACATGAGCAGCATGTGGAGAATGCTTAAACCCAGTAGACTCCTTTTTTACTGCATTAGTGTTATACTTAGATTGTCTCTGAAATCTGGCAATGTATACATAGACATGATGACTCCCCATCCATATGTTAGACAGGACTTTAGCAAATTCTAGCGCATTACGAATACCCAAAAACCTGACAAAACCGAAACGCTTACCACTTTTTGAGCGTTTATTAGCAATGAACGCGTCCACAATACGACCGAATGGTTGGAACTCTTTCCATAGACCCTTTGCATTCAAAGACTCGGGAAAATTAGTAACGAAATAAGACGCTTCCTCCGTCCCAATTTTATTGTCCCATTTTTCCATTTCGGGCGTCCCAAAATTATTGTCCCATACCAAAAATGGAAAGTGAATAGGTAGTGGAGTTTGGTAAAGTTTACTATATTACCCTTGGTTGAAATTAATATTACAAACTTTAATGAAGTATTAATTAATTGGTTAAGGGTAAACTTGTCATTTGGCAAAAAAGTAAGAGAGATAAAGTAGTGATAGTGATGTTTTTCTAAAAGAATGTGCTTTTTGTTATGGGACTATAATTTTGGGACGGGAGAAAGGGAGTAACGAAATAAGACGTATCAATTCTCTCCGTATCCTTCGCGAATAGGTTGTCAATATGTTTAGTATGCTGCGAATTGTTCTTGCCAAAAACCCATGTCCACCCATCTGGTTTTGAATTGGAAAAAGAGACACCAGGCATCACGAAACCAAAAGAAAAAATATAATTTGTTTGAAAATTGAATTGGGGGAAATGATGGATTGGTATTTTGAATGTGGGTTTTGAAGGAATTGAAGTTTAGTGAATTGGAAGTGGTTTAATTTTGGTTTTGGTGTTCATGGCGATGGAGGTTTTTTTTCAACTTCCTTGTTTATTTTTATACCGTTTAAATGGATCCATTCCCACTTTGATTACAGTATACCAAATAGTATGTATCAGTTTGTATAATGATGACGCAAAAAGTTTAAAATTTGCAAAACCTATATTAACGTCATTATTTTTTGGATGAAATTTCCTATGAACTTCCACTTTCAAATAGGGTTAATATACAAATATGTTACTAAACTTTTCAAAAAAGTTCACATAAGTTACTGAACTTTCATTTTGTTCACTTAGGTTACTGAACTTATAGGAAGCATATTTTAGTGTTGTTAGGAGTAATTAATCGTATATTTTTGGATATGTTAAGTAACATAAATATCGTGTTTTTACAAGTTCAGTAACCTAAGTGAACATTTTTATAAGTTCAGTGACCTCAAATGTCATGTTTATAAGTTCAATAACCTAAGTGAACAAAATGAAAGTTCAGTAACTTAGGCGAACTTTTTTGGAAAGTTTAGTAACATATTTGTATATTAACCATTTCAAATATATTAAAGAGTAAATTGCAGAAATCGTCCGTGTGGTTTGCCAAAATTGCATGTATCGTCCCTGGTCTTCAATAATTGCAGGCGGCCTCCCTATGGGGAAACTTTTGGTTCGTTTTAGTCCCTGACACTAACGACCGTTAGTTCCTCTCAGTTAGTTGATAATACTTTAAGGGCATTTAAGTCTTCTTCATTCCTTCATTTTCTTCTTCATCATTTCCACTCCACAAAATTTATAAAAATCTGTACATATAATTAAACCTCAATTTTGTATATAAGAAAAAAAATCCATTAATGGAAGTCTCATCATCTTCTTCATCATGCTGCTCATCGCCACTTTCCTTCCACCGGATCCACTCCACCCCACCAATCTCAACCTGACCCATTTCAAGATTTTCAAAACCCATCTCCAAAATCACTTCATCTTCATTACCCTTCAAGGGTACTTCATTATCTCACAAACCCATTCTCAAAAAGGCTAAAAAAGGCAAGTCTTTTAACATAGTTTGTGGGGTTTTTGAAAGGTTTACTGAAAGAGCTATTAAAGATGTTACGTTTTCACAAAAAGAAGCGAAAAGTATGGGTCAAGATATGGTCTTTACTCAGCATCTTTTGTTGGGTTTGATTGCTGAAGATAAGTCTCAAAATGGGTTTCTGGAAAGTGGTATAAAGATTGATGATGCCAGGGATGTTGTTAGGAGTTTATGGAGCTATGAGGGTGAAGGTGGAGAAAGTGGTTCGGGTTCTGCGACTTATGTGTTGTTTTCGAGTAGTACGAAACGGGTGTTTGAAGCTGCGGTTGAGTATTCGAGAAGTATGGGGTATAAGAAGAAAATGAAGGACGGTAAAAGACTTAAATGCCCTTAAAGTATAATCAACTAACTGAGAGGGACTAACGGTCGTTAGTGCAAGGGACTAAAACGAACCAAAAGTTTCCCCACAGGGAGGCCGCCTGCAATTATTGAAGACCATAGACGATACATACAATTTTGGCAAACCACAAGGACGATTTCTGCAATTTACTCTATATTAAATTTATAAATTACTACCTCCGTCCCATTTTAGTTGTTCGTTGACTAAATTTTGACCGTAAATATTTTTGTTTGTATTATATAATTCTTGATGAAAGTTATATCATTGAAAAGTTCGTTTAACGAACTTTTCAATGATAGAACGTAAAAGATTGTTTTGTCTATTTCTTCTAGTTCTAAGCTTTTTGTTTGATGGGTCTTTACCTTTTTGAATTGGCACCAGAATATTTAAACGACATATGGATTCATGTTAAATGCGAAAGAAAAATGAAAATGGGGGTGATTGATGAGAATCTTATCTTACCGGATAAGAAAAGTTAAAGAAAAAAGAGCTCGTGCATAGCACTAGTTAACTGAAGCCACTTTTAACCCATGCTCTTGCTTAACCTAGTTAATTAATTAGTCACTAATAAAACATAAGAGAAATGATATATATTTTATTATTTAAGGTACTTCAAAATATTTAGATTTTCATGAAAGCATCAATGTTAGGACTTTTTCATCACATAAACACACATTACGTTGTTACGGTCTACATAATTTTAGTATTACTGCACTGGTCTAAAGTAACAATAAATGTAACCATGTCGATGTTTTGAACACTAGTAT
Source organism: Artemisia tridentata subsp. tridentata (assembly GCA_021014915.2). NCBI lineage: Eukaryota > Viridiplantae > Streptophyta > Magnoliopsida > Asterales > Asteraceae > Artemisia > Artemisia tridentata. Next base: position 263,240,994 of record CP139502.1, read on the forward strand.
GTTTATTGCGGCAAAACACAGTTGAGTTGGTCATTTATATGAGTAGTCGATAGGCATTAGAAGCTACAATGTATAACACAAAACTGTTTCAGTTTAAAGTTATGCAGTAAAACACAAAGATAGGCAATCTCAAACACCCCTAATTATACCCTTAAGTTTATAGCTATTCGGGTGCAACTTTTAATAATACATCTAGTAGGTAAAAGTGTAAAAGTGACATCCAAGTTGATATGAAACACTTAAAAAGTTGAAAAGATCCAAATTTACGTTGAGGAGCAATCTTGGATGTGGTCACGTTGCCTCCAAAGAAAGAAGAAGTTGTAAAAGACGTTTTTGTAGTTTATTACACCAAATTGAAACACGGATTAGGGGCTAAATTATACTTTGTATTAATAGGATAGGGAAGTACTTAAATTAAAACAAGGATTAGGATTGCTTAGTGTCAAGCAAGGCCGTATTGCCGATTATTCTTGTAGTCGGTTTGGCGTATCCCATTCGACTTATAAGAGCTTCTCTACCCCCATCGTCTCTATAAGAAGAAGTGAGGGCGAGAGACAATAGTCATTCACGTCTTCTTCGACTGTAAACAGTTTTATAGGCTCGTTATAAAAATTTGGTTTGAGAGTGCAGTGCTTTAACGTGTGCAACAGTTGTTTTACACAACACTCGTGTATTAGGGGGTTGGCAACGGATGAGTGATGGCACGGGATGGGATCCATCACGCACGACAACACCGCCGTCGTGCCTGCGTGATGGACTGAGTGATGGGAAACGAGTGATGGGATCACGCATGGGAAGAAGGAAAGCATTCGAACGTTGCATTTATTTTTTGACCGTTTGAAGTGAGTGATGGGATTTTGGGTGAGTGATGGTGATACCAACAAAATTGTAGTGAGTGATGGAAAAAGTAAGTGAATGATGTGGCATAAGAAGATTGGTTAAGAGTGAGTGATGGGATTTTGGGTGAGTGATGGGTTGCCAACCCCCTTAGTGATGAGATCTTTTATCCCTTTTGTATCAATTGCCAAAGAAATTAAGAAGAACTGAATAGTAAAGTGGTTAACATATCCTGTATTTACTTAATTACATCTATGACTTACAATTAGATGCCTAAAACTGATATTATAGTACATAATATAATAACTAATTGATCAAATGTATACTCTTATTTTGATGCATACCAATAGACAAATCCCTACTATTCATCTAGTTTGATCTAATGGTGGGGATTAACCTAAGATTAAATGGGAAACGTAAGTCCATGTTTCCCCCCCCCCCCTCCCTTTTTTTTTTTTTTTTTTTTTTTTTTTTCTGTTTGTCTTTTTTTTTTTTTTTTTTTTTTTATTATTTTTTTTTCTTTTTTTTTTTGTTCTTTTCACGTAGGTGTGCTTTTTTTACTTTCTTATTTTTTTCCTTTCTTTTTTGTTTTTTTCAGGTAGGTGCTTTTTTTTTCTTTTTTTTCTCTTTCAATTCACGCTTTTTTTTTTTTTTTTTTTTTTTTTTTTTTTTTTTTTTTTTATTATGTTTTTTTATGTTTTTTAGTTTTCGTCAGTTTTTATTCGTTTTTCGTCGTTTTCTTATGTTTTTCCATTTTTTCGCATTTTTGTTGTTTTCTAGTTTTCTTTGTTTTTATACGTTTTCGTCGTTTTCATACGTTTTCGTTCGTTTTATAATTTTTCAGTCCTTTTTCTTACGTTTTCGTCCATTTTTCATACGTTTTCATTCGTTTTCAGACGTGTTTTACGCTTTCATACGTTTTCGTCGTTTACATACATTTTCATCCTTTTCTTGCGTTTTTCAGTTCCGTTTTCTGCGTTTTCGTTTCTTTTTTGCCCATTTTTCATTCGTTTTCTTTCGATTTCGTTCTATTTTTCCCTTTCATCTTTTTCTTCCTTTTTTCTAACTTTTTTTACGCTTTCATACTTTTTCGTCCGTTTTCATACATATTCTTCCGTTTTCCTACATTTTCATTGTTTTTATTCGTTTTCGTCCGTTTTTCAATGTTTTTTGGCCATTCTCAGACATTTTCATACGTTTCAGAATATCACAATTGATATTCTGTGATATTCAGAATATCACCCAAGTGATATTATGAATATCACAATGGATATTCAGAATATCACCCAAGTTTTCATACATACTCGCCCGTTTTCTTACATTTTCGTCCGTTTTCTTATGTTTCTAAATATGACAAGTGATATTCAGAAAATCACAAGCAAGTGATTTTCTGAATATCACTTGTGATTTTCTTATGTTTTCGTCCGTTTTCATACATAATCATCCATTTTCTTACGTTTTCGTCTATTTTCATACGTTTTCATATGCTTTCTTTCGTTTTCGTCCTTTTTAAATATACATGCAATTATTTTTTTGTTTTTACATGTTCTTTGCTTTTAGAATACCAGGAGATACTATCATTAGTGATACCAGTGAGGTATCACCAGTGATACCTCATATGAATGTGATATCACCAGTGATACCAGTGATACCAGTGAGGTATCACCAGTGATACCTCATATGAATGTGATATCACCAGTGAAACCAGTGATATCACCAGTGATACCTCATATGAATGTTTTCTATTTATGTCATATCTGATAAATGGTTGATGAAACAGCTTGCATATTTACAATATGGTAATGTGAAAAGTGAAAAGCGTCATACCTGTAGTATCACCAGTGATATTTGAAGTTGAACTGTATATGTGTATTATCACTAGTGATATTTGTATTATCATTTGTGAAATTTTGTATATTTTATAGGTTTTTTTGTTTACTTGTTAAGCTTTATTTTACTAGAACCCTGGTTTTAAAACGTATGAGGCTCTGCAAAAACCTACACTCTGTCTATGGATATATTCTTGTACGCACCAAGAATATCACGGAATATCACTTGTGATATTCTGAGTATCACAGAATACCTCTTATGATATTCAGAAACATATGAAAATGTTTGAAAACGGCCAAAAGCATTTAAAAACGGACGAAAATGAATGAAAACGTATGAAAGCGTAAAAACACATATGGAAAAGGACGAAAACGAAAGAAAACAGATGAAAACGTATGAAAACGAACGAAAACGTAAGAAAATGGATGAAAACGTATGAAAACGGACGAAAGCGTAAGAAAACGGATGAAAACGCAAGAAAACGGACGAATGTTTATGAAAACGGACAAAAACGTATGAAAGCGTAAAAGCACGTCTGAAAACGGACGAAAACGTATGAAAAATGGACAAAAACGAAAGAAGATGGATGAAAACGTATTAAAACGAATGAAAACGAACGAAAACGTATGAAAATGGACGAAAACAGACGAATATCACTTGTGATTTTCTTATGTTTTCATCCATTTTCTTACGTTTTCCATACGTTTTCTAATATCACAATTGATATTCCGAGTATCACTTGTGATTTTCTGAATATCACTTGCGATATTCTGAATATCACTTGTGATTTTCTGAATATCTATCACTTGTGGTTTTCTAAATATCACTTGTGATTTTCATGTTAAAAAACATTAGTTGAAAATCACTTGTGATATTCAGAAAATCACTTTTGATATTCAGAATATCACTTGTGATATTCTGAATATCACAGAATATCACTTATGATATTCAGAATATCATTTGTAGTACTCAGTATATCACTTGTGATATTCAGAAAATCAAAGAATATCACATGTGATATTCGAAAAAATCACTTGTGATATTCAGAATATCACGGAATATCACTTGTGATATTCTGAATATCACATAATATCTCTTATGATATTCAGAAACAAATATCTGAAAACGTCCAAAAGCATTTAAAAACGGACGAAAATGAATGAAAACGGATGAAAACGTATGAAAGCGCAAAAACACATATGAAAAAGAACGAAAATGTATGAAAAATGGACGAAAACAAAAGAAAACGGATGAAAACGGACGATTACGTATGAAAACGAACGAAAACGTAAGAAAACGGATGAAAACATATGAAAACGGACGAAAGCGTAAAAAAACGGATGAAAACGCAAGAAAACGGACGAAAACGCAAGAAAACAGACGAATATGTATGAAAACGGACAACAACGTATAAAAGTGTAAAAGCACGTCTGAAAATGAACGAAAACGTATGAAAAATGAACGAAAACGAAAGAAAATGGATGAAAACGTATTAAATCGAACGAAAACATATGAAAACGGACGAAAACGTATGAAAACAGACAAAAACGTATGAAAACAGTAAAAACGTATGAAAGCGGAAAAAAAAACGTGAACTAAAAAAAATGAATTAAAAAAAAGTGAACTAAAAGAAAAGTGAATTAAAAAAAAAAAAAAAAAAAAAAAAAAAAAAAAAAAAAAAAAAAAAACCACCTACGTGGATTGAAACAACAAAAAGAAAAGAAAGAAAAAAATAAGAAAAAAAAAAAAAGAATAATAAAAAAGACAAAAAGAAAAAGAAAAAAGAAAAATGAAAAAAACATGGACTTATGTTTCCCATTTAATCTTAGGTTAATCCTCACCATTAGATCAAACTAGATGAATGATAGGGATTTGTACATTAGTATGCACCAAAATTAGAGTATGCAAAATAAAATGACTCACATAATATAATAACTAATTGATCCAAAGTTTAAGATTAGCTGAAATTAAACAAAACGTATAGAAACAAGAAAGAAGTCGAATGGGGTCACTTTCTGATGAGGCATGCACTTTGACTCCATCACTTGCTTGTTTTTTTCAAATGTCTATCTCCCAATTTGTATTATATTCTTCCAAGTTTCATGTCAATTTTATCATATCATATCTATCTATTTCTAGCTTGCTGTTACTATGCTTTTTCTATTTTTCCACAAAGAACATCCATAAAGATTCAATTTCGTGTTTCGTGTGTCTAACCAATAAAACCAAAAGCATAAAGCATGAAAACAACTTGTCATGTTACATCCAATAAACATATAATTATATAAACATAAAATGTTAATGTGTCAGATTTTAGTTGGCTTTAGACGTTTTTACATCCAATCGTCTGGACACTCGCAATATTATTAAAGTGCATGTTAAGGTTACATCAATAGTTAATGTAAAAATCCAACCACAGTAATTTTAGTGATATTGCTTTCATCAAATATTTTATGTAATTAAGATTATATGAGACTCAAGTGATTTCAAGTTATATTCTTGTTGGAATTATAAAATTATGACATTCATATAAATATAATAAGCATCAAAGAACACATGCGGAAGCGTAGGAAACATAACACATAATTAATTAACCGAATTTAAATGTAAGCGTACCTTAGTGATTATAGCAAAACAAGAATCAAATCAAGCAATAGGAGTGATGAACCCTAATTAGGGTTTATACGGATTACACGAATTGCCCCTTACCGTTTTTGCAATTCAATCCAAGAATCAAACAATAGTGTGTTTGATTCACGTTCTTATACACACGTATTAACACAAACTAAAGTTATGCAAGTAAAGTAATCACAAAACTTAAAACCAAACTATTTGTTTAATCAAAAAGTCGATCGGCCCTTAAGAAGGGTTTTGGTCGATCGAACAAAGAAAAGAACAAGAAAGAAAACGTTTAGGGTTTAGTTTGTGTGCACAAGATATATAAAAAAACTATAACCCTTGGTTTGCTTATATAGTAGAAGAAACTTAGAGTCCAAGTTTGATATGGATTTGGTAACCCAATATACAAACCGATCGGCCCTATGGATAGAGGGGGATCCGGAACATTCTTGACATCTAATTTCATTCTAGTCATTTCCTTTTCTTATTTAACGATCGTTAGTGTAACACCCCAACCCGACAAGGGTAGAGATGTCACAATAATGGTGACGTATCAAAGCAACCACAAACATATGACATAAATAATACAATTGAATTTCAATAGTTACAATAGAAAATCCGAAACTACAAGGTTATAATACAATAATTTCTAAGTCTAAATATAAATTCTTCTATTCATCTTCAATAGCTAGTAAGGTCTTCTAAGTCCAAGGTACTCTCCACTCATACCCAGCTTCCAAACTAAAATCTGCCGCAGGAAAAGAAATGCGGCTGAGCTTAAAAAGCCCAGTGAACAGATGTAAAGGTAACAAAGCAGTAATACAGAATAATGAACAGTAAATGAAGTACGAATCAGTCAGAGTTAAGGCATAAGTACATGGTGACAGTAATGAAAGGTAAAGGTTACAAGGTGCAGGAAAACAGAAATCCTCTACGAGCCCAGTAACAAAAACAGTATCAGTATAATCATGTAACCATATAATCATATAGAGGGGAGACCTCTCAGTAACCAGTAATCATGAGGGGAGTCCTCAATCAGTAAATGGAGTGATCAGCTCCCAGTATGTGAAAGACGTGTATCGCACACACCATCAGTCACTAGTAATAACAGTATATAACAGTAACAGTAACAGTAACAGTATACAGTACAAATCTAGGATGCATCCATACGCCCCAAGTGGCCAAAGTCTGCCTCTACGAAATAAATCAGTAACAAATCAGGGACGGGACAGGTCATCACTCTCCTGCCCTAGAGTCATGCCATCGGTGCATCAATGACATGGACATGAAACCCTCATGCCTAGTTATGGCTCGTAGTCTCAAACTGTGGGTCAATGGTCAAGTATCAAATATCCAGTATCCAGTTCGGTTTCATATTAAGTAGTTCAGGTCCAATTCCATTTCAGTTATATCAGTAAGTTCAATATCAAAAAGGTCAATATCTGTAGGTTCAATATCAGTAGGTCAATATCAGTAGGTTCAATATCAGAAAGGTCAATATCAGTAGGTTCAATATCAGTAGGTTCAGATCAATGGTTCATGGCAAAGGGTCAAAACGAAGGGATCATAGCAAAGGGTTCATAGCTAGGTTCAAATCAAATGGATCATATCAAAGGTTCACAATTCTAGAGAGAGAAACAAAGCAAGGTTCGCAAATCAAAGGGGAACATAGCAATGGCTTAGGGAATCCTATAATGAATCAGAATCAAAGATCAAAGTCATGAGAGAGACACCCTTACTGAGAAAGGGTAGAATATCTGTACCTTATATCGCAAGTGAAAACACATCTAGAAATACAAGGATCGGAAACAAACTCCATCTTCAGCGAATCTACACGAATACATGGTCGTCTTATTATTAATATCTTATTTAAATCAGATTTCTCCTTTTAGTCGGCTTTCTATTTTTAGTAACTTTCCAAGATTAGCAGGTTTCCATTTTTAGAAAGTTTCCTTATTTAGCAAGTTTCCAAAATAGCAAATTTCCATAATTAGACAGATTCCATAAAGTAATTAGGTCAAGTCATCAATTAATTATTATTATGGAAATAGGGTTCTTTTTAGCAAGTTATAATAGCTTAGGGTTAAATATGACAACTTTCCATATTTTAAGGTTTTAAATGCAAATATGCCAAAGATAAAGGTCTAAAGTGCAAATATTACAAGTTATTTATTTTAATCCATAAGTTTCCCAAAATTACAATTCCAATCCTTTAATTTTAACAATTTTACAAATTAAGCCCTTTAATTTATTAAATTACAAATTAAACCTTATAATTAATCAAATTACAATTTAATCCTTACAATATTCATATCTACACATTAAGCCTTCAATTATCAAAAATTACTCATTACACCCCTTATATTAAATATTATATGAATCAACCTTCAATTTCCAGAATTTACAAAACAAGTCCCTCAATTTATTTATTTTCCAATTCGATTTAAACAATTAAGTAATTTACCAAATAAACCTTTTAATTACAAAATTAACATGTAATACCCCTATATTGTAATTTTTACGAGTTACCCCTAGTCCAAAACACATTACAAAAATAACCCCCAAGTTTAGAAAATTTCAAAACACACCCAAAACATTTTAAAACCCAATCGGTAAACCAAAAAGTACACAAACCCTAACCCTAAATTATCCAATCATTACCAATCATTAATACAACCTTAAAACACATTTATGAGACCAGATCCATCATCCAAAAATCAAAAACCTAGGTCGCACAATTTTATTTTAATTTTAAAACTCTTTTCTTATAAAATCCGATTGAAACAAAAACTCAAAAAAGGTATTTTAGGCTTCAACAAATACAAAGATCATTTTTCTAGGATCATATGGTACGTATAGATCTCAAATAAAATAGGTTTGCAACCCAGAAAAATCGTATGAGTTATTTTAGGTTTTATTTACGTTTTTGTTATCTATAATTACCACGATTTGTTTTTACATGCATGGTTCGATTTAGCTATTTTATTCAACTCATATATGATGTAAGGAACACAATAAAAATACCAGATGAAGTTTTGAACGAGTGAATGAGTTGTGAGAGTTTTGTACCTCTCGGCTTGAATAATTCGATACACCAAAACTTCCTACGATCAAACCAGCGATTCCACGACCTCAAAACTATTTTTCCTACCTTCCTTGGACGTAGATGAACACCATAAAAATAAACCACAGCCTCCCAAAAATCGTATGGTGATGTGTGTGTTTTTTTGTGTGTCGAATGGGGAAATTAAGGTGAATAAAAAGGGAAACAAATACAAACCGTGTGAAGAGGTGAGGGGAGGCATGAATTTCGGCCCAATTGATGTGATAGGATCAATTATACTGATTTTGTGATAGTTTCCATAATTTATTTGATGTTTATCTCTTATTATATAATTTAAATGTAATTAACAAAACAGTATAATGTATATTCGACCCATATAACATTTTCATGTGTGACAAGTAATTTTTTTGTACATGTAAAATATTAAAAATGTTCTAGAAAATCATTTCACTTCATGTGGTGTTAAGTTCCAAGTGTTTGGGATTTAACTTGTGTTTTATATAATTATTAAGTGAAATTTTAAGTTCAGGGGTATTTTGGTACTTTTGCATGATTTTAAATTTTGGGTATTACAATTAGTCACTTCCATTATATACTAGCGTTCGTTATACGATTTGTGATAATTAATAATTAAATATAACGTTTTATATAAAATTATTAATCTTTAGTTCTCATACGTAAAGTGTGCAATCCCGTGATCTCAAGTTCCATCCTAACACACAACTATTATTTTATGTCTATAAAACTAACAGCTCCCACTTAGACATATCTTAATAATTGTGATCACATCGGTTAGCGTCTTTCAACACGTCGATGCCTCTAGTACAACTCGAGTAGGTCTCCTGGAAAAACCTTTAATGATCCATCATTATTATTATCCTTTTGTTACTAATATTACACTAAATAAAGATATGGATATTATCTTTATTCAAATATTCCATTTCTCGTTGTTTGTGATTGAGCAAGATTACCAAATCTTCTGAACCTATTCAGAGGAGATCTTGGGCGTGGCCACACAAACATCTTGTCAACCCTACGAGGGGCCCAACAGTATTAAACTCCAAAATAAATTTGAAGGAACAAATTATATCTTGACTACAAGCATAACTTATGAACTTTGCAACAATTCTGAAGACAATCCTTATGACTACCAGTTATGTATAGCGTTAAATTGTTCCACAGAATGGAATATATTCATAACAGTTATCTGGTATCTCAAGTCTGAGGATAACTATTCATGATTTACTTAATAACTTCATCCATAAAGTAACATCATGTAGTTTGGGATAAGTTCTATATTCAATTTATTAAATATCATGTGAATTTGGCATGTCAACGCATCAATATACTTTTATGTATATTAAACCAAAACTCATATTTGTCTCAATTTAATGATATTCCCATATCATTAACTGACAACGGATGTTTAGAATAACTAATTTATTCATGGATTAGACATGCAAAAATAGGACAACAATATTAAATAATGAACATAAACATAACCAATATTTTATTTTATTAAACAATAATAAATGTTTACAATATCCTTTATCCAAATACTAAAGACAGTTATACATGAAACTACTAGCTAATCTAAGTTCAATGCCATTGGCAAGTTTAGTAAGCTTTTATTTAGCTAAAGCCTTAGTGAATGGATCACCTAAGTTATCATCTGTGTGAACTTTTAAGAGATTAATCTCTCCTATGCTGACTTGCTGTCGAACATAGTGATACTTCCGTAGAAAATGACTGGTGCCCTTCATGACTCCAGATTCATTGGCAAATATGGTTGAAGCAGAATTGTCGCAATACATATTAATAGGTGATTCAATTGAAGGCATAGCACCAAGCCCTGAAATGAATTTCCTAATCCAAACAGCCTCCATTGCAGCTTCTGAAGCAGCTATGTATTCGGCCTCTGTCGCACACATCGCAATTGTATTCTGCTTCTTGCTCCTCCAGTCTACTGCTCCTCCATTGATAACAAAGACATAACCAGTCTGAGACTTCGCATCATCTTTGTAACATTGCCAGGACGCATCACAGTAACCTGTTACATCAAGTTCTGTAGCTGGATTTCCACCATACAAAAGAAACATATCTTTCGTATGCCTAAGATACTTTAGAATATGTTTAACAGCAATCCAGTGTTTTTCACCTGGATTCTGTTGAAATTGACTGGTGATATTTTGAGCGAACGCCACGTCTGGCCTTGTGTATCTCACCACATACATAATAGATCCTACAGCCGAATCTGTCACACCCTGAATTTACCTGATAATGGCAGCGGAATTGAATACCTTGGTGTGACTTTCATGGCGTCTCATACAATGGATATATTGAACGACCTAAAGTGTCGTTTTGAAAATACACGTTTGATCATAAATAAAATCAGAGTTTACAAAACATAGGTCCCAAATGATGTTGCAAGTTTATAAAACAAAACCATAATCGATCAAACGGTTACATAAGTGCATAAAATGAAGTGATGCAAGTCGACCCCGCGACTCCAAAACAATCCAATGCATGCCCACATGATAGCTAATAACCTGAAAATACATTGCTAAAAACGGTCAACATAAAGTTGGTGAGAGTTCATAGGTTTAATAAAATGAAGTTATACGATAGCCACAAGTATAAAGTGTATGACATAAGTCACATAAAAATGATTGTACAATAGCCTTAAGCTCATGACCCCGACGCTGTGACTGAATTCTTTGGAGCCCCTGGGAGTGTTTTGCCAGACACTCAAATGAAAAGACATGAAATGCATCCGCTATCGGTTGTTGGTCAAAGCCAACACGGATGGAGGCGTCACCCTCGATAGATCTATCCACTCACTCTCGCTTAAACATAATTAACGGTTCATGATTATATGGGGACTTTCAATTGGCAACAAGGTAACTTAATCTATGTACAGGAAGTCTGATACTTTGGCTCGTATGGAAAACAGTTGCAATGTATTCTCCCCCGTGGGATTTGAAAACAATAATAAAATGTATACGGGGCTATGAAAACTCACCTGAAGTGATGATACAACAATGCTATGAAATCGGAATACTTGGAATAATTGAAATACTGGAACACTTGGAATACTTGGCAATAACAAGGCGCGAACACTAGCCGCTACCTAAAATGAATATGCATAATCTACTTAGATTATGAGGCAATGTAGTGCATGTACATGTATATGTAACCTATACCACTCGTCATTTGAAAATACTAGTTATCGTTGATATGTAAAGTTTTTCCAAAACTTAATATAAATATGTTAACTTGCTAACGTAAAACTAGTCGTGTCATAATGTGTATAAAACGTTAATGTTGGTCTTGGCGTTTTGAAAACATTGAAATGTGATATGGTAGTCGCGTTAATAAACCTTTGATTGTACGTGTTCCAATGGTTAAGAATTACGGTTCACCATAGTCGTTTCGTGAAAAATATAGTTTCTAGTACGTAAACATTTTCTACTTAAAAAGCTGTCAAAATAAAATGTATATAGTCGATGTTTAAACGCGTGTATCTCGTTCGTTATTAGCTTGTTTTTGACGTTCTTTATATCCGTGGTTTCGTAAAAATAAATGCTAACACATTTTTAGTAGCTCGGTTCATCTAGGTTTCGTTAAACGCCTCAGTTTGTCCGTCGAAAGATACCAAACAGCATGCAGTTTTCCGGAAAATTAGTTTTCGTCGTTAAACTTTGAAAAATCATAACTCCTTCGTTATTAACTCGTTTTTATCCCCGTTTTCGGCCACGGCTTCGTCTCGGAATGTATTTTCTAAATATTTGGCCAAAAATTATCTCACACCTACTGATTTTCCCACGTTTCACTTTTAAGGACAGAATGTTTTATATACTTGTCAAAACTTGATTTTCTAGTTAGTAACTTGTCCAAAAATGTCACAAACAACAACCAATCTTTCTAAAACTTACTATATATCTTTTTAAAGTGTCAAGGGTCCTAAACATCATCATCCATGTAGATCTAACAAGGATCTAAGTATAAAACACTTCTAGGGCTCATAACTTGCAAAAAGATTTAAAAGGAGTGGTATAACTAACATATACATATAGATCTTGCATAAAAATGATATGAACATTATATTAACTTGGTAAAATTATAAAAATGAGTTTTGACAACTTACTTGAAAGATTAGTGAGCAAATGAGGATGAAAACCTAAGAAACCCTTGAGTTTGTATTTCAAAACCCTAAAAGGATTACTAGTATGACTTGTTTATGTAATAATCTTGCAAAGTTGATGATCTTTTCTTGTTTTCTTGGTGAGGCCGAACACAAGAGAGGGGGAGGGAATGAGAGAAATCTTGCTAGTTACTTGAAGATATTATGTGAAAATGAAGTGAAAATGTGGTAACTAAATATATATATTAGACAAGTGTTAGTGGGTATTAATTGAGATAAGATGTTAGCAAGTGATGGGGTGTTTTGGGGGGTTGAGGCCGGCGCACAAAGGACAAGGGGGGGGGGGCCTCTTTGATTAGCTCATGTGGTAATTACATGTGTTTATTTGGTGTAATTTTAATTAGTTTTAGGTGTAATCGGGTACCGCGTTTGCTAGAAATAAAATGTAACGGAGTTAGTCGGGACTTGACGAAGTCATAAAAATTACAAAAATATGTTGGGTACAAATATTGGGTGTTCGGGTAATTATCGTTTAGTTTTTACGTAAACCGTCGTAATTATACTAAATGAACGATATAAATTAAATAAATTCGAAAAATACCGGGTAAATGAATTTTATAATTTTCTTGATGTTAAAATGAGTATAAAAATATGTCGGGACCATCGTGGGGGTTGTCGGACGTGTTTGTCACATTTATCGATCGTGCGTTAACGTTTTAATTAAAAGTAATTATACGTAAAACGTCAAATGTAACAAAAATATTAATTTGATAATCCTACGAGTGGAATAGTATGAAAATGTAAATATGATGATATGCAGACTATTACTAGTCCGTATGCAATGATCCTACTGATGATGCATAAATTTTTGCAGCTAAACCAAACCGGTTACGCTGAAATGAATGATGAATGATGGACATGAATGGTGATTTGTCGAGGTTAGGAAAGTGACCTGAAATTACGGGTTGTGACAGTCGCCCCTCCAAAAGGGAATTCAGTCCCTGAATTCAATTGTTGTTGGTTTCAGAAGCAGGCTCGGGAAAAAGGTGTGGATACTTGCGTCGCATTTGGTCTTCTCGTTCCCAAGTAAACTCGGGTCCTCTTCGAGAATTCCAGCGAACCTTCACGATAGGAATTCGACTCTGCTTCAATTGCTTGACCTCACGGTCCATGATTTCTACAGGTTCTTCCACAAAATTAAGCTTGTCATTTAGTTGAATTTCTTCGAGTGGAATAACGGACGACTCGTCGGAAAGACACTTCTTGAGGTTTGAAACATGAAATGTGTTATGAACGTTGCTGAGTTCTGACGGAAACTTAGGTGTGTATGCCAACTGACCGGCTCTAACTAGAATCCGAAATGGTCCGATACCGAGAACTCAGTCTATCGGGTTATCAAAAATTGTATCATGCCTTTCCAAGGCAAGGCTTTCAATCATAGTTTGTGCTTCTACTTGAATCTAGGGGGTTCGTTGTTCAAGGGTATCAATTCCGTATGATGTGCATCATGCATCGACCTAACTTCCATTGTTTTCTCATTTCTTGTAACTGATTCTTGACTTGTGAAATTTCCTTTGTTGTCTCCCGGTTTAGTTCCAGGTCCGTGAATTTAACTTTCCAAATTCGATATATAAATATGTATATGGTCACTTCGGCCATAGGGTGTCTTAAATGGTGCCTTTATATATTCCCGTGATGGTTATTTTTGCTGATGATGAAATTCGTCAATAATCGAAAGATTATCCTAATCCATACAAAGTTGGTTGTGTGGTGTTGAATACATCCTATAGTGCTCAGGAAGTTCTCTTAAGGATTCGTCGGGCTAACTATGGTAGAGCGTGTATATCCAATTAGAAAAGGAATATCTTAAAGGAATTGCTAGAAATCTGAGGGGTATCGTCTATCCTTTCGCCGTTTCTATGTCAAAAAAAAAATATCCTTCATAATGTAGAGTCTCTCCTAGAGAAGTCAATGGTGCAAATTCAACTGAATGGCTGAGTGAGTGATGAGTGATGTAAGTATCCGGTGAGAGTTTGTTAAAAGGGGTGTTCATGAAAAATTCCATTTGTTTACAAAGCTTTTGAATGAAGATTGTTATTAATAATTTCTGAAAATGTGACTATTTTCTTCACGGCATAATTCCTCCTGAATTATACATAGGTGATCAGGCTATGTATAATTGAGGACCAACGATGCGATGCTTGGTTAAATCGAAACGGTATTACTTTTTCCCAAAAGTTTTAGATGGTGTTCAGCGTGTTGTTTTGATAAATGGTTTTCTAGATATTTCCTTTGAAAGTAACATGAAAATTGTCTCGCGTAGCGGTAGTAAATACTTGATAAAATGACAGGAAATCCATTTATAGGGTGGTACCAAATGGTTTATTTTGAAAGTTCTAAAAAATAGTTCTCCCGTAGGGTAGTAAAATAACTTGCATTAAATTTGTTGAAGGTTTCATTGGATACATGGATGAATCTTATGAAATGGTATTAGTCTACTAATCCGTCAAGAATGAAATCGGCCTAATCCCTAGTAAGATAAAGGTATATTGTTGCGAAACTATAGAGAATTGAGCAATTGGAATAGGAATGGAATAAACGATGGTTATGATTATCGCGAAGATAACAAAAGATAGGTATTACATTGGATAGGAAAGTGCTTAATACAACTAGGTTACACCAACGTACCTACGGAAAGTACAAAAGAAAGATACAACCCTAGAGGGCTCAACTACGGTTTATTAAAACATGAACTCCTTCTGGTTAAGCATTGTTGTTGTCTTTGATGTTGCTAATGTCCTGACGGTCTCTCTCCCAAACACGCACGCTATTCCTCGAGTTAATTCCTCTTGGTCCCCATGTCCTGATTTCCTTTCGGGCAATTGTTCCTAAAGTGTCCAACTTCTCCACAACCATAACATGTTGGCGGTGGATTCTGATTATTTCCCCCAGGAGCAGCCCTGCATCCCTTAGCCAGATGACCGATCTTCCCACAATTGAAACAAGGTTTAGGGCAATCCCCCGGGTTATGATGTGTTTGGCATTTGTTACACTTTGGTAGAGTACCGGCGTAACCTTTCTTTTCAGTCGGACCCGCAACATAGGCCCGTGCAGTTTCTTGTCTTTTGGGTGGTGGTTGGTTGGCGTTGTTACCTTGGTTGTCATCCCATTTCCTTTTGTTGTTGTTGTTCTGGTAATTGTTGGTGTTATTGTTGTAGTTACGGTTTCGGTTGAAGTTATTGTTGTTGTTGTTGGTGGGTGTCACTTTCTTCAGAACTTGAGCTATGAGCTTTTGAGACATCCTGATTGCCTCATCAAGAGTTTGCGGATCAAAAGAAATCACATCACCACGGATGCTTTCGGGCAATCCACCAATGAAATTCTCTACCAACCTTTCATCATCAGGCACCATAGAGGGGCATAGAGCAGCTAACTCTTGGTACCTCCGAATGTAAGTCTCAATATCATTACCCACAGTTACCAGATCATAGAACTCCACCTCTAACTTCTTCACTTCGGTTCGTGGGCAAAACTTCTTAGTTACCAACTTTTTGAACTCGTCCCATGTGACCTTGTAAGCATTCTCCATCCCTATGGGCTTTGCATAGGAGTTCCACCATGATAAGGCTTGATCACGAAGCGTACTCACGGCAAACTTAACCTTGGAATCATCCGGGCAATTGCATAAGATAAACACAGATTCAGTATGTTCGAACCACCGAACCATGGCAGTAGCCCCTTCAGTACCCTTATACAAAGTAGGATCTCCACTCTTAAAATCCTTGTAAGTACATTTCTTCCCATTGGTTTCGTTGCTAGCTTCTCCCGATGTCTCTATCCGAGAAGCATCTTCGGCAGCTCTTGCGGCAACAGCGGCTCTTTCAATCTCTAGAGCTTCGGCTACACTATCCCTAACGAGCTTCCGGATAGCAGCCTGAGTCATTTCTGGGGTAGTCGTTGCAGCAGCCTTGGCTTTTGCTTTCCTAGGTGCCATAATTCTGGTAGATCACAACAGAATACATCAACAACAATCATACTAGAAATGATTATCGTACAAAATATATACAACCACAACATGTATATATATATCCACCACAAGTGTAAATACAACCACGATATGTACAACCACAACATGTACAACCTCAGCGTGTATAAATACAACCATGAGTACTCGTAATAGCAACGATCATTGTTCACTAGGTATACCACCACAACCATGCGTATATCCTCATAACACATGAATACAACACTTAAAAATTTTTGTCTACATTGACCGGTGTCATAGATAGCACAACCATACCCATATAGTAAAGTCAATACTTGGGGATCTCGTTGTACAACAATCAAAATACCACAAGTTTCTTTGAACCACGCCACACTTCCGTGGCCAAGATGATAGTAAAAGCGAGTAAAGGTAAAAGCTAGGATGATGTCCTGAAGTGAGGTCCGGGGTTGTGCATCGATTCATGTCTGAGATAATGTAGATTCCAATCCATCCTTGAGGAATCTATAGATGTTCCTGTTGAGTCCGTGATCTTGGTGTCATCCACAAGATGTTATCTAATTCATGTCAAGTGAGAATGGGAAAAAGGAAATGACAATGGTCGTACTGAAAGGCAAGGTTAGACTCCCGAATCTCGAAGGTCTCGGTGTCATATCTGATTGGTGGGGTGTTGTTACGATGACCAATGATGAAATCCAACTCATCGGTTTAGAATGTGATGTAATCAAACTTGGTAATGAAGAGGGAGTTGTGAAGAGTTCTCTTGTGGTGGTGTAATATTGCTCAAAGCATCTTGTTGGTTCATTATGTCATGGAAGTATGAGTCGATTATACCTGAGATAGTATAGAGTCTTTGCGAGGAATGCCACTCTTTGGCGATTTGTTGTTGCTCTTGTTTGGTCTGTGGGGCATCCAAACCTTCATGTGTAGTCTCAATTAGTTAGAGATCATCATCTAACGATGAAGAGTAGTAGGTTGTCTAACAGTAAGGGCTCTCGAACTCTCATCAACCTTAATCTATAAGGTGGTGTAGTGTCCTTAGTGGTAGATGGTAATGGTGTATCAAACCATGTACGCTTCTCAAGCGGTAAGTTAAGTATGTGAGTAGAGTCCCTGAAATGTGATGGTAATAAATGGGGTTCCATATGATGATGATGAAGTCGATGGTGATAATACTGAAGGAATCACTACCTTCTTTTACGCTATCTTGCGATGTCTAAGCGGTAAAACTGGAGTATGCACTATGGGACGACCAATAGTGGTATGAGTAGCTGATACTGGTGGTAATACATGAGTAGTGAGTGTTCTAATAGTGAGGGAATGAAGGTATACTATCTTTCTTGCAATAAACATTCTAATAGGTCCATAAGGACTAAGCATGTACGTCTTATCAAATGGTATACTCTGTATGGGCTGAAGTAATAGGGACATCCCGATCGTCTTGCGACGTCGGAACATAAGAGTTGGATTCTGCGGAAACTAGAATAGTATGGGATGATGAATCTGTAGGTGCACGAGTAACCAAAGGTGGTGCAATAAGTGAAATCTGAGGAGTAGGTGCAACAATGGGAGTAGTAGAAGACATAGCGTCCTCGATGTAAACATCAGAAAATATAACAATAGTGCGGGAATTGGAAGACATATCTCTGTGGCAACAATACAAAATGAAATGAATAACCCATGTAATGAATCCTCGCAAATAATAATGTGCACTTATGATGTAATGATGAGACGCTACCGTTGGGGTAGTTATAGTCTAGGGTATGAGGACAACCTAGTTCGCTATAACCATTGCTCTGGTACCAATCTGTCACACCCTGAATTTACCTGATAATGGCAGCGGAATTGAATACCTTGGTGTGACTTTCATGGCGTCTCATACAATGGATATATTGAACGACCTAAAGTGTCGTTTTGAAAATACACGTTTGATCATAAATAAAATCAGAGTTTACAAAACATAGGTCCCAAATGATGTTGCAAGTTTATAAAACAAAACCATAATCGATCAAACGGTTACATAAGTGCATAAAATGAAGTGATGCAAGTCGACCCCGCGACTCCAAAACAATCCAATGCATGCCCACATGATAGCTAATAACCTGAAAATACATTGCTAAAAACGGTCAACATAAAGTTGGTGAGAGTTCATAGGTTTAATAAAATGAAGTTATACGATAGCCACAAGTATAAAGTGTATGACATAAGTCACATAAAAATGATTGTACAATAGCCTTAAGCTCATGACCCCGACGCTGTGACTGAATTCTTTGGAGCCCCTGGGAGTGTTTTGCCAGACACTCAAATGAAAAGACATGAAATGCATCCGCTATCGGTTGTTGGTCAAAGCCAACACGGATGGAGGCGTCACCCTCGATAGATCTATCCACTCACTCTCGCTTAAACATAATTAACGGTTCATGATTATATGGGGACTTTCAATTGGCAACAAGGTAACTTAATCTATGTACAGGAAGTCTGATACTTTGGCTCGTATGGAAAACAGTTGCAATGTATTCTCCCCCGTGGGATTTGAAAACAATAATAAAATGTATACGGGGCTATGAAAACTCACCTGAAGTGATGATACAACAATGCTATGAAATCGGAATACTTGGAATAATTGAAATACTGGAACACTTGGAATACTTGGCAATAACAAGGCGCGAACACTAGCCGCTACCTAAAATGAATATGCATAATCTACTTAGATTATGAGGCAATGTAGTGCATGTACATGTATATGTAACCTATACCACTCGTCATTTGAAAATACTAGTTATCGTTGATATGTAAAGTTTTTCCAAAACTTAATATAAATATGTTAACTTGCTAACGTAAAACTAGTCGTGTCATAATGTGTATAAAACGTTAATGTTGGTCTTGGCGTTTTGAAAACATTGAAATGTGATATGGTAGTCGCGTTAATAAACCTTTGATTGTACGTGTTCCAATGGTTAAGAATTACGGTTCACCATAGTCGTTTCGTGAAAATATATAGTTTCTAGTACGTAAACATTTTCTACTTAAAAAGCTGTCAAAATAAAATGTATATAGTCGATGTTTAAACGCGTGTATCTCGTTCGTTATTAGCTTGTTTTTGACGTTCTTTATATCCGTGGTTTCGTAAAAATAAATGCTAACACATTTTTAGTAGCTCGGTTCATCTAGGTTTCGTTAAACGCCTCAGTTTGTCCGTCGAAAGATACCAAACAGCATGCAGTTTTCCGGAAAATTAGTTTTCGTCGTTAAACTTTGAAAAATCATAACTCCTTCGTTATTAACTCGTTTTTATCCCCGTTTTCGGCCACGGCTTCGTCTCGGAATGTATTTTCTAAATATTTGGCCAAAAATTATCTCACACCTACTGATTTTCCCACGTTTCACTTTTAAGGACAGAATGTTTTATATACTTGTCAAAACTTGATTTTCTAGTTAGTAACTTGTCCAAAAATGTCACAAACAACAACCAATCTTTCTAAAACTTACTATATATCTTTTTAAAGTGTCAAGGGTCCTAAACATCATCATCCATGTAGATCTAACAAGGATCTAAGTATAAAACACTTCTAGGGCTCATAACTTGCAAAAAGATTTAAAAGGAGTGGTATAACTAACATATACATATAGATCTTGCATAAAAATGATATGAACATTATATTAACTTGGTAAAATTATGAAAATGAGTTTTGACAACTTACTTGAAAGATTAGTGAGCGAATGAGGATGAAAACCTAAGAAACCTTGAGTTTGTATTTCAAAACCCTAAAAGGATTACTAGTATGACTTGTTTATGTAATAATCTTGCAAAGTTGATGATCTTTTCTTGTTTTCTTGGTGAGGCCGAACACAAGAGAGGGGGAGGGAGATGAGAGAAATCTTGCTAGTTACTTGAAGATATTATGTGAAAATGAAGTGAAAATGTGGTAACTAAATATATATATATTGACAAGTGTTAGTGGGTATTAATTGAGATAAGATGTTAGCAAGTGATGGGGTGTTTTGGGGGGTTGAGGCCGGCGCACAAAGGACAAGGGGGGGGGGCCTCTTTGATTAGCTCATGTGGTAATTACATGTGTTTATTTGGTGTAATTTTAATTAGTTTTAGGTGTAATCGGGTACCGCGTTTGCTAGAAATAAAATGTAACGGAGTTAGTCGGGACTTGACGAAGTCATAAAAATTACAAAAATATGTTGGGTACAAATATTGGGTGTTCGGGTAATTATCGTTTAGTTTTTACGTAAACCGTCGTAATTATACTAAATGAACGATATAAATTAAATAAATTCGAAAAATACCGGGTAAATGAATTTTATAATTTTCTTGATGTTAAAATGAGTATAAAAATATGTCGGGACCATCGTGGGGGTTGTCGGACGTGTTTGTCACATTTATCGATCGCGCGTTAACGTTTTAATTAAAAGTAATTATACGTAAAACGTCAAATGTAACAAAAATATTAATTTGATAATCCTACGAGTGGAATAGTATGAAAATGTAAATATGATGATATGCAGACTATTACTAGTCCGTATGCAATGATCCTACTGATGATGCATAAATTTTTGCAGCTAAACCAAACCGGTTACGCTGAAATGAATGATGAATGATGGACATGAATGGTGATTTGTCGAGGTTAGGAAAGTGACCTGAAATTACGGGTTGTGACAGAATCATAAGGAACTTTGCTCATACGTGCCACCTCTGCAGGTGTTTAAGCACATAACTCACTACTCAAGCCATGTTTCACTTCCATTGGCAAATATCCTTTCTTGGAATTTTGCATATTGAATCTCTTCAATATTTTGTCAATGTAAGCACTTTGACTTAATCCAATTAACCGCCTTGATCTATCTCTATAGATCTTGATTCCCAGAATATATGTAGCTTCCCCTAAATCCTTCATAGAAAAGCACTTTCCAAGATATGCCTTAACCTTTTGTAAACTTGGAATGTCTTTTCCCATGATCAATATGTCATCAACATATAGGATAAGGAAAATTACATTACTCCCAATAGCTTTGTGATATACACATGGCTCATCAAGATTCTGAGTAAATCCAAACCTTTTGATTTCTTCATCAAATCTTTTATTCCATTGCATTGGTGCTTGCTTCAATCTATAAGTGGATCTTTGAAGTTTACATACATGGTTTGGAAAATTTGGATTCAGAAACCCCTCTGGCTGCGCCATATAGATGTCTTCATCTAGGCGACCATTTAAGAAGGCGGTTTTGACATCCATTTGCCAAATCTCATAGTCATAGTATGCTGCTATGGCTATGAGAATCCTAATAGCCCTAATGTTAACTACGGGAGAAAAGGCCTCCTCGTAATCAACACCAAATGTTTGAGTAAAGCTTTTAGCCACCAAACGGGCCTTATAGGTGTGTACCTTGCCATCCATGTCAGTTTTCTCCTTAAAAAGCCACTTACTTCCAACTACATTGGCATTGGGAGGAAGATCTACTTCAATCCAAACATTGTTATTTTTCATGGATTGCATTTCCCCATTCATAGCAACTACCCATTTATCCTTTTCAGGACTCTCAATGGCAGCCCTATAATTAGCAGGTTCATTAAGATCCCCTAATATAGTTTCCTCAACTTCTACGTTAAGACATAGACATTCAGGAGCTTTCACATGTCTTGAAGACTTGCGAATGGGAACAATTTCAACTTCAGGTGGAGGACCCAGACTTTCAGGTTCTACAGAAAGTACGCTAGTGTTTTCAGAAGGTAATGTATCTACATAATCATCTTCTAGATCATAAACTCTGCCACTGAATTCTTGAGATATAAGTTCCTTATCTAAAAAGTCTCCATATCTAGCAACAATTACTTTGTTTACAGGTGGGTAGTAAAAGTAGTAACCCATTGTTTCCTTTGGGTATCCTACAAAGATACACTTTACAGATCTCTGTTGGAGTTTATCTACTGAGTCACGTCTTATATACGCCTCGCAACCCCATACCTTTAAATAAGACAAGTTTGGAGTTTTTCCATTCTATATTTCAAATGGTGTCTATGGAAAACTAGAAGGGGGGTTGAATAGTTTTTACCGTTTTTAAAATTAATTCGCTTTGAATACTTAACGTAATTTCAACTTAATGCAAATAATCAAACAATATAAATAAAGCAAGTAAGGAAAGAAACAATCAAACCACAACACGGATGTTTATAGTGGTTCGTGTTAGGATCTCTGGGAAATAAGAGTTTCTCAGTGATGGGAGGATTGTTGGGATATGAGAAATAAGGAATTTCTCATTGCTGCCGATAGTGAAGCTGGTTCCTGCCGATAGTGTTGCATTGCTGCTGCAGTTGGTTCCTGCCGATAGTATTGTTTTGTTTCTGCCGATAGGGTTGATTGCTGCAGATAGTGATTGTTTGTTATCCGTAGGTTTAGAGAGTTTGTTAGGGTTAGGTTTAGAAGAGATTGTTGTTTATCTCTTCACACGTTTTCTTGTAAGACGGGTTAGGGTTAGGGTTTCTTATCATTATAAAAGAAACATCCCGTCCATGAGTTAGACAGACTTTTAACGATTTCAATATTCAATAACACCTTTCTTAGTTCATAGTCTGATCCATAGAGGATCATTGTCGTTTATAGCTTTCTTCTTTATTATACTTGTTGTTTAGTTTCCGCATAAACACTTGTATTCCATACAGAGGTTCTTGTTTAACCAAGCTCAATCTAGCTCGAAGTACTCGATCCTACAAGTGGTATCAGAGCCTGGTAAGGATCTCTGATAAAGAAGAAAAAGTTCGATTTCATAACTCTCAACCCTCTTTCAATGGACGACGAAATCCCTCAAAACAATGTCATTAACCCTGAAGAACATCAACCCAAACCTGAAACCTCACAAGTCCAAACACAAATCGTCACCACCATGTCCACCAACAATGCTAAATTCCCATATCTAAAGAAAGATGAGTATGAAGTCTGGGCTATGAGAATGGAATATTGGATCACGAACACTGATTACAATCTGTGGAATGTGATTCTTAAGGGAAATAGTAAGAAGAATACTGGAAGGGATAAGGATGGCAATATCTATCATGAGCCACCTGTTACAGCAGAAGAACACCTTGCAGTTCAAAGGGAAACCAAGGCGAGAACCCTTCTACTTCAGGCCATTCCAGAGGATCATATGAGTGATTTTCGTCACTTGGATGATGCTAGAAAGGTCTGGCATGCTGTAAAAGCCAGATTTGGAGGGAATGATGAATCCAGAAAGATGAGAAAGTCTATGCTCAAACAAGAGTTTCAGGAATTTAAGATTTCTGAGGCTGAGGGAATTCACAAAGGATATGACAGATTCCACAAGATCCTGAGTCAACTCAACCAGTTGAAAGCTAGGCCAGACGATGAAGATTGCAACACTAAGTTTCTGAGGGCTTTACCACCATCCTGGTCTCAGGTTTCCATAACGCTCAAGGCCAAAGGAGGACTGGATTATATGAGCTTTGATGATCTGTACAACAAGCTGAAAACCCTTGAAATTGATATCAAAGGGTATTCCACCTATACACCTCATACTCCAACCCATACTGCTTTTGTTAGTAACTCTGGTGCTAACAAAGCATCATATGGAAACAGTCCAACACCATCAACATCATCAATCTCCTACTCACCTGCCACACCAAAAGCTCAGAGCAGATCTGATAATCTTGTAGTGGAGGTGCTTCATTCATTTGTTGATGAGAGTACACCACAGCAAAAGATTGTGTATGAAGATTTCAATCAGGTTGATGAATTGGATCTGGAAGAGATGGACTTAAGATGGTAGGTGGCTATGATATCATTGAAATTGGATAGGTTTGAAAAGAAGGCAGGAAGAAGGGTCAACTTTGATGGACAGGAACCGGCCAGGTTTGACAGAAGGAAGGTGAGGTGCTATAAATGTTCTCAAACAGGACATTTTGCCAGGGAATGTACAGATAAGAAGGTGGATGATAAAGCACGATATTCTGCTTTCAAAATTCAAGAGCTGGATTCAGAGGACCCCAAGGCTTTGGTATCTGTGGATTCGATGGTGGACTGGGAGCATCATGAGAAGACGGTTGCAAGTGGAGCAGATAAGGTCTATGGGATGATAGCTGGATATGGTGAGAAGAAACAAGTGGCTGGTCAGTTTGGAATGATGGGTCATCCATCTCAGGTACAAAACTGCCCATTTGGTTGTGAATCTATATATGCTAAATTGAAACAGGAATTTGATGATATAGAAAGTGAAAATAAGGATAACTTTATTCAACTTAAGGCTCATAAAAAGGCTGTTAAAACATTAGAACAACAAAAGGTCTGGTATCAACAACAACAGTCTGCTTATGAAGTAAAAATAAAGGTGTTAGAAAGAGATTTAAAAAATGCCACTAATGAGTTTAAACATTCTGAAAGGGAAAAAGCTAAGGTAGTGTTAGAAAATCAAGAGTTACAGTCTAAGCTAGATAATTCCTTAGCTAGATTTGATAAGTGGAAAGACTCATC
This sequence comes from Artemisia tridentata subsp. tridentata, assembly GCA_021014915.2. Taxonomy (NCBI): domain Eukaryota; kingdom Viridiplantae; phylum Streptophyta; class Magnoliopsida; order Asterales; family Asteraceae; genus Artemisia; species Artemisia tridentata. Next base: position 263,265,983 of record CP139502.1, read on the forward strand.
CAAAAACCTTCACATGCTTATTGATAGTTCTATGTCTACTAAAACTAAAAGAGGTTTAGGGTTCGGTGATCTAATAGGGCCAAATCAGTATTATGACCCTAATGAGTACAATGTTTTTAACCCGGAACCTGTAGATTATAGAAAACCTGTAAAATTATGTGAAGGAGGGAGGAATGAATGATGTTCCTCCACCCATAACTGGAACATTTAAACCTGCTAATCCTTTTGATGACTTTGATGATTCACAAATGATCTATGGCAAACAGGCAAAGGACTTGCCTAATCTTGATTGTGACTCTAATGAATTTGTCTCTTGTTCTTACAGTGACAAATCTTCAGAAATCAAGACTAATGACTATGCCACATGTGGATCAAGTGACAAGTCAGCCTCAATAAAGTCAGAAGATCTCTCCTCAGAAGTAGCTACTGATGAATCTCACTCAAAGACAACTGCATTTGAAGATATTTCTTTTGATAGTGTTAAAAACAATAATGTTCCTAGTTGTGGTTCTGTTTCAAATGTTTCTAGTTGTGGTTCTGTTTCAAACAATTATGGTTGTGGTTTTAATTCTGTTAAGGATAATTTTGTTTCATGTGTTGGTTTGAATAATTCTGTTTGCAATGAGAAAGTTATTGTTAAGAAAAAGTCCCCTAGAAAGAAATCTTGCTTTGTGTGTCGTAGTTATGATCATCTTATTAAAGACTGTGACTATTATGAAAAACAGATGGGATTATATGCTTGTAAAAATAGGTCTGTATGGAAAAATGTCAATGATATTCCCCCTTATATTCCTCAAGCAGCAAGGAGAACTTTAGTTGCCACTGGCAAGCCAGTTTCTGCTGGTAAGCCTGTTGCTGCTGAAAAGTTCATTCCTGCCGATCAGTCTGTTGCTGCTGTTTATTCAGTTCCTGCCGGTAGGATCAATCCTGCTGGTTGGAGAAGCAATATGGCTAGACCTTTCAGCAGACCCACTAGTACTTACTTTCAAAATGATATGAGACCTGTTTGTTTTGACACCATGCACAAGGGAGGGGCAAGATGGAAAACTGTTGTTAAGTCCTCAGTAGGTTGTTCTTGGAAAATCAATAACCAACATATGAAAATGAGGTCCAAGATCAATGGTGGATCTCATCAATCTCCAGGGTTTAATTCTTATTGATCCACTAGGCAGGCTCAAGTCAGCAATGGCTTGAGTCTCTCTTGTATCTAATGTTGTATATGTATTCTTTTTCTCAGGATTTTCCTTTTAGAAGCAAAGATGTTGGAATTGTTGACAGTGGATGTTCCAGGAGTATGACAGGGAATTTGGAAAGATTGCATGATTTTGTACCTTTGAATGGAGGTACTGTGACATTTGGAGGAGGAGATGGAATAATTTCTGGGAAGGGAACTATCAAAACTGCCAAGCTGGACTTTGAAGATGTGCTTTATGTGAAGGAACTCCAAGACTTTAATTTGTTCTCTGTCTCTCAAATCTGTGACAAGAAGAACAATGTTCTCTTCATTGAGAATGATTGCTTTGTGCTGTCCAAAGACTTCAAGTTGCCTGATGAAAGTCAGGTTGAACTTAAAGTTCCTAGGACTTACAATCTTTATAGCTTCAATCTTAGTGATGTTCAGCCTGAGGGTTCACTTGCTTGTCTGGTTGCAAAAGCTTCTGTGGATGAATCTAATAAATGGCACAGAAGAATGGCCCATGTGAATTTCAAGACCATTAACAAGCTGGCTAAGAATGGTTTGGTTAAAGGGCTTCCTTTGAAGATCTTCTCTAATGAGCACAATTGTGTTGCCTGCAACAAAGGAAAGCAGCACAAAGCTTCATACAAGGCTATAACTGCTGTGAGTATCATCTCTGAGCCTTTGCAGCTTCTTCATATGGATCTTTTTGGTCCTACTTCTATCAGAAGTATTGACCATAAGAACTACTGCCTGGTGACTACAGATGATTTTAGTAGGTTTTCTTGGACTTTCTTTTTGGGTACTAAAGATGAAACTTATCCAGTTCTTAGGGATTTTATTGCCTTAATAGAAAATCAGCTAAGTAAAAAGGTTAAGTCTTTAAGGTGTGATAATGGCACAGAGTTTAAGAATTCTAATCTTATTGAACTCTGTGGGAGTAAGGGGATAAAAAGGGACTATAGTAATGCTAGAACTCCACAACAAAATGGGGTTGCAGAAAGGAAAAATAGGACCCTGATAGAAGCAGCTAGGACTATGTTAGCTGAATCTAAGATGCCCACTATGTTTTGGACTGAAGCAGTATGCACTGCTTATTATGTGTTGAATAGGGTATCTATTACTAGTCCTCATAATAAAACACCTTATGAACTTTTGTCTGGGAAGGTTCCAAACATTAGTTACCTTAAGCC